>CM053509.1:32865374-32889249 GCA_028627145.1 Eidolon dupreanum | reverse complement strand
GAATGTTAGTAGGAATCAAAATTTGAGAGTGGCTATCAAAGTATTGTTTCAATTTTTGGCACTTCTGTTTCATAGGTTTATCATATTAATTAATTCTTTGGGGAAGAGATTTGTGCTTCTTTGAAAAACAAGGATGTGTGACTTGTCAGAGAGCTGTGTTTACTACTACCTGTGGTTGTGTGTGTAAAGCGGCAGGGTGACCTGCACAACAAAAGCCTACCCAGGACTCAGTAGACCTCAGTTAGGGAGGTGGCAACAACCTAACATCTACCTATTCGTAGTCATGTTCTGCTCCTTGTGGAGACAGTAAGATCTTACTGAGGTTCCTGAGAACTGTGCACTTTGCAAACTGGAGCAGAATGGGCTCAGATGGAGCACAACTGAGCACTTTAATTGTACATTTAAATGTTTACGAAGGTTAGCAACACTATGACCAAAAGAGAAAAGTGGGGAAAATATGGCTGCAGCTGTTCAATTGAACAAGAGACTCTAAACCCAGCTCACAGGTCAGAACGTTCACCTTTGGTAAAAGAACAGATAGGGGACATTAGTGGGGTTTCAGCGGGGTTTCTAGAGCCCCTTTGAACCCCAACACATGCATACTCTGAGATGAAGAGTCAGCTATAGTCTAATATACCCGAGACCCTCATTTAGTCATTCCCCTCCAAAGACAAGAGTATTTGCCCTATTTCTAAATTAGCAGCAACCCCATTTTTCACCTCTTGTTTATCTCAGTGACAGTTTTAACCTGGATACATACGTGTGTCTTTTTTGTATAGCAACACTGTGAAATGGCCAAATTAGGAATAGGAAAATTATAATTTTGAGAATATGATGTGATGAAAAATGTAGTCATGTTCAAAGTTTAACTTTCATTTGTATATTTAATGCATAAGTCTATAGTGTCTTATTGTCAGTGCAGGTACATCTTTTTTGTGATCTCCTTTTGAAAAGTGTGTTATGATCATTGTCAAGGTAATTTGAAAGTCCCCAGATGAATCAATAAATGTAACTTTATAATATTTTGCAGAGGAAATTACTTTCTTTAAAAAAAGAAAAGAATTTAGTTTTCTTTTTTTAATACACAATTTCCAGCAGTGTTTCGTTCTCTAGCAGTTTGATAGTGTGGATTTTTGTAGGCTATTCTATTAACACTTACATTACTCTAAACAAGTTTGCACTGGTTTATCCAAGGACTTAGTAATCCTTTCTGTTTAATACAAAATGTAGATATACCATCATGATGAAATCCATGTTAAGGTAAAAGTCAACTCTTCAGGGATCTTTATTGACTTATTCATTATTTGATTCAATATGTCTTAATTGACATACACCATGTGCCAGGCAGTTGGTTAGGTGCTGAGGAAAAGAATACATAGAACTCATTGCTGGCCCATGAGTTGCTCATTGTCCAGTAGGGGGAGACATGCACGTAAACTGTTACAGTAGAGAATAGAAATCTCAGTCGTTAATGTGCACAGTTCTGTTAGAAGAGGAGGCCTGGACTAGCGGTGATCTGTGGGGCTGTCAGAACTTCACAGTGAGAAGACGCTTAAGTCCAGTGTTGAAAATGAGTAGGAATTTTGATTCCATTTGAAAGCTTGGCAAGGGGCACAAAGAGATAGTTTATATAAAAGGAAATATATGTGGTTAATAAATGTAGAAAAATTTCCTGCCTGATCAGAGAAATGAAAAACTAAAATCAAATTATCAAGGACCAAACAAAAAAATTATGACTCACAGTAACAGAAAAGCTGTTATTAAGTAAGAGGAGTATTCATGTTCCCCTGGTCAGTTTGTAAATTTGTCCACATTTTCTTAATAGCAACTTGACTACATATCAAAAACCCAAAAATGTTCTTTTCTACTGTTCCAGTAATTCCACTTTAGAATTCTCTCCCAGAAAATAGCCAGAGGGACTATCCTCGTTATGTGCAAAACTCTTCTTTATAGTATTATGTGTAATAATAACAAAGAAAAAAATGAAAAAGAAACCATCTAAATGACCAAAACAAGGGTTAAACAAATGCTTCAGATATATATGTACACAGACAAACATATATGGAAATTAGGCAACCATTAAAAAAAGATGTTTTCAAACCATTTATAAAAATTGAGAAGAAAGTTTACAGTGTAATATTAGGGAAAAAAATACATGATACCAATAATTTTAAGGTATGATCCACAAATATACAGGCATAGAAAATACTTTGAAAAAATAAATCAGACTGTGAACCAGTTACCTTTTTTGATGGAAATGCTTTCAGAATTCTTTGTATTTTCCATGTTTTAAAAATAAGTTCAGGTTTCTTTTACATGAAATTATATATTTTTAAAAATGAATAAAAATGGACTGAACAAACAAAAGGGAAAGGCATGAATGAAAAGCTTTCTAGTCTAAAGGAATATGTACAAAGCCAGAGGAATAAAGGAGTGTGGCGTGCCCAGGCTTAGTTCATAGTTCTATCTGGCAGAATTTGGGGAATTATGAGCAAAGATAGGAAAGAAGTTGAAAAGAGAGGCAGGTTTCACATTATAAAAGGTGTTGGGTGCAGTGGTTGGAGCTCTGTGAAGCCGGGAAACTCACTGAAGACTTCGAAGCCAGGACGCCATCAGAATGGTGTTTGAGGGAGATCACGCTGGTGGCACGGACTGTGGATGGGGCAGATGGGGGCCTTCAGGTGAGGTGAGAGTGGGAGTGCTGGGGCTCTGTGCAGTTGTGCAATCAGTGCACTAGACTAAGGTGCTAGCTAAAGAAGTGAGTAGGATTGAAATACATCCCCAACCCTGCTTTCCTGACTGCGGGCTTCAACAGCTCAAAGGCAAGGGCTTCTTTTTGTGATTTTTCTAGTTGTAGGGGAACAAAGACATCGTATATTCAAGTGTAGGAGTGCCCTGCTGTAAGGGAAGGAAAGAGGTGAGGAGGAACTGAATTCCATCAGTGGGGAGGGAAAGATGAATTGCATAGCTTTTTAATAGGTAGAGCTGATGGGAAGGAAGGATTCCAAGTTATGACTCAGTCATGCCTTTTGTTCTTTCGGTTGCATATATTTGATCATTTTCTGCTTCTTAATTTCAAAGTTTTAATATTTACAGGAACAAGAAGGGGAAAAATTCTGAGAAAAAGTCTCTCTCAGTTTTTTCCCACATGTCCAGTGTACCTCACAGAAAGATTGGAGCACTGAACCCAGTGAAGTTTCTGGGTTATCTCTGAATTTTGATTATATACTACTCAGCCAAGTTCATACTGGGCCAACTATTAGGAAAGTTCATTTCATTCCAGAAATTCATCAGGCCACGTGTTCCTGAAACTTTAGAGGAGAAAAGGAATCCTACTAATAACAAGCACTTGGATGACCCCAGAACTCACTAGGCATGCAGGCTTCTTGCTCATTTAACTGAAGATCTCCATGCTCCAGGCCAGTGTTTCTTCAAGCTCATGGTCTAAACCAGCAGCAGCAGCACCACCTGATATATACAATCTCTGGCCCCATCAGATCTACTGGATCAGAATTTCTGGGGGTGGGGCCGGCAAGCTGTAGTTTAACACACCTTCCAAGTGATTCTCATGTATGTTAAAGTTTGAGAATGACTAATGCATGCAAAAAAAAAAAAAGAAAAAAGACAAGAAACTAAAATATGCAATAGACTTCATTCATGTTTCTTTGAATTCTGGGTCTCAGATCTAATCACTCACACCTGACTCCCAGGAGCATTTTCTCTGTAATCTTCGTGAGGCAGTTCCAGCATTTACATACAGGCAGCCATCACTGATTCTTTCACCTGCTTAAAGCACTGATGGCAGTGACTGACCAGCCTTTGGTCCATGGAGGGAAAGATGCTCCCTGAGATATGCTACTTCTTCAGCCTCCTAGAGATGCTTATTGGGCCTAAACTTGACAGTTGTTCTGTTGTGAAAGAAAACCAACTAAAGGGCACTTACAAAAATATTATCAGAGATTATATCTAAAGGTGAGCTTTTATTTATTAAGGATTTAATATTTTTTAGCTCTCTATAGAATAGAAATTCTCATTAAAATATGTAAAGCTGTTTTTAAACTTTTGTTATTTGACCTTTTTCCATAGTTTTAGAAATATATGTTTCATCTTCCCTTCCAGGCTTTACAAGATTTGAGGGCCAGATATTCAATTATTTTTCTCTTTTTTTCCTTAATAACTAACATGTGCTATAGAAGGGCTACAAAATATCATAAATATACATTGAATAAAAGGTTCTCTCTTTCATAAGCTTCCAAAAACATAAGTATATTCAATAAGAGGCTGCTATAACTTGGTCAGAGATTCCTCTGTATCTGACGAGAAATGTTCCAACTCCAGCATATAAGGATTTTTTTCTTAGACCATTCAAAGGTGAAGATAATAAATGCAGGAGAAAACATTTTTGTTCCATATGTTTCCTACTGTAATAGAAATTATGGAACTTGAAATGCATTCCAATTAGGAAATAGCAACTCATAATTAACAAAATTAACATTATAAAAAGTTTGTTGATTAGGCAATTTTTACATTGTAAAAACCAGCTTCTCTTATGGGAACAGAGTGTTTCATGCCATCTCCTGTAATTCCTCTCAGGAGTTAGACGAAAATTGCCAGTCTAGGTATTCACAGTACAGCATCTAGGTGGAGGAAAGCTGAGCTCACAGGTAAGGGTTGGGACTGTAATTAGGGCTTGTTCTCCCTGCCTTTCCACAATTGCCTAACTCTTGGAAACAAATCAGCAGATCTCACTTGATACCATCGAGGAGAAAATTTCAATCTTCCAGACAATTTTTAAGAACTGCATGCACTCAGGAATCAGTCCAGTCTTAAAAATATTTGCAGTGAAGCTGTTTAGAATCTGTCATGCTCTGGTTACAGAGTTTATGAAGTCAAATATAGGGAAAACAAGAAATGAATTCGATTTTTTTTCTTTTTGCTACCTAAATGCTAAAACCAGTAAGAACAATAAAGCATAGTCAAGTCAAATCTGATAAGAAAATATATTTTAAGTCAAGCTCATAGGGCCTTATAATGATTCTTAATTAATAGAAAGTACTTAATTAATAAATAGAAAGGATCCACTTGGAAATGTGACAAATTAGAAGTTAAAAATAATACAACGTAGTGCACATGTTACCAGGTGCTACAGTACGGGGCATAGATTTTCATACAGCAGAGCTCCAAATCAGAGATAATTGATATTTAAGATTAATCTAATAGTGCATTGTATAGACACCTGGGCAAACGATGAAGTTGGTAGCTTGCCAATATCCATTTCTTATCACTACAAAATAGATATAGAAACCATAAGTGCCATGCAACACAGTTCATAATGAATTAAGAAAAACTTCTTTAATTCTCTCAAATTTAAAAACCACCAGGAGAGTCCTCAGGTTAAAAAGGCAAAGTGCAATTATTTACTGAACCCCACCCCCAGAAATTCTGATCCAGTAGATTTGAGTGGGGCCACAGAATGTATATATCGGGTGCTGCTGCTGCTGCTGCTGCTGCTGGTTTAGACCATGAGTTTGAAGAAGCACATACAAAATAAAATGATCCCCTCCAAAAGCTACAAGGGCACCAAAGATCTATCCTTCAAATGTGAACAAAAAATAATCATCAGGCAAAGCAGAATTTAAGGCAATACGTTTGAAATAAAAAGTCAATCTGTGGCTATAAGATAGAATCAGTAATGAATACCTTACACTACAGGGGTCCCCAGCCTCCCTGCCATGGACTGGTGGACTGGTATTGGTCTGTGGTGTGTTAAGAACCGGGCCACACAGCAGGAGGTGAGCGGTGAGTGAGCAAAGCTTCAACCCTATTAGCAACCGCTCCCCAATGCTAACATCACCTCCTCAGCTCCACCTCAGATCATCAGGCATTAGACTCTTATAGGAGTACTGGTCCCTGATGCAAAAAAGGCTGGGGACCGCTGCCTTATAGCATGGACTTATCTTGACCAAATTATATGGCAATTAAAGTACAAAGATAAAAATACTAGAAAGGTGAGAAATAGAAGTAATCCCTATTGTCATGGATGATTTTCATGCCCTAACATTAATCAAAGGTAGATCAAAATAGACAAAGACATTTGTTTAAATATATTTTTATTTTTGTTGTCACATCACTGAAAACTCAGATGAGTTTTTACTCAATAGGCAGAGTATATTTAGGATGGTCTATTTTTAAGCACAGGCTATGATACAGAACTACGATTTACTCTAGAGGCCTTAGAAGAACTTTAAGAAAGACATGCAGTAGTCATCCAGAGCAGCTCAAACCAAAGTTCAACAAGAGGCTTCAATGTGAAAGATACATGCCACATTGTAAGGATATTGTAGGCAGAGGAAATAAACAGTGTTTCAAACACAAGACCCAAACTCAAAGTCATAAGGACAGAATCTCTGGCTGTTAGATGTTTGTGATCCAGCTGCTTTGTGCATGCAAAACTCTGTATACTGTGATCCGGGATGAATACCAGTCAGAATTTTATTTGTTCAATAATCGTTAGCGGTTCTCCAAAGCAATAAAGGAGAAGCCAGCTGTTGAGTTATATCATTGCAGTAGGCAGCTTCTAATAGAGTTGCCAGTGCTCCCTGTCTCCTGGTCTTCATGACCTTCTGTATTCTCTTCCCCTCAAGTGTGAGCTGAACCTAGAGACTTGCTGCTAATGAGTGGAATATAGCGAAAAGCATCTGGGATGTTATACTCCAGATGTTATACTGCCTTGCTTGTTTGCTCTAATGGAAGTCAGCTGCCATGCTGTGAGAGGCTCACATGGCAAAAAACTGAGGGAGTGTGGGGTGGGCGCCAGCCAACAGGCAGCAAGTTGCTGAAGCCCTCTGTGCAACGACCCACAAGGAACTGAATTCTCCAGCAACCATGTGAACGTTCTTAGAAGTGGAGCCTTCCGAGGCCAGCCATGAGGTGGCCACAACCCCTGCCAGAGCCTTGACTACAGCTTTGTGAGAGATACAGAGGACCCAGCTAAGCCACGCCCAGATTCCTGACCCACACAAAAGGTGAGAGAAAATACTAGTTTTAAGCTACTAAATTTAGGGGTAATTTTTTTTTTTTTTGCAGTCATAGATAACCAATACATTATTATTAAATAATGGATTAATTAATAAATTAATGCGACTTATATACAAATATGATAACACAAAATAGTTGCAAGCCTTGATTGTATATTAGGCTACAAGAAATCTTAACAAATACAAGGCAAAATTGAACAGTTCATCTTCTCTGATTAGGAAATACCTTTTTACTTAAGTTGAAACAAAAATAAACTCTCTAATTACTTGGGAAATTTTCTTCTTTTTGTGTATATCATACATACTAAATAGCACATAAGATATGCATTTACAGTTTAAATAATAATTCTAAAGTGAACATCCAGGTGGGCACAGGCAAATCAAGAAACAGAACATTACCAGAAGATCCACATGCCTTCCCTCATCACAGCTCTCGAGGTAAACTCTGTCCTGACTTTGTGATAACTATGTCTTTGCTTTCCTTTATTTTACCACCTATGTGTGCATTGTAATACATGTACTTTTTAGTGTCTCTCTAGCTTGGCAATATGTCTCAGATCTGATTTCTCACACGTGGATGTGAGAACAGGAAGTCAGGTGTATATGATTTGTGGAGCTCTTGCTCTCAGGAGAAAGGTGGTGAAGGACATAGGACATGACAGGGACAGGCAGTGAGGATGAGGTCTCAGCTACAGCCCAATCCTCAAGGAAGCTCTGGCACATGGATACCACCACAGTATGTGTCCCTATGAGATACCTGTGACAGCATGTCAGTAAAAGTCTTTGGCGAGCGTGTGCTGGGGTTTCCTTTTAGACCAAGGGCAATTTTCCCGAGCAGGAGCCTGTTGTGAGCTATTAGCAATTAATACTCTGGGAGCTGAGGGGTGAGTGCACTGGCCTGGAAAAGGCATCTGGACGGCACCCATGTTATGTTTGTGATTCAGCTTTGCTCTATGTGTCGCTGCAGTTCCTACATTTTCATTGCCAAGTACTATTCTATTGTATGAATATATCATATGCTGCCAATGAACATTTGTTTCCAGATTTGTCTATTACAAAAAAAAAATGCTGTTTTGACTATTCATATCATGTTGTATGTTAGACATCTAAAAGGGTATATCTAAAGCATATACCTGGGAGTGCAATTGCAGGATTGTAGGGTATGTGCATCTTTGACTTCATTATATTATAAAAATTATTTTCCAGTTTACACTACCACCAGCATTGTTTGGTAGCTCCCATTGCTTCACATCTTTGCCAGTTTTTATTTTAGCTATTCTGGTCAGTTTGTAACGGTATCTCATTGAGGTGTTTGGAAATTCTATTTTTGTAAAATTTCTGTTCAAGTCTTTTGTTTACGTTTTTCATGTAATGTCTGTCTTTTCTAATTGATTTACAAATGTGCTGCTTACTGTTATTTTTTCAGTTACATGTGTTGCAAAAATCTTTTCCTATTCTGTAATCTCTCTTTTCAGCATCTTTGACTTCTAATGAACAGAAGGTTTTATTTTCTTAGAATCTAATTTATTAATCTCTTTTATGGTTAAGCTTTTTTATGTCTTGTTTGAGAATTTTTTTCCTAACCTGGAGTCATGAAATATTTTTCTATATTATTTTATAAATGCTTTATAGTTTTGCCTTTCATACTTGGGTTTTAAACCATTTGCAATTTATTTTGTGAATGGTGTGATATAAGTATCCAATTTTGCATTTTACCATATATATAACCAGTTGCCTTCAATTGAACTTTTCATTAAAAAGTTCATCCTTTCCTCATTGATAATAAGTTTTACTTCTGTCACATAGCAAGTTTCCAAATTTGAATGTCTATTTCTAGTCTCTCTATACTATAACACTGGCCTCTTAACTACTCTAGTTTTACAACAGCTGGCACACTAAATCCTTCCACCTAGTTCTTTTTCAGGTGAGCCCTGCTAATCTTAGTGTTTTGTGTTTCTGTATAAATTTGAAAATAAGTTTGCCATGTTCCACCAAAAGCAAACAAACCAAAAAACCTGCTGGGATTTTTATTGGGATTGCAATGGATCTATTGATCAATTTGGTATATCTCCCAATTTACTTAGGTCTTCTTCAATGTTTCTTTACAAAGGTTTCAATTATTGTTAAAGTATAATATACATATAAAAAGTATGCAAGTTGTAAGTAGATAGTGGAATAAATTTTTTACGAAGTAAACACCTAAATAACCAGCACCCACATCAAAAAACAGAATACTACCAGAATCCCATGTTCCTCTAAAAACACCCTTTAGCTATTAACCTCACCAACAAAGGGTAACCACTTACTTAACTTCAAATATCATATGTTAATTTTGCCTGCTTTTGGGCTTTATATAAATGGAATCACAGTATATACTACTTAGCTTTTTTTCACTCAGCATTATGCTTATAAAATTCATTCATAGTTATGTTTTATTTATTCTCATTATTGTAGTGTGTACTATTTCACTGTATGAGTTCACTGCAATAGATTAATCTATTCTGTTATAGATAGATATTTGAGTTATTTCTAATTAGGGCTATTATAAATAATAATAATAATAAACATTCTTATATACATCTTTTGGGCACATATGCATACATTTCTATTCAAGATATAATTCTGAATGTAATTGCTAGGTCATAAATTTTATCTCTAGTAAATACTGCCAAACAGTCTTCCAAAATGGATTATATTAATTTATACTTCTATGGCAGTGTATAAAAGTTCTAGTCAATCCACTTGTTCATCGATACTTTATATTGTCTTCCTATTTCAATTTAGCCATTCTAAGACTGTAGAGTGGTATCATATTGTAGTTTTAATTTGCATATCCCTAATATGTACCTTGGCATACATTTATTATCCTTTGGATATCCATGTCTGTGAAGGATCTGTTTAAGTCTTTTTCCATTTATAAAAGATTGTCTGCCTTTTCCTTATTGAATTTCATCATCTGACTCTGTTAGATTCTTGAGTTTGGGGCTTTGAGCAGTATTTGGCAAAATGTTGTACAGTGTGGAAATTCTAGTAAATCCAAATCTACTTAAATCCTGGAATTCAATATGAGAATTTTGATAACAAAGGATACCTGTAGCCATTGTAGGTGTGTTTTTGCTGATTCTGGCTTATGACACCTCATTTCCTGGTGAGCTTGATATGCTAACTGCTCATATTTCTGAGATTCTCTGACACCTAAGATGATGGCACCTTCCTCTAAAGAGGATTCGCATTCACCAGGCACCTAGGTCAGTCTAGGACTACTTTAAATGAGCTCAGGGCATAAGGCTTCTTTTTGGACCATCCAGATGACATGAATTGGGGTTACAAACTTATAGAGACTGCCAGCATGTGATTATAACTACCCAGGGACAGGGGTTTTCTTTTCTTTACTCCCTCTTCACTGTTCAACACCAAAGGACTTTATTTTTCTTACAATCTCCTGGGGGCAGGGGTTAGAGTGAGAGTAGGTTTACTTCTGGTTCATTCTCAACCTGAGGAAGTAACCTTAACCTTACGGGGGAAGATTTCCTATGACCCTCTTCATCTTTGCCAGAATTTAGACTTTAATTTCTGAGCTTGTGGGCCCCACGAAGTCCTAAAAAATAAAAATCAAGTTTCCTTAGCTGGTGGACATCCTCAGAGGCAAAAGCAATGTTAGTGTTCTGTTTTCCCTTTATATTCCCATTTTCATTTATATTTGGACCGATAAATCCTTATTATCTTATGTTTTTCATAGTTTTCAACACTTTTGAAATCTTTGCACATTTTTTGCTTGTTTTCAACTGGAGGATTAGTCTGAAGAGTCTAGTCTGCTATATTACCCAAAATTTGACTTCTTTTGAGTTTTCAGACTATCAAACCACCATGAAGGAGGAAAGGAATATCTTAAATGAAATAACTAAAATTGCTTAGTGAATAATTAAAACAAGATCAGTTAATGTAAAAAAATATATGCATTAGTCAATATTGTATTATAGAGGTAAAATCCATAGCAACAAGTACTTTTAATATTAAAAAAAGAAAGGGATTACATTATTTATAATATTGGGAAAAAAAACACAGATCCTAAGCAAAATGGAATTTCAAATGGTTAAATAAATGAAAGGATGAAAAAAATTTAAGTAAACTAAAAGCTAATTTTTTGAGGGAAGAGAACTAGGAAAGACCAAATTAATTATAATTAATTAATTGAGAAAATAACACGAACACAATTAAAGATAAAAGGGATGACATCGATAAAAATTTGCAGCTGTGAGAAGATAACAGGCACCACGAATTTTTGAAGTCTACTCCCCAGAGCACCAGGGGAGTAAGGCAGGAAATCAGATCAGGAGGGGTCCAAACCTTTCTCCATCTCAGTCATCTGGAGCAGCTCCATTTATATTGATACTTAGACTTGACAAAAAAATTACCACACAGAGGAGATAAGCATTACAAATTGTGTTAGGGGGTCCCCCAGACCAGCCCCCTCACACACACACACACCATTTCAAGGATTCTCTAGAAGAACTCACTGTGATTTATTACAGTGAAAGGATACAAAGCGAAGTCAACAGTGGCAAAATGCTCACAGCATGAAGTCCAGAGAAAACTGGGCACAAGCTTCTTAGAGACCTCTTCAGTGGAGTCGCACAGACATGTATAATTCCTCTGGCAAATAATTGTGACAACACTTGTGAATTGTTGTCCTCCAGGGATGTGCATAGGGACTCAGTGCTTAAGGTTTTTATTGGGGATTGGTCACATAGACAGCTTCTGACTGGCACATACCAAAATTTAAGACGCCTAGAAGGAAAGCAGGTGGTCAGCATAAATCATATTGTTTGCACAAACAGTGTAGGCATAGTAAACCATCCTTATCACTTAGAAAATAGTGGGAACACTCCCGAAATCCAGGTTCCCAGATGCCAAACACAGGCCAGGCCAACTGTATGAGCAGGCCTTCCTAAGGGGAGCAGTCTCAGGCCTGCTGTATTAACCCCTTTAGTACACATGAAATTTTATATGAAGGAAGAAAAGCAGTATTCTTAACATATTATTAGTATCTAGAAAATATAATGGAATCATATGATAAACTATTAAAATGAATGAGTTTATAGATGTCTTAATATAAAATATATAAAAAATCAGTAACATTTTTATATACTAATAGCAACCATACAAGAACAAACAAACAGATGTATAGGTCCTGTTTGCAATAGCAACTAAAACATATGTAATGTCTGGGAATAATCTTAACAAGATATGTAATGATGGCATAAAGAAAAAATATAAATTGTATTAAAAATACAGAATAAAACTTGGAAAAGTTACTAGAGTTTTATTCCTGATTAGGAAAACTGAATATGAAAATAACTATGTCTAAATTATTTTATTGGTTTAATGTAACTGCAATCAAAATCTCTACTCCTTTGAGTTCCTTCTTTAAAAGAAAAATAATTTTTTTGCCTACATTGACAAAATGATCATAAAGTTCACTTGGAAAATAAAAAGGGAAGAAAATTCTGAAAAAAAAATATTAGTTGTGAGACGATTTAGTCCTATTCTGTTTCAATCATCTTACAATGATATGGTAATTTTTAAAAATGTGGTATTTGTGCAAAGAAAAAGGTTAGATCAATAAAACAGACAGGTCCCAATATAAATCTTACTACACGAATGACAAAGAACGTACCATAAATCAGTGAGAAAGTGAAAGACTAGTCAATATATACTGTAGGAATAACTTTAACAATGTAGAACATGTTGTTAGGTTACTAGGCCCTAATTTGTTTTTAGAGAAAGCAAAGCATGTCTTATTTTTTTATGACTTCCAATGGTCATTATGTGACATCTAATTAAAACCAAGGTATGTGTGACTTTGAAAAGGATTTACATTTACAGTATTATATGCTACTTCTATTTCTCCAAAAAGTAGCTAAAATGAAAGAGTATATGGGCCGGGGAAAAATACTGCAAAGGATTAATATCCTTGTTATAAACATACAGATATATCTTCATATGAGGCAGAGATTGTAGTAGCCATATGTCAAAGGCCATGTGGCTTTAGATAAATTATTTAGCTTCTCTGAGAATCAGTTTTCTTCCTCCTTGCCAGGCTTGTAAATATGTAAAGTTCTTAGCACGGTATTTGACACATTATGGTTGATCAATGTATATAGTACTAACTACTAAGCGTTAGTACCACTACTAAGTGGTGGTGGTGATGGTCATGGTAGTAAGAGCTCACTAAAGAGGAGAACATTAAGTCCCCCCAAAATAAATGCATAAAGAATGTGAACAGAGTTTTCAAAGAGGATATAAAACCCATAAGCTTGGAAAAAATGTTTGCCCTCACCAAAAGTCAAAGAAATGCAAATCAAAATAATGAAATAGCATATTTTGGTCTACTAAACTATCAAAATTTTTTAAAAACAGTAGAACCCAGTGTTGTGAGAATGTGCTGAAATTGGTATTTTCATACATTATTGAGAATATATAAGTTAGTACAACCCTCTTTACCCAGTGGATATGAAAATTACACTGATACTACATAGAAAATACTAACAATGAGAGAAAAAAAAAAGCGGGATGCAGTATTTTTTGTGTATTGTATAGCAGACAACACTGGAAGGATATATTTCAAAGTAGAAACAGTAATCATGTTAGAGTGGTATCATTATGGAGGATCACTACTTTTAAGACTTAAAAGTTATAGTTAATTAAAACTATGTTTTTTTTATTATTTCCAAATGGGTTCCTTCTCTTTTAGATGACAGCAAAATTTAACTTCAAAACTCAGCAGAAGCAGACTGCCCTGATTTTTTTATATTGCTCCTCTAGAGGGAGCACAAGTGCTGAAAACATCATAACTAGAACTGCTACAGACACAATGGTCAAGAATTTTAGAGCTACGAGGGACTTCAAAGAAAATCTAATGTGTTTTTTTTAGTCTTAGGAATATACAGAAGATAATCTCTAGCTATAAATCATTTGGTTTCTGTTATTAATGTTGCTTTTAAGTGACACAGACTTCCTTGTGTTGAGTATATAATCTTTTTGAGTTGAGGTTACCAATGGAGAGAAAAATGGTAAAAGAAAATCAAGACAGTATGGAAGTTCCTCAAAAAATAAAGAATAGAATTACCATATGACCCAGCAATCCTTCTTCTGGGTATCTACCCCCAAAATTTGAAAACATTTATCTGTAAAGATATATATATATATACACCCCAATGTTCATTGCAGCATTATTCATGGTAGCCAAGACACGGAAACAACCGAAGTGTCCTTCGATAGGTGATTAGATAAAGAAGATATGGTACATATGTACAGTGGGATACTACTCAGCCATAAGAAAAGATGAAATACAACCACTTGTGACGACTTGGATGGATCTTAAGATTATCATGCTAAGTGAAATAAATCAGACAGAAAAAGTTGAGAATCACATGATTTCACTCATATATGGGATATAAAACTAAAAGCAACAGATGAACAAAACAAAAAAAAACTCATAGACACAGACAATAGTTTAGTGGTTTTCAGAGGGGAGGGGAGAAATGGAGAGAAGGTAGGTGAGAGAAAAAGAGATCAAATACATGGTGACAGAAGGAGATTTGACTTAGGATGATGAACACACAATGCTGTATACAGATGATGTATTACAGAAATGTACACTTGAAATCTATAAATTTATTAACCAGGGTCACCCCAATAAATTTTTTAAAAAGAAAGAAAGAATCAAGAATGCAAACTATTCTCAAAGCCCTAATATTTCTGCCATGGAATTATAAATAATTATCCCCTGAAATTTCAAAGAAAAGTGCTCTGAGCTCATTTAATGCTTTTGTTCTTTGTTTTTGTTTTTTGGTATTCTGTTAAGGTTTGGTTCCACAAAGGAAAGAATTTGCAGCTTTGATGTGTAGTTAATTTGACTAGGTAAGGCAAATCTGATCAAGGGTCCATTTGGGGGCCTGAAATGTGTCTGTCTTGCTATGCCAATTGCAAGAGGAGATGGGATTTAGCTTTGGATGGCCCTCAGGTTACATCTGGGCTCAACCACTCTCTAGCTCTGAGTTCACTCTGAAGTGTCTCATCTGTTTGTTAAATTTAAATTTCAAAAACCCTAATTAAGGTGCATAATCTCTTTCTAGTAACCCAGTTTTGCCTTAGCTACTGGGAAGCAAGAACAAAAAGAAGAGCACAGCTTCTTCAGAAGCATTTATTCCTCTCTTCATGTTTACATACCTAGATAGCAACAAAAGATGGGGATTGTAGGAGCCCAAGAACTCTTTTTCTGGTACTTAACCTGAACTATGAAAATCTTCTCAGATAATATAACAAGTCTTAGTCACTGTCTGGGCTCACATAGACAGAGAAGCAGCAGGTAGCACTATTTCTCTTGGAATCCAGAAGTGGAAATAGACCATAAAATTCTTCTATTTGGAATGGTTTTCTCAGGAATCTTAGTTCTTGTATTGAATGCAGTCTGATGGAGGAAATGAAAGGCCAAGATCCAGGACTTTCATCTCATTTGCAGAACATTTGCCCAAAATAGAGGTGCTATACTTTACTATGATGATTTTCTAATTCTGTCAATTCCTTCTACATTCTTGGCTAGCATTCTTCTGTAAAATAGAACTCTCCCTCATTAATTGGGGCTGTTTGGTTACTCTAAGATATATTTCTTACAGGAAAGTTTGGATAAATGCTTAATTCTTTCTCCTTAGTTACAAATTGTCAAAGCAAGAAGTCAATTTATAAGCCATCACAAATAATGATTTATGAGGTCCCATTGGCTTTCTCTCTCTCTTTCTCTCTTTTTTAGTATCTTTATATAGACATGAATTTTTATAATTCAGCAATGATTCAGATCCACTAAATCATTAGTCTTTTTGATATTCAAATTGTTGCAACTTAGGGCATTGGCTGGGCTCCCTATTTTGACATATTTTTAAACTTAGATTTTACAGATATTTCTTCTTCTGGGCACTATCCCAGCCCTCGATTTATGCTTAATACTTTTTGTTGCTATTCTCCTAAGTCATTAATACTCTTTATTATACATGGGGATGTATAGTTTTATCTAATATAAACAACTTTCTACCTTTTAATTTTCAACTTAAGAATTCATGACCATAAAAAGTATTTATCACTGGCCTACCAAATCAATAATGCATTGTCCATTTTCTTTCCAATTTTCAAAATTTTCTTGGTATTGTCTCTTTCCTCTTGTCTTTGTCTTTGTGGAGATTTAGGCAGGAGCCAGGGCATGACACTTCTTACATGCCAAGTTGAAGAATTTAAACTTTAACTGGAAGGCAGTGGGGAGACATCGACCAGTTATAAGCAAGGAGATAACATCATCAGATCTCCATTTTGGAATAATCACTTAGACCATAATATGGAGACTGGAACAAAGATAAATGGGATTAGAGGCTGGAAAACCAGTTAGGAAAACTCCTAAGCTGCACTCATTCAGATAATCAGATCCAAGGAAGTGGAAATGGGGATAAAGAGAAATGGATGGGTCAAAAAAGTGTTCATAAATAATTACCAACAGGGCTTGGTGATTTATATCTTATTTAGATATAGAATCCAAAGGAGAAGGAAGAGTAAAGGATGAGCCAGGTTTCTGGCTTTGGTAACTGCGTGGGTAATGATACCATTCACCGAGATTGAGGACAATGGATGAGAAACCAGCTCGAGGAGCAGTAGAGCATGCTGCCTTTATAAATGCCAAGTTTCACCACAGCTTATCTTAATATAGATATAAATGACCACACTTTCCCAGCAAATGCATTCTCCTGCTCCTGGACGTGATAACACACCATTTCTACTTGAATCACCAACATTCCTTCTTCCTTCTCTCTTAGACAACCTCCACACTAATTCCACCAACTTACCTGCTTCTGTGCCATATACCCTGACTTTCATCCAGCTTCAGTGAAAAAAATGGGCCTGCTCCTCTTTACGACATACCTCTACTTAGGCCTTAAATCGTTCTCGTCTTAAAATTCTCAAGGTGTTTACCCTGGCAATTACTGATTTTCTCTCCTATATTATCTTTTTCTCCCTCTCCAGAATGATTTCCATCTATATGTGATCACCCATTTTAGAAAGACAACTTCTCTTGACCCCACCACCCTTCCAGCTACCACTGAATTTCTTAGCACCACTCTTAGTTCTCCAAACTTATCCATACTGTTGTCTTCATTCCTTTATTTCCTTTCTAACCTTCAGTTTTCTCCCCATTCTCTCCCCTAGCTCCTTGCTCTCTAATCAGGTTTTTGTCCCTACTATGCCATCCAAAGGTATTCTTAGCAGGATTACCAGCGGAGTACCTCCTGCAAAAGTTAGTGGTCGGTTCTCGGCACCCATCATATTAGATCTCTCAGTAGCACTGGCCCAGCCCACCACTCGCTCCTTTATTCATTCAACAAATATTTACACTATGCCAGGCATGTGTCTAATCCTTGGGATATTTCAATAAATTAGAGAGACAAAGATCCTTCTCCTCAGGGGATCAATATTCTACCAGAGGGAGATAGTTAAGCAAAAAACAATAAATAATTAAATTGTGGCATGTTAGAAGGCAATAAGGTCTATGGAAAAGAAGACAGAACTAAGCAATAACCTTGTAGAACTTCCTTTTAGCACACAATTATCCTATAACAAAACACATCCTATGTGGCAACAATATTTAATATCAAATTGAATTATAGGATATGTGTATATATCCCCACATAATAAAAAATGAATCACATTTTCTTCTGCTATCCTTCTTAAGTCAGTACTCTTCTCTCTCCTACTTCTCTTGGATTTGATGTGAGAATATTGGGAAGAAGAAAACATGGAAATTCAGGAGAAGGAATAGTAGGGATGCTCGCAGTGTGCACGCTCCTCCCACCGGGAGAGAGGATCTGTTCCCCAGTCCCTTGAAGCCAGGCTGGCCTCGGGGCTAATGGAGTGTGGTGAAATGATGATGCGAAACTTCCAAGCCTCGACCTTACAGCTTCCACTTTCACCCTGTGGGAACACCATGCCACCACAGAAACCAGCTCAGGCTAGCCTGCCAGAAAATGAGACAAGCCCTGCCAGCTGAGGCCTCCTAAACCAACCACTCCCCAGTCTAGCCACCAAGTGACTTCAGCCACAAGAATAATCCTATACAGACCAGCACAGAACCACCTAGCTGAATCTAACCCAACATTACTGACCCATGAATCAGGAGAATGTAAAATGACTATTTTAAACAATTAAATTTTGGAGTGGTTTGTCACAAAGAAATATATAACCGATACAATAGGTATTAAATATTTATTATTTATTAAGATGATAACTCATTGTTTTAAAATTAATCATTAATCTTTTAATAAGCCAAATTTTAATAAGTAAGTTTAATATTTAGAAAAAAGTTAACAGTGAGGAATATATACTTTTTTATGAAAAGTTCACCAGCTATATATCTCAGTAAGTGGGGTTTTTTTTACAGAAATTAAATCATACATAGTGTTCCATGACTCACTTCATTCATTTAACACTGTAGACATCTACCATGTCAAGAATACACAGCTGTATTTTTAAATAGTTGCAAAATATTCCATTGAACAAATACACATAATGTATTTATAGAGCTCCCTTTTACTGGACATTTAGGTTAGTTCCTAAAGCTAGCATATAAAAATACTGAAAGGAATTTCTTATACTTACAACTTTGAATATTTATCCTTTGAGCCTCAGTTTGTTCATCTGTAAAATGAGGATATCTCTGACCCTTCCTACAGAATTAAAAAAAAAATTAATGAGAAAGTGTATATGAAGACTTTACCAGTTTAGGAGATATAGTAAGCCCTTAATAAATTGTAGTCTTTTTTCTTATTATCATCTGATTATGAGCTTCACTAGGGCAGGGATTATATTTGCAGTACTCAGGACCTAACTCAATAATAAACTAGCTGACATCTGCTGAGTTTCTATGAGCCAGACTCTAAGTTCAACTACAACCTTTGAGGTAAGTACTGTTATTATTCCATATTACAGATGAGGAAAATTCAGAGCAATCTGACTCTAGAAACCATGCTTTTAAAACTATACTATGCTCAACTGCAAAAAGAAATCAAGAAGAACCACAAATGCATGGAGGTTAAACAATGTGCTACTGAAGAATAACTGGGTCAGGGAAGAAATAAAAAGAGAGATCAAGAGATATATAGAAACGAATGATAATGACAGTACAACATATCAAAACTTTTGGGACATGGCAAAAGCGGTCATAAGAGGAAAGTTCATATCATTACAGGCCTATCTCTAAAAATAAGAATGAACCCAAATAAACAACCTAATGTTTCATCTTAAAAAACTAGAAAAAGAAGAACAAATGAGACCTAAAGTCAGCAGAAGGAAAGAAATCGTCAAAATTAGAGCAGAAATAAATAAAATTGAAAACAAACAAAAAAACAATAGAAAAAGTAAATACAACAAGAATCTGATTCTTTGAGAAGGTTAATAAATTGACTAACCCCTGGCTAGACTCACTAAAGAAAAAAGAGAAAGGACACAAATAAACTAAATCAGGGATGAAAGAGAAGAAATATGACAGATATCGCAGAAAGACAAAGGATCATGCAAGAATACAATGAAAAAACATATAACAACAAATTTAATAACCTAGAAGAAATGGACCAGTACTTAGAAAAATACAATCTTCCTAGACTGAATCAAGAAGATCTGGAAAACCTAAATAGACCAATCAGCAGAATGGAAATTGAAACAATCATCAAAAACTTACCAAAAAGAAAAAGTCCAGGACCAGATGGCTTCACCAGTGAATTTTACCAAACATTCAAAGAAGTTTTAATACCTATTCTCCTCAAACTTTTCCAAATAATCAAAGAAGAGACAATACTTCCCTACTCATTTCATGAGGCCAATATTACTCTGATACCAAAACCTGGTAAAGATAACACACAAAAAAAGAAAACTACAGACCAATATCTCTCATGAACACAGATGCAAAAATTCTAAATAAAATACTAGCGAACTGAATACAGCAACATTAAAAAGATTATATACCACGATCAAGTGAGCTTCATCCCAGAGGCACAGGGATAGTTCAACATATGCAAATCGATTAATGTGACACACCACATAAACAAATTAAAAAATAAGAATCATATGATCATATCAATAGATGCAGAGAAAGCCTTCAGCAAGATACAACATCCATTCATGATCAAAACACTTAACAAAATGGTTATAGAAGGAAAGTAACTTAACATAATAAAGACTATGACAAACCCTCAGCCAACATTATATTTAATGATGAAAAACTAAAAACCTTCCCTCTAAGATCAGAAACAAGGCAAGTCTGTCCACTATCACCATTGTTATTCAATGTAACACTAGAGGTCCTAGCAAGTGCAATTAGGCAAGGGAAATATATAAAAGGAATCAAAATAGGAAACAAAGAGGTCAAACTGTCACTATTTGCGGATGACATGATTCTCTATATAGAAAACCCTAAAGACTCCACAAGAACACTACTAGAAACAATAAGCAAATACAATAAAGTCTCTGGGTAAAAAATCAACGTTCAAAAATCTATAGTGTTCCTATATTCTAATAATGAAATATCGAAAAAAGAAGTGGAAAAAATAATCCTTTTGCAATTGCAACAAAAAGAATAAAATACCTAGGAATAAATTTAATGAAACAAGTGAAGGACCTATATAATGAAAACTATAAGACCCTATTAAAAAGATACAAAAAAATGGAAAGATATTCCGTGTTCTTGGATTGAAAGAACCAACATAGGTAAAATGACCATATTACCTAAAGTATTATACAGATTTAATACAATCCCCATCAAAATCCCATCGGCATTTTAAAAGAAATAGAACAAAAAATCATCAGATTTGTATGGAAGCACAAAATACCCCGAATTGCCAAAGCCATCCTGAGAGAAAGAATGAGGCTGAAGGTATCACTCTGTCTGACTTCAAATTATACTACAAAGCGACAGTAATAAAAACGGCATGGTATTGGCAGCAAAACAGACACACGGACCAATGGAACAGAATCGAGAGTCCAGAAGTAAACCCATATTTATATTGGCAAATAATTTTTGACAAAAAAGCCAAAAACATACAGTAGAGAAAGGAAAGCCTCTTCAATAAATGATGCTGGGAAAATTGGAAGGCCACCTGCGAAAGAATGAAACTAGACCGTTGTCTATCACCACACACCAAAATTAACTCAAAATGAATTAAAGACCTGAATATAAGACTAGAATCAATAAAATGCCTAGAAGAAAACATAGGAAGTAAACTCAAGGATCTTGGACTTCAAGAAGATTTTATGAATTTGACCTCAAAGGCAAGGGAAGTAAAAGCAAAAATAAATAAATGAGACTACATCGAACCAAAAAGCTTCTGTTCAGCAAAAGAAATTGTCAACCAGGTAAGAGAGAACCATTCAAATGGGAGAATATATTTGCAAGCAATGCCTCCGATAAGAGCCTAATATCCAAAATATACAAGGAACTTATACAACTCAATAACAACAAAAAACAAATGATCCAAAAAATGAGCAGAGGACCTGAACAGACACTTCTCCCTAGAGGACATACAACTGGCCAACAAATATATGAAAAGATACTCAATATCGCTAGCTATTAGGGAAATGAAAATCAAAACCACAATGAGAATCCATCTCATACCTGTTAGAATAGCTATAATCAACAGGACAAGCAATAACAAATGTTGGAGAGGATGCGGAGAAAAAGGACCGCTCATACAGTGCTGGTGGGACTGCAAATTGGTACAGCCACTGTGGAAAACAGTATGGAGGTTCCTCAAAAAACTAAGAATTGATCTACCATATGATCCAGCAATCTCTCTACTGGGTATTTACCCTAAAGACTTGAAAACCCATATCCAAAAAGATATTTACACACCAATGTTCACTGCAGCACTATTCACAGTGGCCAGGACAGGGAAGCAACAGAAGTGTCCTACAATAGATGATTGGGTAAAGAGCCTGTGGTACCTATATAAAATGGAAATATTGCTCAGACATAAGAAGAGATGAAATACTGCCAATTGCGACAACCTGGATAGACCTCGAGATAATCATGCTAAACAAAATAAGCCAACTGAAAAAGTTGAAAATTGCATGATATCATTTATATGTGGGGTAGGAACCTAAAAGCAACAAATGAACAGGACAAACGAAGACTCAGGGACATGGACAATGGACTAGTGGTTACCAGAAGGTAAGGGGTGGGGGAGGAGGGAAGAGGTAGACAGGGTAAAATGGGTCAAATATAGGGGATTGGGGGAGGGTGAAGTGGGTAAAGGGCATCAAATATATGGTAGCTGAAGGAAAGTGGACTCTAGGTGGTAATCACACAATAAAACATATAGATGTCAAATTATAATGTATGCCCAAAAATGATATAATTGTATTAACCAATGTTACCCCAATAAATTTTTAAAAACCTATACTGTGCTGCCTCAGTAAATATATGCCTTAATAAATTGTTATTGAGTGCATAAATTAATGGATTCTAGATTTCTAAAAATGCAATTTCTAGGTCTCATAGCACACACATTTTTAAGGCCTTTAACACATATTGCAATATAAGCTATTTGTTATAATTTGAAAATTTTTAAAAACCGGTACAAAAATATCAATAATATTATCACGAAACAAAAATAAAACAACCAAAACAGACAGGCATAAAGAAGAAAGCATTACCCAGAGAAATTACCATTTAATATTTTGCTAAACATCCAACTAGATGCTGTTCGATGAAAATACTTATGCATATAACTTTATATGAATGGAATAGTATACGTGCTTTTAACTCAATGGGTAGTAAAGATCATTATCAATAAATATAGATACCTATCTTTTTTAGTGACTGTGTATTCCATCACATAAGTGTATCAAAATATATTTAACCAGTCTTCTATGGAAGGACATTTCATTCTATATTCTTGCAATAATGAACATTCCTTCTGCTTTCTGTGTGTGTGCGTGTGTGTGTGCATGTGTGTGTGTGTAACATCTTTGTGTACTTGTCAGAATATGTCTCCTTGGGGCAGTACATTTTATTAGTTCTGGGCTGCAGCATATTCAAAATTTTTAATAATAAACTATTCCCACCAATAAGGTTGAACCCACTCACACTCCTACCAATAGTGAGCCCATTTCCATCTTTGGTCATGCTGGGAATATGCAATCTTTTCAAATTTTACCTATGTGTCAGTCAAAAAGTAATATCTAAATTGTGTTGAGTGACTTGCCAGTGAGTTCTATTGCAGTGTTAAGGGTGAGTATCTTACCATTCTGACCTTAAATGGACAATGTGTTATAATAGGATGTAAATTAGAAAATCTGGCTTCCACACTGGTAGCTCTGTGTCCTTGAGTAAGCCACTCAACCTTTCTAAGCCTCAGTTTATTCAAATGTAAATGAAAGAATTGGAATGACTGTTCTTGAACTTCCTTTCCAGCTACTATAAGGAAGAGATGATGGGAATGCACTGTGCGGATCTGTAGCAGACACTGTTCATTTACTGACCCAATGCCATTCGCAGACCCTTTTCCTTCACCTGCCTCTACTCTAGAAGAGGCTGAAAATGCTCAGTACCCCCTTTCTCACCCTCCTTTGGAGCTAAGGGGTAGCCATTTTACCAACTTCTGGCTAATGAGACGAGAAGGAAAGTCTATCACGTGCTTCTGGAAAACCTTTTGCTTTCGTGATAGCACAAGAGAGAGCAAGCTAACAGGTGCTGTCTCTCCCTCACCCTCTGCCTTCAGTGCTGACTTGATGCCGGGACCTGCAGG
>CM053509.1:32731083-32864874 GCA_028627145.1 Eidolon dupreanum | reverse complement strand
AAGGAGCAAACATATTGGTCTTAACCTACAAACTGTCTTTGGTGTCTGTTGTTCCTTTTTCACATCTCAAGAGACTGATGGTCTTAACTTCTCTTGTTCAGTAAGTCGCTTTGCTTTCCCCGTTGCTCCCTTCCAGCCCTCTGCCAGGGATAAACGCTTCCTAGAGGAAGTCTGAAGACGGTGCGGCTTTGAGCATCCGACCCAAGAACACCACTCCCGCCTGCCGCGAGCAGCTCCCGGACGCCCGCTGCCCGCGCGCCCCTGCCCAGCGAAGCGCGGGACCAGTGCCTGGATCCCTCCCCCCACCCCCTCTCCGCCGGTGCACCCAAGTGACTCGCAGTGCGGCCTGGAGACCCGTGGGCGCTGGCCTCGGACATTCATAACACTGCGCCCTAGCACGCCCCCGGGCGGCGCCGAGGAGGAGGCTGCAGTTCCCTCCGCGAGCGGTGGGCGCGGGTCGGCGGAGCCTCGAGCGCCTCCCAGATGCTGCAGCGCAGCCGCCACTCCGGGAGCTGCCGGAGACCCGGGACAAGCCTGCCCTCGGTGCGCGCGGGGGACCAGAAGGGGGCTCTGGATTTCGATCCCTCCTCGTTTTTACCCTTTGGATCTCGGAAAACACTCCCACTCAGACCCTCCTCCTCCCAGGTACAGGCCGGGAGTGGAGGATACATCTCTCCTCCCGGCACCCCACCATGGGTAATAGATCCAATGACTCCCGGTGGGAGGACTGCGAGACTCGACAGTGGCTCCCCTCCGGCGAAAGCCCAGCCATCAGCTCCGTGATGTTCTCGGCTGGGGTGCTGGGGAACCTCATCGCGCTGGCACTGCTGGCGCGCCGCTGGCGGGGCGATGCGGGGCGCAGGAACTCCATCTCCTTGTTCGACGTGCTGGTGACCGAGCTGGTGTTCACCGACCTGCTCGGAACCTGCCTCATCAGCCCGGTGGTGCTGGCTTCGTATGCGCGGAACCAGACCCTGTTGGCACTGGCGCCCAACGGCCACGCGTGCACCTACTTCGCCTTTGCCATGACGTTCTTCAGCCTGGCCACGATGCTTATGCTCTTCGCTATGGCCCTGGAGCGCTACTTATCCATCGGGCATCCCTACTTTTACCAGCGCCACGTCACGCGCCACGGCGGCCTGGCGGTGCTACCCGCCATCTACATCGTCTCCCTGCTTTTCTGCTCCCTGCCGCTGCTGAAGTACGGGCAGTACGTCCAGTACTGTCCCGGGACGTGGTGCTTCATTCAGCACGGGCGGACCTCGTACCTGCAGCTTTATGCCACCCTGCTGCTGCTACTCATCGTCGCGGTGCTCGCTTGCAACTTCAGTGTCATCCTCAACCTCATTCGTATGTACCGCCGGAGCAGGAGAAGCCGCTGTGGGCCCTCCTTAGGCAGCGGCCGGAGCGGCCCTTCGACCCGCAGGAGAGGGGAAAGGATGTCCATGGCGGAGGAGACAGACCACCTCATTCTCCTGGCTATTATGACTATCACCTTTGCCGTCTGTTCATTGCCTTTCACAGTAAGTTACTCACTTCGCTTTCACAGCCCAGCTCTGCCTCAGCACCCTCCCCTCTCCTACCCTTTCAACTGCCACACAATCTTTTGCAACTTGTAAAAATATGTCCCAATTTGTAAAGGTCTGTAGACTTCCCCTCTCCTTTCTCACCTTTACCCCACTTCCTTCCTTCCCTAATCCTCGTGTAGGGGTTTCTCTAGGCTAGTGTTTCTCATACAGTAGTACAGTCCCACTGATAGGGAGCCTTGACACTCACTAAGCCACCAAACTCTCCATCCTAGAACGAAAGGCCCCTTACAGGGTCCCCGAGCCACCACCACTGGCATAGCTTAGTACCTGAGGAGGAGGCAGCCCCTTCCACCTCTGGATGGTTGCCACTTCAATCTGACTTCCCTGAGCTGCAGTTTGCCTCGTGATACCCCCCACTCACTGCTGCTAGTTCCATACTTTGCCTGCTGTTTCTCAAAGGGCAAAATGTGGTACCCAACCCAGTGGACATGGATAATGATCCCAAGTGAGAAAGATCCTTGTTGCAGAACCTGAGATCATTATTTGTCCTAAAAGTTCAACAAGTTTCTAGTTTATGGGTTTCCCAGTGTGCATATTAGGAGCATAACTCTGTAGCCATGAAAATTCATAATACATCTGTAATGATAGTATAGGAAAAGATGATTACTTGGAGAAACCCTTTACTAAGATCCCTTTAAAGGAGGCATTTACCCTCTTACAAAATATCTTCTTGATGTCACTGTCAGAAATATATACAGGTGCTCTTCAGCTTACCATTGTGCATATTATGAGCACAAAGTTATAACAGGAATGGCAGGTCCATCTCAGGGATGGAAGAATTAGGCATGTCCACTTGCCATGACCCAGCAGACCAGAGCCTGCCTGGAAAACTGAAGGCAGAAACTTAGGTACTGGGATGGGCGTTGTCCTGGTTTGGGGCAACCTCAGCAGTTAGTTCTATGATGTTGTGAGATTGAGCCTGCTGAGGTTTACAGAGCCTGGGGTGTATCTGAGCACGGGCTGGCCTCTTACAGAGAAATAGGAATTAAGGATTCTGGCAGCTCCACTTCCTAATCTTCAGAAGAACAAGACTGACCCTGCAGGGAGTGAGGAGTTGACAGTGACTCCTACCTGCCACAATCTTGGAGAAAAGAAAGAGCTGGACACTGCCTGCCATTAGCAGGTCTGACCTGTAGAAACTGAAGAAGTGACTTTATCCTGCTTCCCACCACCATCACTATTTTTTATTATCTTCATACACTATTGGCCCACGCTAAAGCTGTGTTCAGAATGGCTGACACCGAGGTCCCACTTGAGGCAGGAATCATCTCCACATGTCCCATAATAACCAAGGATACTGTCAGACAAGGCAAAGGCTTGTGGTTGCCTTCGGAAATTTTCCTATTATTTTAACAGAGCACATGCAGTCCAACAGAAATACAGCATGGGCCACAAATGTGAAACACATATGGAGTTTAGGATTTCCTAGTAGCTACATAACAACAACAAACATAAACAGATGCAATTTTAATCGATGTATTTTACTTAACTCAATTTATCCAAAATATTATCAATTTAAAATGTAATCAATGTAAAATAATTAATGAGCTATTCCAACTAATTTTTTCCTTATGTCCCAGAAAATACTGGCAATTTACCAGTATTTTCGATCTCTGCCTGTTTCTGCTGGAGCTGCTTCCCATGTCCCTTAAAAGTCGCCCAGCAAGGAGGGGAGTTTACAGCTGTGTACCCAGTGGTCTACCAGCTTATTCCAGCACTTCAGGAGTAGGGGGAAGAGGGTGGTGGGGATTTAGGAAAGTCGGTACTACTAACGTCATTGTCCCAAGGTGTGAGCAGGTTAGAATTACTGTTTCCTCCAAGAATCCCAGTCTAGGACTTCTAAAGTTTGGGAAGTGAAACTATCAAAATGTAAAATGCTCAGTGCCCTGTAATGAAGTCAAGTTCAACCTCAAATATCATTATTATCAACATCAACATGGAAAACATTTGGGGATGCTAATTTTTATATACACTATTCCATTATTTTCACAACTGCCTGTAAAATAGATAGTATTATTATTCCCATTTTATAGATGAGGCAAGTAACTTATCCTGGGTCCCACAGCTGGTGAGCGTTGGAGCCAGGATTCAAAGCTAAGCCGTTTAAACACAGAGCCTATGCTCTTAACCACAGTACTATCAGAGAGAAAGTACTCATTTCTCACATGAGAAAATTAATCCAAGATTTCATAAGAGAAATGTGAAGATGTTGTAAGTATCTGGACCACTTTGCCTCGTAATTCCATCTTGTTAGCTTTTAAAATAAAATAGCAAAGAACTTTTTCTCCATGTCAGAAAAAGGGGTCAAGTATATGTTTTTGTTTTTGTTTTTCTTCCCCACAGACCTGTGAATTAAAAGGCTGAGAATGGGTTTTTAGGAGATTGGCTAATGTAAATGCTGCTCTAAATTAAGAAATAATCAGATTACCCCTCATATAAAATCTTCCATTGGTACCATAAAACATTTCTCAACTGATTGGAAAAAAAAGGCATGTGTTGTTTAGGAAATGACATTATTTTGGCTCTCCAATATGAAATCATGCATATGACCAACAACATATCCCAAACTGTTTATGCACTAAAGGGATAGCATATATATTAATAAATTCCTCCTTATGTTAATTAGCTATTGTCATTATTTCACAGAGATAAATAGTAACTTTCCTCCTGGAATGGAATAGAACACAGAAAATATATGAGACCTCTATTCTTGCCTCAGATAGTTAGTGTCTTTATTTCCAATCCACATCAAGCCACTCTCTCACCACTTTACTAATAATTGTGGATAGCTTCTGGTCATTTTAAATGGTTTTCCACATGCCATTAGGATAAAGTGCTTATGCATTTTATTCAGTTCTAAAATTTCAAAAGTGAACCATTGACTCATTCTAAAAATGTCTTCATCTTTAGAAATTCTTTAGGGCTATAATTTCTAGGTAAATCTGATTAGTGGAAATCTGACCTTTGCAATACAGAACAAACTCAAGTAAACAGCCCTGGAGTTTCCTGTTCGTTCCTAGTACTCTTTATGACATGAATGGGGGTTATAAAAGTGATATGAAATTGGTCAATTACATTGTGGAAAATATCACAATTCTAGTAGGAATGAGAGATCCAGAAATCTCTTTGCATAACCACGATGAACTTTGCTTGATGATATTTTAATATCCATGTACTACTGGAAAGTCCTTATGGTTCATGCATCATCAATGATGTATTTGGGGATTGTTGAAATAGTTTTAATATACATTACTTTTCAAAAGAAAGTTTATGAGTGTCGTTACTTGACACTTTTTACTTTCCATAATATCATTTGATATTATGAAATGGTGGTTGTGAATAAAGACACAATTACACTGAGTTTATAAAATTTAGACAGCAAGAATACTAGTTCTTTTCCCAAAAAAGAAGTTGTACATTATGTCTCCACCCGTGGTTGAGTTCATCATCTCTGCCATTTCAGATAATTAAGGCCTCAGCTTAAAGAAAAACAGCTTTTAGGGATGATATATTTCTTTTTGGCATGTCAAGAGCCTATCACAATATTAAGTTTAAAAAAGAAAAAGAGTAGAAATAGTGAAATAGATTACTGGAGACATAATGTTTCAGGAAGACAGTCAACAAGTTTTTTCTACCTAAAGGCGTAAGGCCCAGTTAATCTGCAACTTGGTCTGCTCTGTTTCTGTGGCTTCTCCTGTCCTTTATTTCGAAGTTTCTGACCACCACTCTGCATCTTTATCTTGAGCTTACCTCTACTGTGCCTCAATTTATATCACCAGGGCATATCAAGCTTCATTTTTCTCAGGATATTTTGCTGCCTAAAATTTTCCCCCTCTAACAGAAAACTAGACTTTAGACTTCTGCATTCGGGACATAGGTATGATCGGGCAGGCCGAGGATAGGGAAAGTGCATTTGGAGAAGGCTGACACTTCCTCTAGACCAGGGTTCCTAACCTGTACTCCATGGACAGCACATAGATGACTGAACTCATTTGCAAAGTCTTGTGTTTATCTGAGTTCTGGGTGGATGTTTCATAGTGTCCAACTTTCTTTTTTTTTTGAAGCTACTACCCTGGAATTTCCAAGCCCAGAGCTCCAAACCTTAGCATTAATACTTTTGTGCCAGCTCTGGGATCACCTGGAGCTCAGGGCAGGGGAGGCTCTTTAGTGCTGGAGCCACATCCATGCCCCTATGTTTCCTTCTGAAGGGAAATAGCTTCTGTTCCCTCTACCACAAAGAACCTGTGGTTTAGGGGAAGGGGTTTCTTTACAATATCAAATACCTAGAAAATAATCTCCCTATGAAAGTTTTTTTTTTTAATGGATTATGCAAAGTCTATAGCCAGGACACTCTAATTTGTTTCACAAGAGAATATAAACATGTAACAATCTCTGCCTGAATTTATCCATGGAAAGTGGAGGAAGGAAAGCCCCCCAAAAAGCTAAGTAGCTACTTAGATGTAGCCGTGGTCCTTCAATCTATAAACAGGAACAGTGATATTCACAAACTATTGTGGCACCTTTGTGAAGAGAGATCTCCTTTAAACTTATAAATCGGTCAGTCAGTGGTGAATTTTACATGAGACTTTATAACACAGGCTTTTTATCCAGCTGGCAACAGGTAGTGACTAAAAAGAAAGTATGGGTCCCACGTCTCTAGTGTGACTCCATGGCTTTCCTATTTACCTGAAGTGTGATATGGGACAAGGCAACTAATCTTCTAAGCCTTGGTTTCCTCCTTAGTAAAATGGGAATAATAATATTGTGCGGGTTAATGTAAGCATTAAACAGAGTGAGACTTATAAATTGCTTAGCATCATGCCTAGCACACATAGGTATTCAGTAAATATTAGCTGCTGTCTTCATAGGATTCAATTTTCAAGGGAAAAATCAGATTGTATGTTAATGATTAGGAATTCTGGAAGCTCAAACTCATTTGATTTGCCAGGCCTAAGCAGGTCTTTTGTTTTTATTTCAGGTATTGGATAAGATTCTGTAACAGGGCTCTAAACCTTGGCTGTAGATTAGAATCCCATAGGGGACTCTAATCCCATGTGGTTTTTAAAAACCACAATACCCACATTACAGGCCAGATTTAATTAATCAGAGTCTCTGAGGGAGAGAGCAAACCATCGGAATATTTTTAACGCTCCTCAGGTAATTTCAATGAGCAGCCAGGTAAAATTCTCATTTGCTTTAAAATTTGAATCGACTATGCGGTTGTATTAATGGTAGAAAAAAAGTGGGGAGGTAGGAGAAGACAAAACTCACATCAAAACTTTCAAGGGTTACTGAAGTATATCTCTTTTCCCAGTGTAAAAGAAGAAATTGTCTTCAACAAAATATTGGCCACCTCTCAAAATGCAAATTTTAAGCATTTCTAAAAATTACCCAGCATAGTAGATGAAATGGAAAGGAAACAAATAGTACAGAATTGCTTCATCCTCTAAAACTGTTTTCACTTCTCATTGCTCTGTCACACTCTAAAGAGATCAGGAACTGAAAACCTGACTCATCTTCGTTTGTAAAGCTGTGACACTAGAATACTGAGCCTTTCACCATTCGACTAGCCAATTCAGTGTTATCCTATTCTTTGGCGAAACTAAACCATAAACTCAACTACAGACTTTTTCTATAACAGAGTGCACATCTGTGTGTTTGTGTGTGTGTGTGTGTGTGTGTGTGTGTGTGTGTGTGTGTGGTGACTAATATATTTTAATCTACAAGACTTATATATACTGTTATCTTAATTTCTAAACTCCAAAATCACTCCTTAAATACACCATATAAGTTGAGTATATTTCTCATCCAAAAGAGTTTAGCTTCCAAGAAAGCTATTGTGCCATTGCATATGCCCACCTAATTTTCCTCTCCTCTCCATAATCAGAGAAATCCACCATCAATTCTTTTTCCTTACTCAACTGCCAAGTCTTTTCTCCATTTCCTATGCCAAGATTCTCTGGCATAAACACCTGTGGCTGCCAAACCTTTCTGCTATTGTCCTAACATAAGCAAATCGAAGATGACTACTCTTCTCCCTCCCTGCAATTTGCTTTGTATATGCAGTTGCCAGATGCCAGCAAAGTACCAGGACATAAAGAAATAAAACATTCCTTCTTCTGGTGAAGTAGAGTGGAGGAAAGAAGGAATAGCTTTCTAACCCATGGGCTACCATTGTTAAGAAAGTCCCTGGAGCATTATAAAGAACCGTTTTCAAATGACTGGTATGATTTACTTCTGTTTTCCTCTTTTCTATAAGCTGTGTGGAAGTGTTTGATCTTTATCAAGCACGTACAGTTCCTTTTCTTTTAATCTGAACCAAAAGTTGTGTTTCTCCCTAAACATCTAAGGAATCAGATAAGAGCTGGTATAACAGTTTGAAATCACTGGTCAACATATAAAGATGCATCAGCTTCCCAGTGTTTGAGACATCGTTCTGAAGACCTTTGCTCTAATACAGATAAACTGGATGTAGCACATGGTGAGCGTCATGCTAGCGTCAAGGGAGTTGGAATCTGTGTCTTGACTCCACCGCTAAACAGCGCTGGGAACTTGGGCAAGTCACCTAACTTCTCTGCACCTCCTTGTCCTCATTGGTAAAATGGAGATAATAACTAATACTGTGGGGCACTTAAGCGAGCACTGTTTTAAGTAACTTACACGTTTTACTTTCTGTCATCCTCCCAACAACCCAAAGAAGTAGATATTGTTGTTATTATCATGCCCATTTTAAAGATGTAGAAACTGAGGCACATAGAGGTTAGTTTTTTACCTGTGGTCCCAGAGCTATATATGGAGGCCAGATTCAAACCCGGACTGTCCAATGGCCAGAAGTCATGCTCTGTTGTGTACCCTGTCTCACTGAATTGTAATAGTTAAATCAGATTGAGTATTTGGAAGTAAATGTAACATGTTGTTACTAACCTTCCTGAAGTTCACTTCCTCATTTGCCAAAAAGACAATACTTATGTTTTAAAGTTTTTGTTAGGAAAAAACATGTGCAAGAAGAGTGAGATTTTGTTACCCACCTTCTACTACCACTACCACACACAAAACAAAACACATTTCGCTTTTAAATCTTAAGAAATTGCATATGATCTAAGCCTGTTTACTGCTACAATGTAAAACTGACATCATTTTCCCCTTTTGCTTCTTACAGATTTTTGCATATATGAATGAAACCTCTTCCCGAAAAGAAAAGTGGGACCTCCAAGCTCTTAGATTTTTATCAATTAATTCAATTATCGACCCTTGGGTCTTTGCCATCCTTAGGCCCTCTGTTCTGAGACTAATGCGTTCAGTCCTCTGTTGTCGAGTTTCATTAAGAACACAAGATGCAACACAGACTTCCTGTTCTACACGGTCAAATGCCAGTAAATAGACTGACTGACCTTTGTGGACAATAGCTAAGAAGTGCTTAGTTAGCCAGCATCTGGAAGATCATTTTGAAATGGTTCCTTGGAGGAATGAAAAAAGTTAGTTTATAAACAAAATGAAGCTACCCTAATAAAACAGAGTAAGCAAACATTTTAGCAGTGGTTTAGGCTACAGATGTGCTGACAAGGCACTCCATGGAAGGTGTCAGAAAGATCTATAAAACCTATCCTCTATGAGCATGTTACATGGCCTTCAGAAGAACAACAAACTGCATTTAAGATCCAGTTGCTTTTTGATTTAAACTTTCCTGTTGAATGAGAAAGCATGTGGTTTTGTAATTTGTTTAAAACCCTAAATAGTTACTGTGTATTTTCTATTTTAATCTTCTGTGTTACTACTGTTATAAACACACAGTGTGCAAAGACCCAGATAAAACTTCATATTCTCCAGGAAGTCTATACGTGGAAGCAACCAAGCCTGGTGTTTTGTGATTGCTTAACAGACCTTTTCTTTGTACAATGAGTTTGAAAATCATAGACACTTTGTACTATAACGGTTGTGTATGTGGAAGTACTCTCTCATCACTACAGTATTACTCGTGAAAGAGTAGCCTCAGTTGGTTAATGTTGGCTTTTTAACTAGTTCTCCAGAAACTATGTGTCAAAGTGTCAGGTTGTTTATTTTGTAATGTTCATCAAGAAAACTTTAGGAATTTTCCTCTCAAAAAGAAAAAATAGGCTGTTAAGAGAGTTAATTCTGATTACTACTCTTCATTCCGTGGTTCTGTCTGAAGCCACATATCAGAATTAAAAACTGAAAAATCAGATACACTGGAATCTTTTTAATGCTGATGTTGAGGCCATGACTAACATCTGCTTTATAAGATGATTGTGTTGTAGCAAAATTCATCTGTATTTTTCTCCAGGAAACATAGTTTGACTCATACTACATTGGAAATCATGTAACAGTGAGTCATATCTTAATATATTTATAAATCTAAATGTTCGGCATGGTGTAAACTCAGCATCAAAATATTTCAGTGAATTTGCACTGTTTAAGCATATTTTATTTACTGTGTAAACTCATCTGAAATGTTATAAAAATAAACTGTAAAACAAAAATTTAAAAATGGAATAGTATTTGATGAATTTCCCCAAATAACATTTTATAGTTAGTGCAGACATAATTTTTTTAAATAAAAGTAGAAAAATTATATATTATTTTGGCAAGTTTTTAAAGTATGGTTGCATTGTCAATTAGAGTTTAAAATATTCAAAATATTGATATTAGAGGATTTTTTTCCTTACAACATGATGTTCAAAATAGTAGAACCATTTTAATTTTTAATGAGTGTTATTACAGGATAGCTATTATAAAGAAATATTAGCTATTATAAAGAAAATGTTAATTTTTTCCAAAGTCTCATTGAGTTGCTTACGTAAAACCATGTCTTATAAGTAGTTATCAAACTAGATGATCACTTAGAGTTTTTCAAACTATTCTAGTCATCAGTGTATTTTGACACAATCTATTTCAAATCAGCGCTTATTTTAAAAAGAATAAATCAATGGTTTGCTTTTTTACTAATTTAAACAAACCAAGCAAAATTTAACTTAACTAAAATCTTGACATGCAAATAAATCTTCCCTGTCCACCGAGTATTCTAAAGTTAAGAAATTGTTCTAAATAGAACTAATTAGGCTCATGGGTAATTCTTAAACATAAAATTCTAAAGTTACTTTGAATCTGAAAGATTGACTTCTTTTATCAGATAACTTTTTTTTCTTTAAATGAAAATGCTAACTACCCCACATCACCACCCCCAAAAATTCTGGAATAATGCCTGATAACTTAAAAAAATAATAATAAACTTGGACATAATATCACTAGTGGGAATAAAATGATTCACTCTGGGGGCTTAAAATATAGCAGTTTATTTAAGAACTGGTAGATTCCTAGAGCTTTGTTTCCTAGTTTACTACTGTTCTTTGCACTGTTAAATGACTATATCCTATTATTTTGTTTGCACTGATATATACATAGATGGAATTGAAGGTAAAAATCCTATGTAATAGTCAATCGACTATTATTAATGGTAATTTAAAGGTAACAGAAAAAATTAGATATGTAAATATTTTCTTTCTAAAAATCCCATTTCATCTGACATACTCATTGAAGTTTACTGAGTCATTTTGAAGTTAAATAAAAAACACAGAATTTAGTCTGATATATTAGAGAATTGAACCGTAATGAAAGAAGACCTAGATTTCATTGTTTGCCCTCAACAGTCAGTGGAGTGAAAAGGGAGAAAGCAATTGATTCAGCTCAAAATGCCAGCCCTAACTTTAGGTGTCCAGATATGGGATGGGCCAAAGCAGTTTATTCTGAGCTGAATTATTCCTGGATGGCCTCAGGTCGTCTTTCCCAAGAGAGTACTGGGAAATTCTGGTACTAAACTGTGGCCTTGAGTCTCCATAGATCTGATAGGGACCTGAGTTTGCTTAGATGCTATAGAAAGCCTCCAAAGATCTAAACTCAAAATGGTTTGGACCCATGACAACCTAAAGCCAGACCAATGCTCTAAAAACAGCACTTACCCAAAACAGCCATGCTGACAGAGGCTGCAAGATCTGAGCAGCAGGGAGGGCAAAACCAGCCCATGTCATTACATTCTCAATGGAATTCAGTTCAACTTGGCGCATCTTCCTGCTCATATCAGTGCATGGTGAAGGGTTTGTCCTAATGTTTATGCAATGTCAGCTCTGATTTGAATCAAGAAAAAACATATTTAGGCTTAGAATTTAATGTATTTGAAAGGCAAGAGAAGACAATTAACTTGCACTTAAGCAGAACTTTATTTCACTTTGCCGGATCTAATGGCTTGAGCCAAATCTAATGGTTTTCTGAATTTGGGAAGAACCTCTACTTGAGCCGTTCACAGACTGAGAAGCTGTCTTGTCTGCAAATGAGTGATTTATATATGTGGACTTACAATGCCTACTCATGAAAGTGGTGTTGCAACTTGAATATTTGATGACTATCTTCTATCTTCATCAAATGCTTAACTCCATTGGATTTCCTATCTGAGTGCACTTTTATAACGTACCTCCAATCACTAACAGCATTATAATTTCTTTAATTTACAAAGCATTTTGATTACCTGATATATACTATGGAAATAAATATTATTTTAACAACTTGCAAAAGCTATAGTTTAATTTATACATGGGCCCAAGGCCATGCACTGGGCATTAATTTTTATTTCAGAAAGTTAACTCTTTTGTTTTTCTGGTAGATTTTGTGATCTTTTTTATCGTAAGTAAATTTTCTTGAATTGTTTTTTTATTTCCTATAAAATGTACATACTATTAAAGCTCAGTTTGGGTGGTTTAATTCTGTGATCCATGTGTTTTATTTTTAAAAATCTGCCAAGAGTCAAATATATCCGTGAGGATTCCAGCAGAAAGAGATTGTACACTCAAAAGAGAAACTGAGGACCGTTGAATGAAAGGAATATTTACAGAGTGGTAGACAAGGTTTAGGGAATCAACAAGGATGGTGAAGGATCCCTTGGAAGCTGTCCCCACTCCTAGGCTGCAAAGCACAAGGGCATAGCAGTCACTGGAAACGAGTGAGGGCTGTAGGAGATGCCGCCCAGCAGGAGCTATGGCCTTAAGCAGGGAAGCATAGCTGCTGCCAAATCACAAAGAGGGAATGAGGGGCCTACCTTCCTGGTGGATCTCCCCTCCTCCTTTCTACTCTTCTGCCTGTTCCTCCCATTGGCCAAAGCCAACTGTAATCCAGAGAGTCGGGGTAACCTGGGTGATACAGTCCATGAAGCCTGTAGTACAGGTGAAGAGTAGAGGGGCAGATGGAGAATATCCAGCATAAGTAGATTAAAAATGTTCTTTTCTTAATGACGCCAACACAAAAACTGAAACCACGAAGTGGTTTCTACTTAAATCGATATTCTCTAGCAAGTTTGGGTAGTAGAAATCAGCCCCATCTGTATGGAAAAGGGTAAAATACTATAGATTTCTTAATCAAAATGTTTGTCCTCAACTCTACAGCCTGAGGGTCGGTGTTTACATCTGTCCAAATCTGGAGGCAATTGATATAATCACAGAAGAGAAAGGGGATCAGACCGACCATCTTTTTTTCCTCTGACCGCAGCAGTACAGCGTAACAGCTATTTCTAAGCAGAACAAAGGATGATAGTTATGTATATTGGTCTAAAAATGAACTGAAGCTTTATTTTCAAGAAGGACCACTAACGTGAGAAAAATCGAGAAAAAGCTCACTTAAGATGCTGAGGGTGGGCCATATCTCCCAATTTAACATAAGCCAAGATAGGTCTATACAGCTATTATAAAGAAAGAGTATTTGTAACAACTCAGCCATTCTGCATAGTTTAAAATGCTGATTAAAGAAATACCAGGAAAAAAAAACAAATTTTAACAAAATGGAAAAAGATTAGCCAAGGCCATCTGTCCATGTTGCCTTTTCGGCTAACACAAGATTCATCCTACTTCTTTACTCACACCCTTACAGAGCACCCTTTTCCTAGCATAGACTGTCCCCTTTGCCCCTACCACTGGTCTTGTTGTCTTTGATGCATTAATTCAAACTTTCCCCTTTCGGTAAATTCTAGATTTATCTGGGGGGTATTAAAGACTTGTCAGACTCCTGGAGTTTTTTCAGTCAAGTTATTTAACCTTTCTGATTCTTGATTTCCTCATCTCTAAAATGAGAATAAAAAAATTATCCATCTCCTCAATTGTTTTGAGAATTAAATGAGTAAATGCACGCAGGATGCTCAGCACGATGCCTGGACATGGTACATGCTAATAAGGTCAGGGATTAGTATTATCTTAGATGCCTGGTTTAGTGGCCCCTCTGATCTCACACACCTCCGGCTCAGATTGCTCATTCTTGGTGGGGGGATCATGATGCTAAGCGTCGTGGTATCTATTTGGTAACTCTAGGTAACGGTCAAGAAAGATAATGATAATAAGCATGTGGGACAAGTTTGTATTTCAGAAAATGAAGTGAAGATTAGCACACATGGGACAATGTAGAGAAATGTGTAAACATGAAAGAGAGGAATCTAAGAGAGACAGACAACAGGATGTAAAACATGTTTTCTCAATAGAGACAGGGAAGCAAGAGGCAACAGCATCTAAAACACTATTCAAACAGGATGTGTTGTGTGTTGGAAAATATAACTGTATCACAACGCTGAAATTAAGGCGATTTCATTTATACGTCATCTTCTGAAGATCCCCAGAATAAATAAATCCTAGCCACGTGCCACAAATGACTTTTCATGTTCCTGAAACCAGTACCCAAGACTTGCTCTCTCCAGGCAAAACATTCCTGATTTCTTCAGCTGTCTCTTATGTAATACTTCACCATTTCAGTGTCCTTCTCTACATCTTATCCAAGTATTAATGCCTATTTTAATATGTTGGGCCAGGAGGAAGCACCAAAAAATCATTCTAAACCTGTCTTATCATTGCTGAGTACTGATATGTTAGTTGCTGGCATGAACTGAACATTATATTTCCATTAATGCAACCTGAGAGATTACAAAGCTTTATTAGCAACTGGGTCATGCCTTTATAATCTTTAGTAAATGAAGGAAGCAACAACACTCCACATTACATAGAGGAAAAGTGGATGTGCAGTGATCAGTGAGTTGGTCTCTAAGGACATCCTTATAAAATATCCTTAGGATTATGGTGCTGATCTTACCTCCTGAAACCACACAGTCCCTGGGTTTCTTGTTAGTCATTTGCCTACAAATTCTTGGACTGGCTCTGTAGAATAGGATTGTGAGCTTTGAGTTTACCAGCTTCCCCGGCCTTTTGTGTTAGTAACATGGCCCTTGAAGTGGTATAGAACGTAGATGCCAGTGCCAGAGTTCAGAAAAAAAGTTTTTCCTTGAAAATGGAACTCACTGATTTTAGTTAGCAAACGACATTTTTGCTAGAATTAACTGGCTAATACTGACCTCAGTCCTAAAAGTGTGCCTGACATGTCGTGATAAAGTAAACATTTAAAAATGGCAACAGCTGCGCAATTAAACCTTTGAAGAGAGTTGAGACTATCTTTTAGCCCTTAGAGAGACTCTCAACATGTCCACACTGTGAGGAGATCAGAGGAACAAGCCAAAAAGCCCAACACTTTTGAAAACTCAAGATTAACTTTTTATGTTTTTAAAAATAAATGTCCTCATGTTACTTGTAAAATGAAAGACATAGTAACCCAAACAGGGTGAGCTGCATACTGTGGTGTACTACTCCTTGACCTGTAAAAATAAATCTTTCTCGTGTGAGTAGGCATTCCGGTAATAGAAGAGCATGCTTAACTGTAAACTAGAGCCTTTTTTCTCTTTACTACCTATTATGGTGATTGGGGAAACACTAGCTCAGATGGTCACACCTTTCCATGAAATGCCAGTTTGGAAGACTAAGGAAGGTGGCAAATCAGTTTCCTGTCTTCTACAGAGATCTACTGTGTTCTCCATTAGTTATAATTACAGTGGTTCAAAGAAATACTAAGTGGTGAAATAATTATCCCGTATGATCAGTATTAAAAGCTTTTTAAAAATAAGGGCTTGCTTTTAATTTATCTCCTTAAACATGTTAAAATACTACTTTTTGGTGTGCTTTGTAACAAGAATTTTGGATTGAGACAAATTACATGGAGAAAAAAACTGATAGCTTTATTTTTAAACCAATACACTGAAAGAGGAAGGAAGCCTGGTGAAACTGGGGTTGGAATGCAGACATCTAATCAGTGAGGTTGCCTGTCCACATGTCCTCATTCCCGAGGGCTCCACTCCCACCTTCCTTTCCTGCTCCTTGACTCCAGCCACCCAGCCCAGTGTACTGTACCTAGAACATAGCAGCAAGCTCCCATCTCAGGGTCATCGCTCTCACTTTGTCTCTGCCTGGAATAAACGCTCTTCTCCCACACAGCCATGGCTCACTACTTGATTTCCTCACTTCGAAATTTTACTCCAGCGACACCTCCTTAGTGAGGCCTTCACCGATCAGCTTTCTTAAAGGTGCACCCCCTTGCACTCCCCATTCCCTTCACCCTACTCTACTGTTTTCCAATATGAACGACAATAAATATGCACCAAGGTTGATGTTTTTATAACCTTAATGATGTTTTCTTGCACTAGAATGTGAGTTCCAGGATATAGAGAGATTGTAGTCTGTTTTGTTTTCATAGCTAATGTTACTGTGTCTTACAGTTGTCAGATATCTCATACACTTAGAATTGTATTTTATAGATTTCAGGGCCTTCTTCTGTTTTTTTTATTTGTTCAGTATATTATTCTTAGGATATTTTTAAATGATCCCATACTATGTTTTGAGTGTTTCATGATATCAATCTCATTTAATCTCAAAACAACACTGTAAGATCAATATTATCTCCCCTTTACAAAACAGATGTTCCAAGTTAAGCAAATAGCTCAAGATTACACAGCTTTTAAGGAAAAGTTAAAAAGAAATTAAATGGTTTTCTGATTTCAAGCCCAGGGATCATTCTACTGATCCCACAGAATGGACATCTATATGGCCCTCTATTTCTGACTATTGTTCACTAGAATAAAAACTCCATGGGCATAGACCATGCCTCTCTTTATCACCATCATATTATACTACCTAGGAGAGTGTCTGGTATATGTAGGTGCTTATAAGTATTTGTTGAATGAATGAATGAATGAAGAAATGAATGAAAGCCTAATGTCAAGGATATAATCTCTATCCCCGAAAGACTTAAAATTGTTCATCTTCTTTGTCCTCTTTCTCTTCCCCTCCTCCCTGAACAACTTAATCCCAAGCCCATTGGTGGGGCAGAGAAAGGTAGGCTTTTGCAGGTGGGGAATATGAGACCCTGAGCAGGAGAGGGAGCCATGCAGGGGAGCCTGGTGAGAGGTGTTAGAGCCCACGCAAGGTGAGGATGTATCCACACAGGGGTGGTGGCATGTGGAGCCCTAGTGGACTAATGAGGGTATCTCCACAGAAAGGCAGCTTTCAGTGGGCATCAGAGCTCAAAGGGAGTGAGGAGTTTATCCACACAGGAGGAGCAATCCAGTGTGGGGAGTCAGAACCCAAAGTGAGTGGGAGAGGGTAACCTGTCATCAGGCTACCACAGCCTGAACAGATTGAGGAGTAAGGAGGGTGTCCATTCAGAGCTTGGGTTATCAGAGCCCATGGGGGATGAAGAGGCTGTCCACACAGGAGGTGAACTGATGTAGGGTTGGAACCTGAGTGGAAGAGTAGAGCATCCTTGCAAGCAGATGGCCCAGTGTCAGGATTTAGGAGCCTGAGATGGGTGTACAATTGTACGGGGTGGCTTGGCATGGGCTGTCAGAGCCCAAACAGAGTGAGGATGGTGTCCATGTGGGGCACTCAGGGGCTCAGATTAGGGAGTGAGAGCTGGAGCAGAACGATGGAGGTGTGGGGAAGCAGGTGATAGCAGGGGTGGGAGGTTGGTCACATACGGAGGCATTATCAAACAAGAAAATATACTAAGGATAATGGAACCCAGGTTTGTCACCATTAGAAAGCAAATACTGTAGTGTTGGGATTGGGGGGATGGGCAATAATTCATTTTTCAATGTGTAGAGATAAATATAGAAATAAATATATATGTAAATGTGTGTGTGTGTCATAGTTTTGCCCACTGAGAAAGACTGGGATTAGTAAACTCCTTGCCCACTAATAACAATGGGTACACCTAGCACACAGATCTTGATTTCTAAATGCCATTTTCCTCTAAAAGGAACCAGGGCTCCTTGGAGAAATGTCTGAGTCCAGGCCTGGGGGAGAGAAAGTGTAAGACAAAGTAGGAACATCTTATGGTACAAGGGAATAAGAAAAAGCTCAATGAATGAGAGGGCCAGAAGCAGGATATTTTTATGGTTTTCAAGTACCTTCCAACAGAATAATTATTAATTACAAAAGGAAAAGAGCAATTTTGCAGTGAGAAATCCTGACAGACCCTAATTTAATCAGCGAATCAAAGTAAGCATCATCAGTAATGGAAGCAATTTAAATTGTGAGCCAGAAGATAGGATGCAATGAGAACACAGGGACACTTCTGTGACATTTCTTACTGTCAAAGCTTCATAACCTGAAGGTAATCATGAGGAAACACCAGACTAACCCAAATTGAAGGATATTCTACAAAAAGGACTGGCTTGTAATCTTTGAAAGTCAAAGTCATGAAAGTCCAGGTAAGAGTGAGGTATGTTGTACACCTGAAACTAATATAATGTTGTATGTCAACCTTAATTAAATTTTAAAGAAAAGAAGTGTGAGGAACTATTCCAGGCTGAAGGAAACTAAAAGGAAGAACAACTTTACTGTAACGTGTGATTCTTAACTAGATCCTGTTCCTATAAAGGATAATATTGGGACAACAGGCAAAATATAAATGGATTTTGAGGAATAGACCATAGTAATGCATCAATGTTAACTTCTTGATCTCATTTATTATATTGTGATTATGTAGGAGAATGTCTTTGGAAACACTCATTGAAGTACTCAGAGTGATGATGTATCATGTCCGAAACCTGATCTCAAATAATTCAAGGAAAAAAGTTATGTGTACTGTGCTTCGAATATTTCTGTGATTGTTTCTGTGAGTTCTGTGTTTACAATTGCTTTAACATTTAAAAGTTAAAAAATAAAACAGCAGGCACACTCCTTGCAAGAGGAAGAAAACAAAAAAATTATATTTTTTGTAGATTGGGAGAAATTGACAAGGGTAAACTAAAATCAGAATCTAATTTCTATCACTCCGATTTGTTTTTCCTCCTTTATTTTGTTTCTGAGCTGTGAATGAGTGAGCATCTATGAAATGAAAATCAAAACTAAATACTAATGATGAATATTTTACTGGCTGGAGAATGAGGTCCATAAAGCTGCTTTTCATAAGAGCTATTATCTTAATATTTCCAGCCTGTTCACCAGGTCAGGATAAGTGTTAATATGAAACTAATAGTTTGGCTTAGAAAATTTATATACCTATCAAATCATGTTCCCACTAGGATAAAGAAACTGAACACATTTATAACTATGAACTGTTATTCAAATTTACATGAGTAATTTAGTGGTGGTGGTGGGGGGGTGATTTCAGCATTTACTTAATTATATTAGAAATTATAGGAAAACAAAATTGTCCAAAAGAAAACATAGTTTATTCACCAGGGACCCAGCCCCACACTAAGATTATTTGAATCTGTGGGCTTTTACAGCTTCCTCAGAGTCATGAGTTCATTCTTACCTATAGAGTAGCCCTACTTCAACCTTCTTATTTTTCAGTTCAACCTGCACGATACAACAAAGTTTTGAATCTCACAAATGGAGATTAATTATTCTTCTAGATGAATTTCCAGAAGACTTTTCCTCATAGGAAGTCTATCTGCTTGCTCACCTTTCCTGTAAGTCATAAATCTATGCTTAAAAGCATAGAAGGATTGTGTTTACTCTGGAGATATGTAATAGGATACCCAGGTGAGGGAGCACATTGTCAGAAAATTAGTCTTAAGTACTGCCTCATTCTGTTTGGCATTCATATCCTCCCCAGCTCATCCTCCACTCTTCTGTCAGTTGCATCACCCTTGAAGGCAGAATAGCACAGCGGTTGGGATAAAAAACAGACTCATGCTGCCCTGAGCTCAGTCTGCAGCACCTCTATTTCCCTGTCCTTGTACACATCTATCCATTTTTAAGACTCTAAGGGAGGTATTTCTGATCTCTTTTTCCTATCATGTCATTAATGAAAATCAAACTAATTCAATATTATGATCAATAACGTGTTTATAATCCTTTACTAAAACTAATTTGAGCAACTAAAAATAACCCAGCGCCTGCTTTTTCTCCAAAAACTATATGTACCTCTAAAGGCATATCTTTAAAATGTTTTCTTTTAATTTACTAAAAATACTCCATCCCATTTTATATCAATTGTAGCTTCGGAGATCCTGATTATGATAATATGCATCTCACCAATATCTGTAGACTTGTACAATAATCCAAATCTATAAAAGAAGCTGAATACAAGTAGAAAAATATACCCCAGACGAGTTGCTTTTCCCTCTGCAGATAATCTTACAAAGAGCACCCACTTTTAAGAAAAAAAAAAAAAAATTAACACTCATTTGGTCAGATGGATCTCTGTGAACTCATTTTATCATCTTTTAACTCAGCAAGAATTTTAAATAAAGAAGCCCAGTTTGGTAAATCTTAAAATTACATTTTCCAGGAAGATTTTCAGAGTATAAATTATATTTCAAAAATAATAATGTTATATGAAAACACATTATTTTAAATGAACTTTTCTCAAGGCATAAAATAAAATAAAACTGATATCTAGTAAACCTTAGCATTTCTTATGCCAAAGAACAATACCCTGGATTAAAACTAGAAGCTGTAGTTTAAGTTTCCTAAAAATTCAAGATAAGTTCTCAAAATAGTGACATAAATAATAAACTAGGCCAGATACCATATTAAAAAAAAACTTTTTAGTAGGTTTCCACTTTAAACCTTTTCCCAAAAGTTTTGTTTTGTATTTGGACATTTATTTTGAATGAAGAATTTTATTTTTTTTAGGCAAGGCAACTCTTGGTTGACCTCACAGATTGCAAGGATCTTGTCAGCTTACAATCCTTTATTTTTTAAATTTTTAAGCCTACAGAACCTGGTTTTCCTAGGTGGTCTCCCATCCAAGTACTAAAACCAGGCCTGACCCTGCTTAGCTTCCGAGATCAGACAGGATCCAGCTTGTTCAGAGTAGCATGGCCGTAGACCAAGTGAAGAATTCTTAACCAAGAATCAGGACCAACATAGGCATCTAGTATTAGCTGAAAAACAAACAAAAAAGAGAGATTAGCAAATACACAGATAAGAATAGAAGTTGTACTTTTATTATGAAGAGATCATTATGACTGTATATCTTGTTTTTAAACATTAGTAAATAAAAGTGTTCACTGAGTGGATTCTTCTCAAGAAATGCAAGTGTTAAATTAAGAGAATTCTTCTTTGGACTTTTATTTGGAAAGTCATATGAAAATAAAACATACTTGTGAAAATACTCTGTTTTTACTTTTTGTATCCTGTTTGCTTCCAAAAAGGATATGAGGAAAGTTACAGTGGTAAGTAACATATGCAGCACAATAATTATGCATAATTATATATATGGCATATATATATATATATACATACATCTGAACAAAAAATGAAAAGTAGCTTCTCTTTCTCTAATATCTTTTATGTTAATGATGTGGTAGATATTTGTTATCTAATATGAATATGGGGGAAAAAAACAACTGTCAACTATGAAGGACTCTGGAAAATATAATGGATAATGTCCAATATTGGAACAAAAGGAATATTTTTCAAGTGAAGTCTTAATAGACTTTATTAAACATTTTAAAATTTGACTCATTAAAAGTATTCTCTGTATAACCAAGATGATGTGATATACATAAGATACTTTCTGACTATCTACCAAGATAACAATTGTGGTGGCTTTCTATTGCGTCAGTATAGTTAAGCCAGAACTACATTTCCCAGAGTTCCCTTTCTCTGCATGGTTCTGGTTTCAGGTTTGCCACAGGAGAGTTTTTTGACAAATTTGGAAAGCGGAAGTGAAGCAGCAGCCATGTTTAAGCTTAGAGTGCTGGTATTAGGTCAGGCACCATTGCAGCTCATGCAAATTGTTGTGGATTTGCTGGCTCACTTTGTTGGCATGGGAAGGTACTGGCTGGGCTGCCAGTTTCCCACCTCCTCCCAGATGGCCTTGGAACAGCAACCGAGCTCACTTCACCTCTTACAAGGCCCACTTTCCTCTGGCTTGTTCCAAACCTGGGCCAGGCGTATGTGCTGCTCCAAGAGTGCACTAGATTTTCTGCACTCACAGTCACTCACATCGTTGAGGAGGTAGTGGGAGCCTGATAAAAAATACTATAGATATCTAGCCTAGATATCCTAGACTAATTAAAGAAATCTTTAAAAAATAGATAACACCGTTTTTACAATTTATTTGGCTTATTGCTCCCTTTGGGGATATTTTTAGCTTCATACCATAAGTGGCGTTTCTGAGTGAGCCTACCAACTTTCCCAATAAGGCTGCCTTTTGAACAAACTAAAACAAATGGTACAGAGATGGAGGCTCATTCTAGAAAGATCTTTGTAGAACTGAGAGTGTAAAAAAACGTACCTAGTCTCCATGATTTGGATAGGCTATCCCCAGAACAGTACAGGTTGCTTCTTCACTCAATGTAAGGAAAAAACACATACAACTAACTACAAAGCCAGTTGATCAGAACCATGCAATGGAAGCAGCCAAGTTGTGTTTCTTTGAAGGAGAGACCTAATAATGACAACTTTGGCGACATTCTCTAGTCAGGATCCCTAGACAGTGCAGTGCCCAGAGACTTGTACTTTTGCTCAGGACAATGTGTGCTGCAATAGAATAAGGGCACTTCCTGTTGCTCTTCCAGAAAAGGCAGCCAAATGATAAATCCAGAACAAAACTATCACCCATTCCTGGCTCATCCAATATTTTTCATATACTTCCTGTTCATTTATTTGCTTATTGACTTAAATCTGACACAAGACATAATGTTATTAGAAATCAAACACAATTTTTTAGATTACCTTTGCTATTATAATTACAACTGGAAAAAAATAAAAAGTAATCTCCAACCTATTTACTTTTGAGGCTGTTTCCTGATACCAGTTCATGTTTTCTGAAGAATAACAAATGGAAAGTTATCACCGATCATCTGGGCTGCATATTCTGAGGTAACATCCAAACAGCCACACAGAAATGACAAACTTCTTGACAAAAGGGCTAAGAGGCTTAGTGACACCATAGTTCAGACCTCTTTTTTGTGCGCTGCATCTGGATTGCCTGCTTGCCCATCACACAGGAACGCTACTTTTTAAAACTAATAAACACTCCTTCCTAAGGCAGGGCTTGCTGGCAGAAGCCCTGACTTAGTGTTCTTGGGGTTTTTGAACCCTACCACAGAAGATAAAGCAGAGAATCCTGTTCCTAAGAATCATCACAAATTTATAAATATTATATGTCAGTGAATGCTACATGAAGATAGGATTTCTGTTTGGTCAGATTGGTGACTGTTATTTGCACAGCAGGCTTTCTGAAATAAGGATAGTACACAATAAAATTCATAATCCTTTTCCTACATCTCATCACACAAAATTTTCTAGAACACAGGCTTCTCTATTAGCATATAAACTTCTCAAGAACAGGGACTTGGTCCTACTTATTTAGCACAGGGTCTGGCACCTAGTTGGTCCATGCTGAGAACAGTGCAAACACTAGATGATCATGGAGATCATGGATTGCATTATCTCACCAAGAGGCAAGAAGCATGTTATATCCTCTGGTATTCAAAGATTGAATAAAGAAACAAACAAACAAAAAGGTGAAAATACTAGGATTCTAATCATCTTCAATTAAAAAAAAACAAAAAACAAAAAACCTGTCTTTTTACATGTGAAGAAATCATAAGTACAACTACCGTGATTGTGATTTTAGAAAAAGATAATCTCACACTAAAATCTATCATAATAAATAGCTCACAAACCCATTAATCTTTAAAGAACAATGTTTTATATTGCAGGAAGAAGACCGATATTTTAATTTTCATGTGTAGACATACACACACATACAGGACAGCAAACATTTACTTTTATTTATAACTTCAAACTTGTAAACATGAGGTGGATGGGCCTCGGTACCTAAGGGAGACTTTTTCTGCTAAGCAGCTTGATGGGTTTGAGGATGTAAATTTGAGTACAAGCTCAGAGGCAGAACTGATTATTTCTTTGTAGTAGCTGAAAGAGGAATTTGGGATCTGAAAGAGGTCATCGCATAGCAGAAATACATTTGAAAAAGAGAATGACCAGAAACACTGAGTGTGCTGCATAGAAGACAGAGCCAAGGACCAGGGAGAGACTTTAGGAAATAATTGTCTAATTAGTGTTTAAGCTGTTTGCTATGAGATTTAAGACATAAAATGCCTCCCCTGTCTCTCAAGTGAACGCTTCAGTTTACATTGCTCCATAATGATTTTCTGTATGCGTGAATTCTATTTAAGAACCTAAGAAATAGACTGAGCTCCTTTTCTGTTCTTACTCGGAGCAAAAGAGAAAGAAGACATAAGGACAAAGGAGATAGAGAATGGTGTTTAGCTGACTCCCTGATAGACCCCTTGGGTGTCTTTTAACCATCTCAAACTTAAAATGGTCAAAACAGAAGTCTATTCTGATCCTTCCTCAGGCCTCCTCATGTTATTTATTGGTACCCCAGCCATCACGCGGCTCAAGCCAAAAACCTAGGTGTCTGCTTTAATTGCCCCCTTCTCACTCCTCTACTTGCTGTAATCCATCTTATCACTATTGAACTTTTTTTTCACCTTCATGTTTTGTCTCTCCTCACCAGAATGCATGGCTCGCAAAGGCAGAAACTGTATCCTTCACTGTCATATCCCAGGACAATGCCTGGCACATAGTAGAAATTCAGTGCTTACTTGCTGAGAGGCAGTATAGTATAGTGGTTAAACATCTGAACTCTGGCAACAGGCAGTCTGGGTTTAAACTGCAGCACTGCCATTTACTAGCTGTGCAAACTTTGGCTACTTACTTAACCTCTCTGTTTCCACATCTGTAAAATGAGATGATGATAGTAGCATTTGCCTCATAGGGTTTCTGTGTGGATTAAATGAGTTAATATATTTTAAATACTTAAAGAAATGTCTGGCACATAATAAGCGCCATATGGACTATTGTTTATTTACTCTGATCTGCCCTTAATTTTTTAAGTAGAAAAAAATTCTGTATCCTCAGACTTTTAAATTCATTAACACCCAGCACCACATATTCAGTGATTTATATACTTTCTACTATTCTTTAAAACAGTATAGAAAAGAGTCAGCAAAGGGACCTGGATATTCCCTCCCACTTTGCAGCTGGGAGAATATCTCAAGAGCACAGGACCAGAGGCCGTTGAGGTCACAGACCTTATAAAGAGTTGACTCTTTGGAGTGGGAAAGCAAGGCCTCTGCATCCTTCCCTTTTAAGCCTTCAGAGAGTGCGTGACTTCTTCTGCAGGTGTAACAATCAATTACTTTCAAATACACTCTTATTAAGGTGGAATGAGACCTGACACTCTTACTACATACAGAGCTGTCCCCACAACAAGTAAGCTTCATGTTGGTGGAGTTGCCAGATAAAATATAGGACACCAAATAATTTGGATTTCAGATAAACAACAAATAATTTTTTTTATCTGAAATTCAGATTTAACTAAGAGTCCTATTTTCTAGTTACTACAATCTACATGCTGGACACTGAAAGGCGGCTTTGCAACAAACAGATCTGGGATCAAATCTGAATTCTTGGATGCAGCATAGAAGCAACTTTGAGGGAGTTATTTAACTCTCACTGAGCTTCAGTTTCCTGGTCCATAAACAAACTTACCTCACAGAGTGTTTATGAGGTTCTGATGAGGTTGGCTTTGTGAGAGCACTTAGCATAGAGCCAGAAGGCTGAATAAATAGGAGACTTGCAAAAAAGCATTCATTTGCTTTCCTTCCCTTCTGGTGCTTTAGGTCTGATCTGCCTGAGACCCCAAAAGCCATTTTTTTCTAGGATAATTAGAATCAGTCTTGAGGGCAATTGAATTAAGAAAATAAAATTGTGTTTAAACATTAAGTTCTCCTCTCTCAGTTTTCTATTGCCACAATAATGCTGCGTAACAAGCAACCATGAAAACTCAGAGGCATTCAACAGTAACATCTATTCTTGCTCATGAGTCTAAGGGTTGGCTCAGAGTTGCGCTGATCTGAGCCGAGTTAGTGGGGCTCACTTACACACTTGTGGTCAGCTCTCAGGTGGGCTGGCTAGTCTAGGATGGCCTCAGCTGGGATGACTTAGTTCTCTGCTACATAGTCTCTCATCCTGCAGTAGGCTAGTCTGGCTCTTCAGACAGGGTTAAAGATCTAAGATAAGAAGCAGAGATATGCAAATGCTTTTACAAGACCATTTGTGCCAAGTTTGCTATTGTCCCCTTGGCCAAAGCAAGGCATGCAGCCAAGGTCAAATTAGGTTAGAAGGGCACTCCCAAAAGGTATCAATTATAGAGGCATGAAACAATCTACAGCACTCTTAGTACATGGATTTGTAATTTGTAGAGCAAAATTTCAAATTTAGGAAGTCAATAAATGAAGGCATGAACAAGGTAGACACCTGTTGAGAGGTCTGCCCTGCCCCACAGCTATGGGAGCTACTCAGCCCACCCACTGGGGTGGGTTCCTGACAGCCTTGCTTATACTGTATAACCCTACACCCTGGTTTTGGCTGACCTGCCAGAGGCGGAACCACTGACCCAAGTTGACCTGGTCATATTCTCTTTCTGGAATTCGGAAATGGAACCAAGAGAGTTGAGTCAGAATGTGTGTGTGACAGTACCTGTAATGTATAACCTTGGGCACTCTGGGAAGGCCGTGTTTTGCCACATTAACTGAGGAGCAGGAAAAAAACAGCCAGTCTCTCTGCCAGTAGAGAGAGACAAATGAAGAAAATACTGTATTAATTTCCTATTGATGCTGTAACAACTTACCAAAGACTTAATGGCTTAAACAAGTAAATTAATTATTTCACAATTCTGGAGGTCAGAAGTCTGAAATGGGTTGGCATAGCTGTGTTCCTTCTGGATGCTCTAGGGGCAATGCCATTTCCTTGCCTGTTCCATCTTCTAGAAGCTGCCTGCATTCCTTGGCTTATGGCTGCATCGCTACAACCTCTGCTTCCACCTCACATCTACTTCTCTGACTCAGATCCTCCTACCTCCCTTTTTTAAGGACCCTTGTGATCATCCTGGATAATCCAGGAAAATCTTTCCATCTCAAGATCTTTAACTTAATCAGAGTGCCAGTCCCTTTTGCCATGTAAAGTGTCATTTTAACATATTCCAGGGATTGAGACATCTTTGAGGGCCATTCTTCTGCCTACCACAAATGCTCATGGACAAAAAAAAAAAAAAAAAAAAAGATGAAAGTTTAAAAAAGAAAAAGAGTTCCAACAGCCTCTGCTTCTTGACCTAGTCAAGACATTCCTGAATTCCTGCCCGCAGTTTCTTATATCTCTATAATAAATCTTTCGGGTGATAGCTGTCTGAAGTGCTCTGTTGAGAAGAATTCTGAAGGCTTATTGGAATGCATAATCAATGAACGATAGGTACTAACCAAAATGGAGAGTTATATACAGTATGTGTCACAAATTTACCATCCTTGCTCTAGATTAGAAATGATAAAAGCATCATGGCTGAATGTAAAGAATAATTTTTTTCTTATTAAAATGGGGCTTAAACTATGAAAATGTCAGTCCTTGCTAATGGCAGCAGAACCTGAATTAAGAGCTATCCCTCAGGAGACTGCTTGTAACATGTAACTTGGGGACTGTGGGTAGGCTGCATTCTACCATGTACCAGATACTTAGCACTTAAAAGGAGGAAAACACCCAACTTGGTGATTTTTCTATCCAATATCTTTCCCTTTGAACGAAAGAGCTGCTTTTCAGGGGCCCATCACGACCCCGCATCAAATGGCCATCGCAGTCTGTTGCCTCCTCCTAGTCAGCCAGGAGGCTGCAGCCAGGAGGCAATCTCTATCACCACGCAAAACATTTTTCCATGTCAGAGCACTTTCTCACAGGGTAAGGTCATTGATTTCAGGAGCTATAAGTTTTATTTCTGTCAGTTTTATTTAGCACCGTGTGCCAGGAGCTCACTTATGCCCGGATCATTGGCCTGGCTTTTATAGGGAATTCTGCTCTGAAGTGACACTTAATAATCTCACTAATCACTCACTCCAGTGCTCTCGATGACTTCATAGTGCTGAAATGACACTGTCACAACACCAGACAGGAACAAAGATAAGATGAGCCCGTTATGCCCCCAAATTTATGAAAAACCAAAAGGTGTTCTGGGGGGAGGGGAGGTGTTGCTCTATTTTTTAAGTGGCATCAAAAATTCAAACTGTCTCTCAGAATCCATTGAAACACTTGAAAGGAGAGGAGACAGACCCAATGCCTTTACAAAAGAGACTCCTTCCTGTTAACTGCCATGAAGTTCTCTTTTCATCAAGAATTCTTTTCTTTCTGAAGATTTAAGGAGGCGTATGTGCTTTAATCCCCCACTGCAGCTTTTAAACCCAGTAGAATGAGTGTTTACAAAGTGAGATCTTTTAGTAGATATTGTAAAAGAGATGTCTGCGCATATGTTTTGCCAAGAAATTAAAATTTGGTCTTTGCCAAGGAGCATAAATATACTTGGCAGAATCCAGAGACCCAGTAGCAAAGATAAAAGTAGTTGTTCCCTTCAGCCAATTGCTCACACTTATTACAAAACATTTGCCTTCTCCTGGGGTGAGTTTTCTCCCTCTGTGCTGTCTGACTCTAAGAGATATCATCCTCCAGCCCTGCAAGGTTCACCAGAAAGACGTTGAAGTGAGATGCTCAGAGTCACGTAATCCCGTCTCTACGCTGCTCCAGATGCCCACAGACCCACAGAGGCTCAGTTTTTGTCCAGAGACATTTCAATTCTCAGTAATCTGATGTTTTCCCCACTGGTAATGACCAATTTTTAAGGAAGATATTTATATTTTAACTATGCTATTCTTTTTCCTGTTTTAAAGACTGATTCGATTCCCTTCAGCTCACTGGGCTTTATATAAATGTCAGTAAGCACTTTGATGATCAGTTAACAGGTAATGTCCTAGTTTTATAGCCCACGAAGCAACTGGGGGACTGCTTATGTGACTATGCTGGTAATTTTAAGATTTTCCCTTCACCTTTCTATATGTATGTCCCCAATTTCACACTGGGAGAAAAACAACCACAATGGCCTGATTCTGACAAACCCTCTTTGTTCTTTCTTTTCCTGTGACATGTGCTCAAAACCAACCAATTATCAGAAAATTCAAATTTTTTATATACCCAAAGTTAAGACTGGTTCTTTTTTCAGCTACTTAAAATATGCTAAACTGATTTAGATGTTAGAAAAAAAAAGTCTAATTTAGCAAAAACTTGAATTACCATCAGTAACTAAAATTTGATAATACTGCTTGGCAGTTCATTCAATTTACTCTATGTACTTGACAAGACTACAGCTGTATTTTTTTTAAATAGTCTACATAAAATTACTCAGTTGCTTATTTGCTTAGAACTATAGTTGTTCGTGTACTTATCTCACTTTTCTTCTAAACTGTGGGTTCTTGGAGGGGAGGCATCTCAAAGCATTGTACCAGGAAACCAAACAAATCCCTGAACTTCAGGAACTTGGACAAATGTAAGAGATGAGGCCCTACACAAAGAGCTAGTCTCATCTTCTTTTTTAATTATTACTTGTTTAATTAAATTTATTGGGGTGACAGTAGTTAATAAAATACATAGGTTTCAAGTGTACAATTCTAATAGCTTCTTCTCTTTCTCCTTCTACCCACTGCTACCTTTTAACAAAAAAAATAAGCATTTCTCATTATTCATTATTTAGTTTTTGTCAAAATCTTCTACAAAAAAAGCAGTCACCACAGATCCTTTTTGAAAAAGAGTAATGTACATTATAAATCACCCCTATAAGTCTAAATAATAAACAATAAGTAAGACTACTACTTGGAATTCTTGTGGTTGGGAGGTAGAGTAAAAGGAAGAAAGAAAGAGACCTCTCTTCAGAGAATGACTAAAGTAGGCCATTTGGCACTACTGTGACACATTGTAGATATTAGATTGTAAGTTAGTTTGAAAAGTCAAACATCTTGGGGAAACATTTTTAGTTTGTTAATAACATTATAGACATATTTTCCCATAAAACTATAAATAAAAGGGTATGAAAAGTCATGGACTTGCCCATTTCATTGTCTGACAAGTAGTTATACAAACTCGAATTGCTTTTAACAACCAAGCAAGTCAAGTTTATCTCAGGAAAAAGAAGAAGTAAAATACGAACAAATTGAAATCTATCATTAAGATTTTCAGATGATAAACCACTTCAGAATAATTACTTTCCATCTTTCTTTGGCAAACTTAACACACCAGAACTTGGATTTATACAATAACCTAGGAAAGAGTTCTTTGATAACATGAAATAAAATTTCTTTTAGTATCTGATTTTTCTACTTCAATTAAGCAGTTTATAAATATATTTTAGTACCATGTGTATTAAGTAAAATGAAGTATATTATAATGGGAAATAGACTCCCTTATGAGTAAAACACAAATCTTTCAAGGTTTTAGCAGAAAATAAAAGTCCACAGGAAGTCACTCCAGAATGGGAGTCTCCTTAAGTTCTTTACATGTCAATTTCCACTGAAACTGACTCAGGAATAGACACACCCTCCTAGTTCTTTAGTTCTCCTTAACCCAGTTAAAACTGCTTTAGTATTTTCTTTTATACATGTAAATGCATATATTCATGTTATTTTTTATTTTGTTATTGTGGTTTATCATTAGCCTTAAAAAACTTGACTAAATAAGGGAAAACATAAAAAATAATTATGGAAAATCCAAATTTGAAAAAGAGGCACATTTCCAAAGCACATATTTCTGATCCTAAAATAACCTCCCTCTAGCCCTAAAGAACTAGCAGAACTTTGCGGACACCTTATCCAGCTTCCATCTCCTCCAGTTTTCTGCATTTCTCAATTTCACCAAGAAGTCTTCCAATCTATACCCACAAGAACCAAATGTGACCGTGTGACATTTCCTTTCCTTAAATTTCTTTCACCTGCAGATTCTCCACTTAAGCCTAATTTCTCATCTGAGGGACACAAATTATTTGTGGGGATATGCTGATTCAAATAATAAATTGTTCTACACCTTTCTAGCCCAGGTTACTAGCTCTGTCCACTTTTGAAGAAGGCTATGATTCAATGAAAGCTCACCAAGTATAGACCCAACTGAGTATTATCCCTGACCTGGACAACAGCCATTGCATACATACAATACTATGACTTGGAAGGCATGAAATTCAGGGGGACTCAGGTTGCCTGGGTCTTATTCATAAAACTATTCACATCCACTGAGAATATGGAGAATAAAGCCCCCAAGACTGCAGGAACGAATGAGGTAAAATCCTGAGAAGAAAGGAGACATAGGACTGACCATCTGAGCAGAAAAGGCAGTGAGTCATTTGGAAATGAAACTTCAGATTAACAGCCCAGGGAGAACTGAGATTTGAGTACATGTTCTTTATGACTCAATGTGGAATGTTACCAAATTCCATTCATGGACCTTTATTCATATCTGAAACATAAGCTAGAGGAAAAAAATCCAACAAAATAAAAAATAGCAACAAACTCTCACTATTAGGAATAGATTCTATATTTCCACTCTTTGTAGAAAAACTGTAGTTCAAGAGTGGTAGTTTCTTATAAACTAATTAACTCTTTATATCCCAGAGAATATAGCAGAAACAAAAGACTGGTGAGTTTCTTTACTCCCTTTTCTTCTCTTAGCTGTTGTATTTACCCTCTTCCTAAGGAGAGATTGTGTATTGAGAGTAAAGGTGTCTTCATGAGGGTGGTCTTTTTACAAATTGGTGTCCTGATCTTCACAGACTTACCACAAACATAATCCCTTTCATAAGAGTCGAAACAAACTTCCCCTCCTTCCTAAACATCTCTCTCCCTAAGCATCTCACCCACTGCCTTAAATTCTAATGGGCAACCCACTGCCTTAAATTCTAATGGGCAACTCCAACCTAGAGATTCACACTATCTGACCTTCAGAACCATATATACCATAAAGTATATATTGATAAAAAGTAAGATTTTTTTTTCAGTGTTTAAACATGGCATTTCTGAATGAATCAGTTTTGTTTTTTGTTTTTGTTTTTTTTTCCTAAATGGTCTGTGACATTTAACATTGTAAACTATCTTCCATGAGAAACTATCTATCCAGTTAGTTATTCAAATGTCTCTTTCCAGGAGTTGAATAGAAAAAAAAAAAGCTGAAGTTGATAAGATTTTTATCATTGCAGCAATGAGCCTTTGATACATTTCAACTAAATTATGATCTTTCTATAACTTCTCTTGGCCCCAAGAATCATTTTACTCAGTAATGAAATGAGAGAGAGAGGCATGCTCTGAACAAAAATTGGCACAAGAGGAATTGAATCCAAGTGCTGAAGCTTTAATCGGTTATTTATTATGAAAGAATAGACATGAAAGTCTTGGACTCTACACCAGCTGTTACTTCCAAGAAGCCCACATTCTTGGTTGGCCTATTTCTTAGATTGCATGATGTTTTAAAGAAAACAGATCCCATTCCTTCTGTTTTCTATAATAAGCCAGATACTAATTAACGTCAAGAATTTTATGGCAAAAAATTATAATGGTAAAGAATTCTATTCTTGCAATAATTATGCAGGCAATTTTGTGGGGTTTGTTTATTTTTGTCTTTTTCTTTTGTTTTCTTTTTTGAAAGGTGCTAAATATGCCAGGAAGTACTATGCTTTGATGCTCATGGTACAATCCTTTTATTTTTATTACCGGCATTTTTACATGCATAGAAAAGAATTCTTCACTAGGTGACAAAGCAATCCTGGCTGTTTATTGCAGGAGTCAAGTATCTCTTCAGCCAGTTTTCATGACATATGCTGTTTCTGGGCCTCTTTGAGTATCCTTGCCTTAGGATGAGTCTTTTCTTTAAGGACTCACAGCCCTGGAATCTTTTATCCCAAAATGCTGAATTTGTCCACAGGCCTGGAAAGAACAATGTGAAATATTGATAACCTGAACCAATGGTCTGTACCTGCTTTCAGTGTGGGCACACTCAGGAAGAAATAAGGCTTGACAAAGCAGCCTCTGTAAGAAGAGCTGTTCCATGAATTGTATTTATTTGGAGCACAGAACCTTGACTTCCATAATTAAGGCTTCCCAGAATTGTTATTCTAACAAAATACCTAATGTTTAGGGATTACTCATTATATGTCAAGCATTTATATAAACTTAGCTCATTTAATCTTCACCACATTCCTACGGGTAGGTTCCCAATCTTACAGATGGGGAAACAGGAGCCCAGAAAAGTTCAGAAAGTTGCTCACAGTCATACTGCTAGCAATTAATAGAGATAGATTAAAATGTAAGCAATTTAATTTTTGAGCCCTTAGCCACATTTTGAGCAGTAGCTTACCTTTCAGAATGAAAGAATGTAAGAAAATAATAAGAAGAATAATAATTAAATAAACAATAGCAAAAACAATGTCTACGAAAGTTCATTAGCTCAGGACTTTATATGAAAATCTTAGAATCAGTAGAGAATGGCTGAGGTTAATTTTAAATATGCTATAAACTATAAAAAATGTACAGTGAGGTTCTTATGTAAACATCCAATTTCTCCTCTCTCAGGAGTTGATGAAAACCTTTCACCAGGTGGGGTTAAGAAAATTATCTTTCTTTTTGTCCAGTCTAAATGCTCCCCTCACTTTTTACTCTCTCATATTCTATTTATCTCATGGTGTCCTTACCCCAAGACGATTTGAAATTGCTCAAAGTTGACTTTAAGTACCAAATTATTATCAATAGATTGCAAAGTGACTGCCGTAGATTTTTTTTAACTCAGTAAGTAATATCTCTCTCTCTGTCCTGCTCATTTCTTCCCATACCCCATTTGCACAATCCGGTAGTCCTTCATTTATATATCTGTTTCAAGAGCTCTATATCTTTCATCTATTTCTGTGCTTCTTTCTGCTCTCTGTGAGAATGTAAAAATGATTTTATTTTGCTTCTTTGGGCATGAAATGTGGTTTCCTGATAGAGATCTAGGTTGGTCCCCCATTCATATCCTCCCAGCATTCACCTCACTGATTGAGAACACCTGTGGCTCTCCACCTTAGGGCTTTCTTCCTGATCAGGGAGAAAACTTACAGGCTGAGCCAGAAGTGTCGGAGTTGATGATCCTGAGAGCAAAGTTTAATCCATTGATAGATGGGGAATTGAAAGATAAATAGTCTAACTTCCTTACTACTCATTGGTATAATTCTGAGTTATATTCTACATTGTCATCTAGGGGTGCCCAGGTGCCATGGTCAATCCATGTAATACCATCAAACATACCCCTAGGCAGAGCAGTCCCAGTTTTCTTGTTTTATCATTTCACATGAAGCCTTAGTGGGGACTAGAGAAGAGGGGAAGATTGTCTCATGCCAATGTAGTTAAAGTATCAGATTATAAAGATTATAAACATTGATTCTATACAATATTGGTGAGTGTGTGAGAAAACAGCCATTCTCATTTAGGAGTAAAAAAACGATATAATTCTTTGAAGGCAGTTTGGCAATATCTGTCAAAACTTTGAATGTGTGCATACACTGTGACTCAGAAATTCCTCTTTTAGGAATTGTTTTCTGCAGAAATACTTGCATGTGTATGTCTAGAATTTTTCATCATAAGATATTTATAATAGCAAAATAATACAATGACCATAAAGGACACAAATAAGTTGTGGTACATTCATAAAAGGGAATACTTCATAGCCTTAAAAATATGAGATATATACATATATATATACACACACACACAAAGTTATTGTGACGTTATGTATATATGAGAGAGAGAAAAAAAATAGCTCCAAGATATATTGTTAAGAAAATAAAAAGGCAAATTACAAAACATGTCCTTTTTTGTTTTTAAAATAATTATACATATAAAGTAAACAAGAACATATGGAAAGATATATTGTGTCTTGGATAGGAAGACTCAACATGACAAAGATATCAGTTTTAAGTTATTTAATAAATGTAATGCAATCTCAATTAGAAAAATAACATTAGATTTATTTTCTAGAGCTAAATAAATTAATTCTAAACTTCATGCTAAAAAATAAATAAATAAACAAGCAAGAATAACCAGAAGACCACAGAAAAAAATAAGCAATTATGAAGATGGAGGAGGATCATCCCTATCAAATATTCAAACATATAAAAGCCTTGTAATTCAATGGCTTAGTACTGGTACATGAAAAGACAGACCAGTGGAACAATAGATAGTACAAAAATAGAGTCAAATTGATATGAAAATGTAATAAATTTTATAGAAGTCATTTCAAATCAGTGAAGGAAAGAAATTTTATAACATTCTTTTTAATTAAAAAGCTTTCTGACCTAGAAATTTTGGAACGGATAGCCATTTAAACAAAAATTAGATTGGACCCATATTTCATACCGTATACCAGCATAAATTTCAAATGGGTCAAGGGTCTAAATATACAAAAATAACTCATATTAGTATTAAAAGAAAACATGAGCGAATTCATTTAAAAGTTGAGAGTAAGGAAAATCTTCTGACCCAGGACTCACTATTCAGACACAATAAAATAAAAAGCTTTTATTCAGCCAAAAGCTTCACAAGCAAAGGCAAAAGATAAAGGGCAAATTGAGGGAAATATTTGCAGTCTTTATCATGGAGCTAATCTTTGTGATATATATAGATCTCTTATAGATCGAGAAGAGAAGATTGACGTCCTGTGTGGGAGAAATGAAATGTTGGTCAAAGGGTATAAACTTCCAGTTTTAAAATGAATTTAATTCTGGGGAATCTATGTACCATGGTGACTGTAGTTAACAATACTGTATTGTGTAATTGAAAGTTGCTAAACAATAGATCTTAAATGCTCGCACAACAACAAAAAATGGTAATTAAGTGAGGTGATGGAGATATTAGCTAATCTTATTGTGGTAGTCATTTTGCAATATATACATGTGTCATATCATCATGTACATCTTAAACTTACACAACAGTATGTTAATTATATCTCAGTAAAGCTGGGGGATGAGAAATGACTGACAATCTGATAGAAAATTTGAAAGAGACATGAATAGATGGTTTGTAAAATAATAAAAGCAAATGAGATTTAAACACAGGAAAAATTCAATCTCACTCATACTAAGAAAAATAAAAATTAAAATACAATGAGATATTATTTCCCTACCAACAGATAGACAAAAATCCAAACTCCTACAATTTTCTCTGTTCACCAGGTTGTAGAGAAACAGGTACTCATACATTATTGGTGGATATGCATAATTATGCAACCCCTGTTAAGGGGAATTTAGTTGTAACTAGAAAAATTACATGTATTTACTCCTTGATCTAGTCATCTCACTTTTAAATATGTATCCCAAAGGGAAAAAGTATGAATACACAAAGTTATTGTGACAGTATTTATAAAAGCAAAAGATTAGAATTAACCCAAATGTCCATCAACAGGGTACTGGTTAAAAAAAAAAAATAGTGCATCCACACAGTAGAATCTATGCAGCTCTAAAAAAAATTAAGGCAGTACTTTATATATTGATATAGAATTATCTTCGGGTTACTTATTATTTTTTAAAATTAACATGCAGAATAGTGTAAATGGTATACTTTTTAAAAAGAGGAATACATCTATACATGCTTTTATTTTCACAATATAAATATGAGAATTTTTTTTAAAATTACTAACAGTGGTTATGCATAGAGCAGTTAGAAAACAGAGTGGAAGGATCAAGGATGGAGGCAATATTTCTCTCAAGATACCTTGTTATAATTTGACCAGATGTACTTTTTTAAACACTTTCAAAAAATAAAACTAAGTCAAAATGAAAAAAAGAAATATCTATAAACTGAAAGCAAACTGAAAGAAATGGAACTAACTGTATGGCATATTGATAACATAACCTCACAGACAAAGGAAAAAATTCAGATAACTTCAGAACACAGTAGTTTGACCACATATCTTAGTGAGATATAGTCAATAACTACAAATAAATTTCAACATCATTTTGTAGTTTTGTTAGTAGTGGTAATATTCATATTGTTATTATTGTTATTTTGAAACTATTTGATGTATTGCAGGATAAAGTAAATAAGCAATTATGTTAATATTAGAGAGAACCAATATTTCAGGATAATAGACACAAGAATAAAATCAAACAAATTAACTAAAAATTCTGTAATCATATTTTAATTAGAAATTTCAGTATGAACTCATAATTATTAAAATATATTTTTCTGCCTCTCATCATTGAAAAGTCCAATAGTAATAAGCACCTGCGACATCCAGATTTAGGTGTCTAAATATCATCCTCAGCTCTCAGGAAAAAAACAGAAACACTAACTAGGGTTCTTGGAAGAATGACAAGTTCCAGATTTGCAGAGAAAAAAGAAAGATAATGTACAATATGACCCTAAGACACTTTATTGAGCCAGAAAGTAATAAAATGTTTTAAAGATGAACAGAGCAGTAAAAAAAGGACAGGGGAGCCAGTTTAAAAAGGTGCTCTACAGTCAATTTCAGAATAAAAAGAAAACAAAACAAACTAATTGAAATCACATGAAACATTTAAAACTCCAAAAGCTTATGATGATACTCAGAAAAGAGAAAACCCTCAAAAAATAATCTGTATCCATTCGAAATAGCTTGTGCATGAACTCTATTTCTACAATGATAATTAAAGGGGAAGCATTAGGCATTTATTGTGCCTTTCCTATACAAATTATATTTCAAAGTATCCATAGAGCCCTAATTGATGTTGGAAAGTTCCAATTTACAGACTACTTCCAGCTGATAAGTGAATGTAGATGCATGATAGAATCCAAAAACATCTATTTTACAGTCCCTAATGAAATAATTGATTCGGACTATGGTCATTGTCAGATGCTAAAACTCTAGAGAAAAGGTAAATGAGAACTACATGCTTGCAGGGTGCCAAGCACTGATTACTCATTGGTTATAAGGAGAAAAGAAAAGCTTTGTACTGAAGAGACCAGGCTGTTACTTTGACCACAATGATAAATCTTGTCAACAGGAACAGTGGAACAACTAGCGATGATAAACCTCCTCAGGTGATGCAATCTGAAGGACGTGATCCCTCCTATAAAGTATTCATTCCAAACATTAATCAACTGTAGGAAGACACTTTTTTTTACAATTGTAAAAAGCCAATCAGAGAAACTAAAAATAGACTGGATATTAGATGGAAGGATTATTGTCAATTTTGTTAGGTGCAATTAGGTGCAATGAGCTTTTGTGCGTGTATGAAGCTGTATATTGAAGTATTTAGGGGTAAAATGTCCTGATGTTTAGGATTTGCTTTAAATTATTCAGCAAAGAAAAAATAGATAAAAAAAGATGAAATATGGCAAAATGTTAATCACTGTTCATACTCAGAGAGATACTTGCATAAAGAGTTTATTGTAATCATCTATCTTCTGAATGCATGTTTAAAATTTTTCAAAAAAATGTAAAACGGACAACTTGTAAAAAACTAAAATTTTAGTACATTCCATTTTTGTTTTTAAAATATATATGTGCGTAATTTTCTGTGTATAAAGAAGGTTTACTTTCATTCACTCATTCATTAATCAGTATATAGCTTCTATGAATGGCGCCACTTGTCATGACGGAAACAAAGTCCAGGCCCTCATGGACCCTACATTAAAGCAAAGGAAGCAAACATAAATCGAATTATGAAATTTATTCTTTAACTGCAGCTGTGATGAGACCTCTAAGGAGAAGTACAGGCTGTAAGGAGAGCATCTAACACCAGGAGATCCAGCCTCCTCTGGGGAAGTGATGGTCAAGCCAAATGGAAAACAAATGTATTGTTTCCCAAATGCAATAGAACCTTGGGAACTCACAAATAGAAGTGGCTGCATAACTGGTTGCAAGAGAGGACTTAAAGGTTAGGGGCTGGAGCTAGCCTCCAAATTAGCTCAGGGGTCAGTCAGATGTGGACAGTGTCCAAGGATACAGAATCTCTAAGGATCCACACAGAAACCTTGGTGTTAATATGGTAAGAAAACAGCTTTTTACCAAGCCCTACCGGACAGAGGAGGCAAGGCAGGTAGGGAAGCTGATTAGGGACTTCTGCTTGGAATCAGCAGAGCTCCATTTGCAGATGGAGAGAGTTGAAGAGCCAGCTGGGAAAGGATGGGGAAGAAGAGGACCAGGGAAATTGGACAGGGCTCACCCAAGCACACATAAATTTGGACGAAAGGTCAGACTCCAGTTTATTTACTAACAACAGTGCATTACTTGAATTCCCTAAAGTAATACTTCTAGAGGAGCATTAACTATTAACTAGAAATTCCTCCAGATTGTAAACTTCTCTTGGAGCAGTTATAAAGCATCCTGTCCCTTCTGTCTATAAGAAGAGGCTGGATTGTCTCTTGGATTTGGCTAGGTAAATGCATCCTCCTCGGAAAAGCCAAGGTGGAACATACCTTTCTGTTCCCTTTAAGATGGAACAAATGTGGTGAATCTAAAAGAGACTGAACCTACCACTTGATACTTTTAAAAAAATAATTATGAAACATTCTAACTACAAAAGAACTGCAGAGAGTAATATACAATGATACCTACCACACAGAATTTCAAAACTTTAACATATGATTAATATATTTATTTAAGAATAAAACATTACACATACAGTTGAAGTCCCTTTTATATCCCTGCCCAAACTTGTTCCTCTTCCCTCCTGGAGGCAACTACTTTCCTGTATTGACATGTCACATTAATACATATATAGTACATATATGTGAAAAGTCTATATGCATATATAGAGAAAGTATACATCTACAAATAACAGATGGAATGGTTTTGTGACTCTTTACACAATTTTTACAATAAATTACCCAAACTTCATCATACTATAAAATATCTGTAACTTGTTTTTGTCTCTCAATATTATCTTTCCAAGATTCATAAATATAGATCTAGTTTATTCGGTTTAACTATTGATTATATTCTGTTTTGGGAATACACTACAGTTTGTTCATCTGTTTCAAATATTACAGACCATGCTGCTGCAGTGAATCTCTTTGAGCATTACTTTAGGTGCACACATACACGAGTTTCTCTAAGATTTATACCAAAAAGTGGAATTTCTGTGTTTCTGACTTGTCTAAATATGACTCTATTATTCTTAGGTGCAAAATCTATCTTCAAACAGATTTGGCCTTGAGAGTAAAAGATATTAGCAGGACCAAGAATTGCTAAAAGGTGATATCATCTTATAGAATAATTAATAAACATTGCTTTACTTATTCATTTATTTATTATAATTTTGCTAATCAGTTAATGACTGTAGATATCGGTTTGTGAATTATTATTTACCCGGCATAAATGACTTTGATTATAAGTTTCTATTTTGTTAGTATTTATTCCCTTTATCCTAGGATATTTAGTAAAACAAACCTTAGGTCCCCTGAAGAAATCTCAGAATTATACTTTCTTCCCATCTTTCAAAACCCAAAGACTATTTTTCTATTATACTACACATAAATTAATTAGTTTTCTTATATTAAGAAAACTAATATATTAAGAACTGCTCAATGCAAGTTTTAGATCTTTTGATAATAACTAGTATTGCCATACTGTGTTTATCTACTTTCAGTTTTAAGCCCAAAATCTTAGCATTTTAGCTATCCCATGGCTTCTTCAAGGAAACCTGCTAAAATGACACCTCTGGTCTAGAACCCAGTGAGCTGACCTGTAAAATCTAAACTTTTGAATTAACAAACATTATTTTAGATACTAACATATTAAAACATTTCATTTCAACTATTTATATGTGTAAATCATACATTATCTAGAATAACGAGAGAAAAGAATCAAATGTTAGGAGCAAAGCAAATCAATGACTAGTGCAAATTATGTATTAATGAGTTCTCTAATGACAATTCATAGCTAGATATTTTTTCCTTTTCGTCATTGTCTTGTTTTCCATCCACAAAGGAAATAATCCAATGACCCTTTTATTCACATTTGCTTGAAAGATGTAAGAGCTGATATGTAGCTTTAGTCAAACTCATTAAATTGTCAGATTTATTGAATTAATTTAATTCACTTAGTTAAAATAAATCAGGTTATCTCAGCTTAGACCACAAGATGGTATTATCTGGCAAAAAAAAAAAAAAAAAGCTAAATTTCAGCCAAATGTAGCAGGAATAGGGAGAGTCTATTTTCCATTCCTAACTTTAGAAATATCCTCTAAACTTTAGATGACCTGCTATCATTCCAGAATGGGCCAGAAACCCAGGATTCTCCTCCATTCTGAGTGGTACTGCTGGAGCTGGATCAAAAGGAAGCAACCCACAATTTGTATATCAGCATCAATAACTATTAAATTGAATAAGCAAGTTCTGAGGGCCATAGTGAGATGAAATCAGGAAAACTTACTCAGCTTTATGAATACTTTTAGTTTCTATATATATAATATGTGCATCTTGAACATTTCAAAATTAAAAGGTACAGCTGCACAAATCATCATATAAGCCAAGTGTTAATATTTCAATCTCATGAGATAAAAACAAAAGTTTACTTTTTCTGAGAAGAAAACGTATGTTTTCAGGCATCCCTTAATGATATTTTTTATGTGTAGTCAGTTTTGAAGGGCAAGATTGCAGGTGGGAGAAAATTTTGTTGTTAATTTGCACTTAAACTAAATCTACCAGTTGAGAGCCACTGACTTGGGCATATACTGAGGAAAGGATTTCCCTCCTCACCATCATCATTTATGGGGCAGCATCAGAGATTTAAGTCCTGACCCAATAACAGCTCATGGTTTTTAGCACTTAACTGTGTTCCAGGCACTGTTCACATGTTTTCACATATATTTATTCATTGAATCTTCCCTTCACATAACTACATGGCTCAGATGTTATTATTATCCCCATTTTACAAATGAGAAGATTGAGACATAGCTTGAGTACCTTACCTAAGTCACACAGCTCCAGAGCTTCTGCTCACAAGTGACCACACTGCATATTTTACGTGGCTCCAGCAAGGTCAGTCAGCTACGCACTGGCTGTGGTCTTGAGTCCTCACGGAGCCTGGATCTCTTCTGGAGCCATTCTAGGTTTTGGGACCCCACCGTCAGACCCAAAATACCACAGAAATGATCAAGGAAATCAAGAACTGGCCCGGCCATTTGCTCTGAGGTGGACATCAAAATGTCCTGGAGGTGCTTCAAATCAAAGCCAGTTTGGAACAAGATCAGGTTGGGTTTTTCTCCAAGCTATAATTTCACAAACCCACTAATAATTCTTCAAATGCTAATAGTTGAACTACTAAAAGGTGATGAGACACCTCCTGGTCAAATAAATACGTAAAAGGTAACATCCTACTGAAGATTAAGTACGAATCATAATAAATATGAATATATTGAAGGCTCGTAGAAATCCTGCAGTAAAGAAACACATTTAACTTTGTTTAAGCTAGAATTTCCCAGATGTATAACCCTTAACATTTCCATGGAACATCATTTGGAACTGGTGCTCCAGAATGAACCTGGCCAGTGGCACCTTAAGCCTGGTATGGAAAGATATGGATGCTCACTGGTTCACCTTGTTTTGAAAACATCCCAGGGGGGCGGTTCCAGCCCCTGCATCGCCCATCCTCCCAGCGTGGCCTCAGGAAGGCCTTCTCCTCTGAGATCTTTGGCAGAGCCTGGGTCCTTTGTTGGCACTCCACACTTCCAGACCTCGGCTTAGCTTTCTAAATCTGCTTGGACTTTTCTGTCAACGGCTTCATGTGTGGCCCTGACCAACTTGAAAATGAGCCATTCAGTTCTGATTCCAAAACCAGGGATCAAGACATTTTGTTTGGGTTTTTAAAAGATCTTTGGCAACTTTCCATATAAGTGGTTCCTCGATCAACAATGAATCATAAACATCCATTATGGACAGGGGCAACTGGGTAATAATAGAACAAACTCATGCTGCCCTTATGGCCTTTTCTCCAAAGAGGGGCTAAATTGAATTAAGTTCGTTCCCACAGTATATTACAGAGTGTTTCTTAGGGGTATGAAAAACCTGGAAATTACAAGGCAAGTCACAAATGAATTGCTGTTAACACAATTAATAGAAAGTTAAATTCCTCTGTGGCCAAGCACAGCATCTAGTTCGTAGTCTGTTAAAAACATCAAACCAAGAAGCGACCGCTTTACAGGTATCTACTGTTTCATCCAATCAAGGATCTCAGGATATTTTAAAAGTGTAAACTGATTAGGATTTTTATCTTACTGGAGCAGAACCACACATAGGCTGGTGAAGTTGTTTTATGACATCCTTATCATGTTCTCCTTTTTCAATTGCTAGGGAAGGCAGGAGTTAGGACTGACTTTTTCTCTTAAATCACTTAATTGAGGTATGACTAACATATATACAGCTATACATATTTAATGTATGCAACTTGAGTTTAGAAATAAGTATACATCCATGAAATCATCACCACAATCTATCCCATAAACATATTTATCACCTCTTAAAGTTTTCTCACACTTTTTCTTTATTTTTAAACTTTTTATTATTATTGTTTCGTGTGTGTGTGTGTGTGTGTGTGTGTGTGTGTGTGTGTGTGTGTGTGTGAAACAGAGAGAGAGAGAAATAAGAACACTTAATGTAAGATCTACTTTCCTAGCAAATTTTTAAGTGTACACTACAGTATTGTTAACTTTAGGTGCTATGCTATACAGTAGATCTCCGGGATTTACTCATCTTGCATAATTGAAACTTAGTGCCCTTTGATTAATACCTCCCCAGTTTCCCTCCCCTCAGCTCCTGGCAACCCCTGTTCCACTCTCTGCTTCTAAGAGTTTGGCTATTTTAGATTCCTCATATAAGAGATTACACGTAGTATTTTTCCTGTGCCTGGCTTATTTCATTTAGTATAATGTCTTTCAGTTTCATCCATAGTGTCATAAATGACAGGATTTCCTTCGTTTTAAAGGCGGAATAATATTTGAGTGTGTGTGTGTGTGTGTGTGTGTGTGTGTGTGTGCATGCACGTATCACATTTTCCCCCATTCAACTGTTGATAGATGTTTAGGTTCATTCCATGTCTTGGCTATTGTGAATAATGCTGCAATGAACATGGGAGTACAGATATTTCTTTGAGGTCCTGATTCTGATTTCTTTGGATATATATGCAGAAGTGGGATTACTGAGTCACATTATTGATATGATGCTATCCATGAAAATCACGAAAATGGTTAATGCTATCTTGTGTTTGTTAAGCTATAATTCTCATAAGAAATACATGAAACTTCTCATTATATGTTTACAGTAATGACCTAACACTGTTATTATAAGTGAAATCTACACAATGGAAAGGGGGATAATTGTGTGACCTTGGCTAGAGTTCTTTGTTTTTATGATGTATTTGCCTCATATCAAAAGAAAAAATTGAAGAAAATTCATTGAGCTTCTTTTGAACTTGGAAGTATATAAACATACCATAGTCTATTATAAGTTGGAAATGATCAGTTTTGTAGAATCACATAATTCGTATTAAACTTTTCATGTGAGTTCCTCTTAAAATTCCTCAAAGAAATACTAGGCTGTTCAAGGGCAGGGGCTGTAACTGCCGTTTCCTATACCTTTGCATACAGCATCTTGTACCATATCTGTTTGGATCTCTACTAGGCCTCCAGGCTTAGTACAGGGACTAATACTTAGAAAATTCTTGTTGGCCAGCTCATCTAGGAGGCACAATTCTTGCCTTCACTGAGCCACTAAAACTTCTCACCCAGAGTCCACTAACCTCTTAATGTTCAAACAAAATGGCCTCTTCTTGATTCTTATTCTTCTTAATCTCTCTATAACTTGAGACACCATGGGATTCAGTCTTCTGCCTTTCTCTGAGCCTTCTGTACATGTCTCAAGAGTTTTGACCATCAGCTGCTCTTTCAAAGGAAAATATCCCTTTCCGAAGAAGTAGCACTTGACCCCAGTCACAACTTTGACCTTCAGGTGGTCTGCTACAAGCCTGGATCACAGTTCAGTCTCCCGAGTTCTTTGAGCCAAAGCTGCTTGCACTACAGGCAAAGAAAGGTCTAGGCTCTTGCCTTGAAACTGAAGTGATAATAAAGAAGAATCAGCTTAGGAATTCACCAAAAGTATGGACTGACCAAACATGATAGCAGAGTCAGCAAGGGGACCACACTTGGAGCAAAATCTGAAAATCAGGAAACTTTAAATGACACCAGATATCCTCCAGTGCTTAGGCCCACAAAACAAAAGTAATAAGGATGCTAAGGAGCAGGATGGCTAGGCAGCCTCCTGGGCCTGCCACGTTGGCTTAGCCCATGTGTAAGGCATATTAGGTTCCTTGGACTCTTCATAAACAGAAGACATTGAACAGGTACACATAGACTAGGGGAAAAGAAGAATTACTGGGTTCTTTATATTTTATGCTTTCATGTGATCAAAGAGTTAAAGTGGTCCCCTTATTTTACAATAACATTTATTAGACACCAGGTTTTCTACCTGCACTCTCACATTTAATTGTCACAATATGAGACAGGCATCATTCTTCCAATTTCTCAGGAAACCAAGGTTTAGCAAGGTTTATTACTTGCTCAAGCTAGCTAGAATTTGGATCTGAGTCCCTAAACACTCACTTATAATGCATCTCAACATTCAATAGATATATGCTGGGCACCATATCGTACCTCTAGGGGTTAAAAACATGAACTAAACATAGTTCCTGTGCTGAAGTTTATTATAATTTAATAGGATATGTAAGATTTAGTCAAATAGGTATAATACAAAGCAGAATTAAGTGCCATAAGAAATTTAAACATTTATAGCAATTGAAGACAGAGTGAATAGTTTGAGTACAGATATCAGAAAAGAAAAGCACAAGGTGGACACCAGTAATGCTGAATAATTCAGGACTACTCAGGAGAAGAAAGCTTGAAAGGAGGAAGGAGATACCCTCAGAATGATAGTTTGGGGCAGATAATGGAAGCTGTAAATTTTCAGCGTAGATTTGTATTCATTCCAGAGAATAATGGCTATTTTTAAGCAAGAGAGTGCTTTAAAAAAAATGTCTGGAAATGGTCTGTGGTGAAGATTGAAAGTGAATCTGCCTGCATGAAAAAAGACATTAAGGAGGCTGGAGACTCTGGAGGCTGAGAACTCCAGCCAAGAAGTAGAGAACTGAATTAGGGCAGGAGCAGAGGGAGTCGAGGGAGGGAGATGCATGGGAAGTGAGATTAACAAGATTAGCAAATGAATGTGGGGAATAAGCGAGAAGAGAAGTGAAAATGACTCCAAGATTTTAACCCTGAATGATTAGAAAAGATGGTGGTATTATTATTGGAAATGATAATGGAACTCAGAAAGAAACTGGGGTGAAAGAAGATTTAAAGGGAAAGTGATGAGTTCAATTTTGAATATACCAACACATAAGTGTTCACAAAATGTTCAGGGGTAAGCATCTCATAGGAATTGAAATGTTGAGCAAATGATCAGAAGATCAGTCAGCACTATGTACAGAAATGGGTGTGTCCCATGCATGAAGAACTGAAGCCATGAGAATGCCAAAGGAAATAAATCATGAATTCATTCATTCGATTAATTTTTATTGAGCCCTTATTCTGTACCAAACACTGTTCTGGGTCCTGGAGATGCAATGGTGACAGAAGCCTTGCCTTCATGGAATTTATTTTCTGGAATGTAAACTAAAAGAGAAGAGAGCCAAAGGTAGAATTTTAGAGAACATTTACTCGTACGGGATGAAAGGAAAAGTAAAGCAAGACAGAACAAACAAAATACTATGTCTCAGGTGTCAAAGGAGGAGAAATTTCAAGAAAGAGTGGAAATATTGCAGAGAGGATGAACTTGTTCTAATTATTCCATCAACATTTATTAAGTGCCCTGAACTTGCTAAGCATGAAACAGAAGACCAGAAAAAAAAGTCTATCCTGGAGGAGCTTACATTCCAGTAAAATGAAGTAAAAATAAACATATCAAACAAGATAATTTTGTACTGTCATAAGTACCATAAAGAAATAAATAGGATGAGGCAACAAGGAGAAGCTGGAGAGAGGGAGAAGTCTTTATAGGGCAGGCAGGTGAGACCTCTTAAGAAAGTAACATTTGAACTAAGACCTGAGGATGGTTAGCTATTCCAGAACAGAGGAAAGAGTATTCTAGGAAGAAAGAACAAGTGCAAAAAACGGCATTGTTAGAAAGCATCATTAGAGGAACTGAGAAAAGGCCAGTGTGGCTAGAGCCCACTGAATAGGGAGAAGACTGGTATGAAATGAAGAAACAACAGCCAATGGTCCAGCAGAGAGAAGATTTGCTTTGTTCTTGGTTGTTTACAGAGAAGATAAGGAAAGGGCCAGATATAGAGTTAGAATCAATAGACTTTGTTAAGAGATTAGCTAAGGGAGATGAAGGAAAGAGGGAATCAAAGATAATTCTTAGCCCCTCCATTGGTAATCAGGTGAATACTGGCACCACTTATTTCGATATGAAAGAGAAACACTGAAACAGTAGAAGGATAAAGAGCTCTATTTGGAATATATAAAATGTAAGATACCTAGGCGAATATTATATAGCTTGCCAAATAAAGGGTTTGGCAATAAGGAGGCCACTGGTTTCCAAATAAAGGTGTATTTCATGGTTCTGGGGTTATATCCTTATAGCCACTTCCCTGCTGACTCCAACAGAAAGTTTCTGTAAAGGATCTGATTGGTATGACTTGGGCCCAGTGCCCAAGTGCTAATAGACTCCGAAGATTGGATTTTACCTGTCACATTTCCATTCTTGTGGCTGGCTAGTGGACAGTGGGGGCCAGAGGAAGTATGCAGGGTCTATTACCAGACAAACAGCAAAAACCACCACCAAAGGCAGAATAATTTGCCTTTCTGCCCACACAGCAACTTTTTTCTGGTATCTTCTCCACTAAAACATTACAGTAATATGCATTTTGTTTTATTAAAAAGTCACACTGAAAATGATAGCTCTATGTAGACATCTTTGCCAAAATAAGCTGAGTTCGATGATACAGCCAGTTGGCCACCCTTTGGTGATTCCTGCTTAGAGACAGGAAGGCTAAATAATAAGTTGGCTACTTGATCTTAGTGTTCATTCATTTCTTCATTAAACAAGTATATCTTAGGTACTTAATATGTGCCAGGAGATATGGCCTAGATATAGACATAGAAAACAAAGAGTTTAATCCTGTGGGGGAGCTTAGATATGAACATAAAGAGTAATGCAAAAGAGATGTGTTAAGTGCCATTTGAAACAAATTCTGCTCTAGGAACCTGGCGGTGATAACTTAAGGAGGAGGTGATACTTATTTGGAGAAAAAGAAAGACACAAGAGGTTTTGCCAAAGTATGAAGACAGGAAGAACCAGGTGGAATTGTAGAACAGTCAAAATATCTGCTGAACTGGGTTTTAAACTTGTTTTACAAAGTAGTAGAATATAGGGGTTGAAAGGTAGGTTGGGGCCAGGTGATACAGAGTTTTGAATGCCAGGCCTGGAGGACTGAATCCGGTAGGACATCTCTCAGTGTTTGCATGGAGGAAGGACGGGCTCCAAGCAGTGACTTAGGAGGATTGCCTCGGTGGTGAGTTGGGGAAGCGTTGGAGTGTAGAGTCAAGAAGTCACCACACCCTCTGTGCATGAGCAATAGAGCTGAGCTAGAGAAAAAAGGGTGGAAGGAAGAGAGGGTATGAAGAAATGTTCAGCCAGACTGAAGGAAGGGAGGGAAGAGTTTCAGAGAGGAAGGAAAAGAGAAAGTAGTCAAAAGTGACTGAGATTTTGAGCTTTAAAGGGCAGCTTTACTCCAAAAACAGGAAGGTCTAAAGGTTTGAGGAAGATATGGTTAGTTGGTTTTAGACATAGTTTATTGAGTCTGAGGCACCAAGGGGATGGCCTGGAGTAGATTTTCAGCAGTGGGTTGGGCATGTGGAATTGGAACCAGGAAAGCCACTAGATTGGAGATAAACTTTAGGGTGTCATTAGTCAGCAGGTGAGCTCTGAAGATGTGGCCGCAGAAGAGATTACTGGGCAGAAAGTGTTGAGGGAAGGGCTGCAGTCAGAACCTAGCGAAGCACAATTTGGAATCAGGTAGTAGCAGGAGTCAGAGCTGGAGTCTGAGGAGAGGTCAGAGGGTAAAAGAGAAAATGTGGTTGTGAGAGAAGCCGAAGAACCATCAACCAAATCTTTCATGTTGCTTAACCTGGTTTCAGAGAAACAGTTACCTTGTGGCAAACTGATAGTACATCTTTTATCCCTACTCAACTCACAGCGGCAAATCCTTAGGCGGAGTAGCAATTTGCATGGAAAACGTGCCACCAGTTTAGCAAGATTTGGCACTTTAGAAGTGTATTTGTCACATGAGTTAGAAAAAAGAATCTCCCTGTCTCGCAAAGCGGGCAGGCCCTGACCTCACTGGCAGGGTCTTCACTGCTTTACCGGACTTCCTTTCCTCACGAATGGAGTGGGAGCTGGAGGAAAGGAAGCCAAGAAACTTGAGATTCAAAGAAAGGAAATTCACACAGAGGCAAATTGGAGGGATGAATTATTCAGGGAAAAAGAGAATTTTCTGGTAGGGTAATTAGAAAACCACATCGAGAGGACAATCTTCTCTACCTTGCTAGGAGAAGGGAAAGAGTCGAAAACAAAAATTAAAAGGAGAATTAAGAAATGGAGACAATGATGTCAAATACTCGTTAGTACATTCTAATTCCCTCAATCAGAAACTTCCATATTATGTTATTTGTGAACTGTCCACTTTAAAAAATAACTGAAAGTCACTTACTTTTAAGAAAGTAATGCATGCTGAACCTAGAAAGTGTGGAAACAAAAAAAGTACAAAGAAAAAAATCGGGTTACCTCTAATCCCTAATCCAGAGAAACTTCTGTTAAGTGTTGGTGTATAAAATTCCACCTGGAATTGGACAATTAGGCTATTTTTAATATTTTACTCTTATAAACAATATTATGATGAATACCATCATACATTCATTTTGGAATACTTGTTTGAATATTTACTTACCATAAATCCCCTTAAGTAGAGTTGTTAGGCAGAAGGAGAAGCACATTTTTTAAAGCTTTTGATAAATACTGCCAAATTACTCTTCCAATAATTATATAAATTTGATCCTCTGCCAGCAAACTAAGGGAGTTCCTATTTTCCCCCACATTCTCATCAAATCTTTTTCTTTTTTTTTTTTTTTGCTTCTCCTACTTTTATTTAATTTTTTTTAATGGTGACATTGGTTAACGAAATCTGGTTAAGTTTCAGCTGTACATTGTAACAGTAAGGCATATATATATTTACATTGTGTTCACCTTCCATAGTTAGATTTCTTTCTGTCACCACATATTTGACCCCTTTTCACCCATCTACTTCCCGCCTCCTCCCCTCCACCACCTCTGGTAACCACTAGTCTATTGTCCATGACAATAGCTTTTATATTAATTTATATTTCACCAAATTCACAGCTGGGTTGAATTTTTTTCCAAATATTGTTGACTATTGCTATTTCTTCCTTAGTGAATTGCTTGTATATGCCCTTTGCCCATTTTCCTTTAGGGGACATTCATCTTTTCTTATTTTTTAAGAGTTTTTATATAGTAAGAATGTTCATGTTTTATTTGTCACACACATTGCAAATGTTTTATTTATAATTTTCTATCTTCAGGTGTATGTACAGTTTTTAAGTATATAAAAACATTAAAAAATGTTAATATATATAGTCAAATAAGTCAATGTTTATCATTTATGCTATGCATGTTATGCTTAGAAAAGTCTTCCCCACCACAAGAGCAAGAAATATTTGCCTTATTATCCTACAGTTTTTTAGTTGTTTATATGTATATGTATATGTAGATGTATATATATATATGTATATGTATATGTATATGTATATGTATATGTATATGTATGTAATATATAATATATATAAAACATTTTAATCCATGTGAATTTTATTTTGTATTTTGTATTGTTGTATGTGAATAGTTAATCAGTTATCCCAGCATAACATTTCACAAGCTTTGTCCTGAGGACCTTTATTCAGGGGTTTACAAATTGGTGCTATGGAAATATGGGTCCTAAAATCAATTAAGTTTGGACCAGCTTCCATACTATAATGTCTCTTTTAGGAATTAATACTAACCATTAGCAATCTAATAAGAAATCCTGATTAACTTCAACTTGGGGCTTTATAAATGTATTTGAGCATGGAAAACTCTCTTTGCAATTCAACTATTGAATTCAAACAAATGTTTATTGCATGTCTGCTATTTTCAAACATATAGAATTATAGTAATTTAAAGGTGAGCAAGATATAATCCTTAACTTCAAAAAGCTTAAAACCAAAAGAAAATTACAGTCTAATAGGGACTGTTTTAGAGAGCAGAATACGATGCTCTCTGTTTAAAGTGGACAATATTTTTAAGGTTCATCAACTGAATGTGCAGAAGAATGAGGGAAAAGGAAAAGTTGAGACAAGAGTCCCAGTGACTGGAAGATAGTGCTATATTGAGTCTAGACTTGTTTCATTTGGACTGACAGTGGCACACCCAACCAGGGGCAATGAAAGTCGCAGAACTAGAGTTTAGGTGAGAAAACAGAAATATAGATTTAGAAAACATCAGCTTAGAGAAGACATATACAGCCCTTAATATACATTAATACTATGAGAAAGAAGAGCAGAGAGCCACAGCATGGGCCCTTGGGTCTGCCTGCATTTAGGGAGCAGCAAAAAGGGTGAGGGAAAGGAAAAAATATGACATCAGAGAAGGAAAGTCTTGAATAAATTTAGAAGTCCTTGGAATAGGTTTGTTTCACAGGCTCATTCTAAGACATTTTATTAAAAAATTAATTGATAATTTCCTGGGTGAAAAGCTTGGGACAGAGGGTCAAGTGACTTGCTCAGGGGACCATGATGAATCAGCAGCTACACATGAAATCAAACTGGAAATGCAGATACTGAGAAAGGAAAGTGAACTGAAGTGCTACAGATTACATACAAGAACTACATCATTAAAAATTGTAAGGAATTTTAAATACATAGCTGTAATTTCAAAATCATCATGACTATAAATGAAACTGGCCTTTCTGCATTGAGAAAGAAGTAAACAGACTAGCGGCAGAAAGAATGGGTGGTAGTGGGTACTTCGTGAACGGGGGCTGAGGTTAGTGGTCAACTCTATCTAGTGTTGAAGGGTGGTGAGTGGGCAGGAGAGCTTACCAGTAATAAGTAAAACCACAAGAGCCTCTTGAAAGAATTGACATAGTCATGGAATATTAGAGCTTGTGAGAAATATTTGGTAAACCGTAGGCAGAGGACTCACAGATTCTCTTGTGAGAACTGAATATTCAGATGGGTCACAAATAAAACTCTTCTGCTTGAAACTGTTCTCACGACTTCCATAAGGGAATTTTCTTTGGTTCATTTCTCTTCTCTTTGGTTGCTTGTTCTTGAACTTCTCTTTCTCTTCCCATTTCTTAAATTCCATGTTTATCAACATGGTTCCGTAAGTCCAAGTCTGACTTCTTCTATCTATAAAATCAGTTGCTTAAATTATTTTCAGAAGATATTTTCATCTTGTCTCCATTCAGTGTTTCTTCTTTGCCCATAATCAAAACCAAGTTCTTCAGTTCTCTAATCCCAACTGTCACCATCTGGGAAAGCATTTCCTGATGGTGTGGGAGCTCAGATGGGGCCAGTGTCTAGGGATGACACTGGTACTGGCAGTGGCTATAGGGTATGCACCACAGCTAAGTCGTCATGTCCAAGGTCTTACCCTCACTCAGCCTCTCTTGCCCAAACTCTAGATTACAATTAGTGCTGCTAAAGATAATCCCCCATATGCCACCTGTTTAATTTTTGAAATGGGTTCTCAACACTGATCAAGGAATAGCTAACATTATAGTTAACATTGATCGATTGCTTACTATGTGTGAGTCACTGTTATAAAAACTTTATATGCATAAATGGATTTGATCATTATTAATTCTTCTTTAAAGATGGGGGAACTAAAGTACAAAGAAGTTAAATAATTTTCTAGCTGGTAAGTGGAGGAGCCAGGATTCAACCCAAGCAGTCTAACTCCTAAATTGGTATGAAAAAAAAAAAAAAAAAGGTGGAAGGAGAGAGAGGAACACAGTACTCAGAACAGGCAAGTGGTTCAGGCAGCACTTAGAGAGGAGTTGGGTGTAAAGCAAAAGAGATGGATACAATATGCAGGTATGGACAGGGAAGCAAAGACATCCATCTGCTAGAAAGTGACCTGATTACTCTGCCCCAGTCATTCTGCTAGACTAGTCTCTCCCCTCTCTACATGCCATCCTCCTTACTTCCTGCTAGTTCCTTCCTGGAATGTACTTTCTGTTCAATTTCCCTCTCCACACCCTGTCTAGCCCAGGGAAACTCCTCTGGTCTTTACTACATTTACTTTCCATGATCACACATCATACTTAGAAGTATTTCACTACTCTAAATTACATAACCTCGTTCTGCTTTATATTATTTCTTAGCAGTTTCATGTGTTTCCTGATTGTTCCTTCAAATCAATGAAAGCTCCTCCAAGTCAGGGACCATGTCTTAGGTATGGTCCTTCATTAATCCCCTTTCCCAGCCCCTCATAAACTTGACCACAGAAAAGGCATTCAGTGAAGACTTGTTTACTCAAACCGTGTTATTGTGGGAAAACTTCTGAGTGACTTTTGTATGAATAATTTCTCAATATTTAACTTTCTATTTGTATGTGGCAGGCTATAGAGATCCATTGTTTTAAATTACATCCAGAACTTCTGTTTACTAATGCAGACAAGAAAAAAAAGAAAAGAAAAAAACTATTGGCTTCCAGAAAACATTTTTTATAACATTATTATTGGCAACTCATGCTGACATAGAATGACTTCTTCATTTTGGCTGAACTTTGAACACATATTTTCATGTTCTCCAAGTCTCTATTGTAGTCAACTTTACTCTCATGCAAACTTCCTAAAATTGCCAGCTAAATCTCTCAGTATGAAACAGAAATGGCCATGTGTGCAGAAAAATGATCTAGATTAAAAGTACAAAGTCTGTTTATATTATTGCTTTTAGTTCAAATGTTCTGCAAGTGGCGAGTCTGCAATGTTCAAATGTTCACCATATGCATAAGCCCAAGCAAATGAAACAATTTTCAACTGTAATTGGGTAATAATATGGCTTACCTTCTGTCTTACTATTTGAGCCTGCAATGTGAGCAGTAGCAGACAAATATCAATTATCGTTTATCAGGCCAGTATCATTCCAGAATTCACAACACACAGTTCCCAGAATTCTGCACATGCCAATAATTGCCCCAACTTCCCATTGTCTTTGAAATGCCCACTATAGAAGTTTTTTCTTAATGATAACACATTGTAATATTCTAATCTTATAAAGTTATTCAACTTTATTGTGTTTAAAACCCATCTTCTAATTAGATTTCAAACTGTAAGTAAATAAACTATTTTAACATTCCTTGTACTTCGTATAACACCTAATTCCAATAAATTTAATTGACTCATGAGCAAGACAACAAAAGCTTAAACGACTTTTTACCATCAGAGATTACAGGTATTTCTTCTTTGCTATTTGATATTCAGAGAATATCATCATCTTTATTTATAAAATTTACTTATATTTATCCTTTATTTAGTCAGAGGGTCAACTAGACCAAAAAAACAAAACATAACAAAACAAAAAAATAGTTCATAGAAAGCCAGAAGGAACTTGCTAGTATGTTCGATTTTTCAAGTATATTTTTTAAAATATTGAAATACTCTTTAACTTTTATCCCAAGTCTAGTCCCATCTTAATCAGCTGGACATTTTATGAAGAGCATCCTCAGTGATAACTTGTAGGGTTTACAAACATGGTAGTACTTCTACCCCATGTCTGATAGCTAAGTCCCTAATGCTTAGCAACACAGACAGTGATCTTAAAGACTATTCACATCAAGAAACTTGGAATCTATTGATTCCCGCCCAGATTTTTAATGTGCCTCAGCTTCCTCCATCTCGCCGGGGTACTGATAACCAGTGGAATTCCCTTCCACACTGCGTACACCAGCCAGTTGGCTTGGTCCTATACCCCACCTCTCTTTTTTTCTTTTTTCTTTCTCTTCTTTTTCCTTCTCTCCTCTTCTCTCCTATTTTCTCCTCTCTTCTCCTGTCTCCTCCTCTTCCCTCCCCTTTCCTTCTTTTCCTAACTCCCTCTCTCTTTCTCTTCCTTCTTTATTTCTTTCATCAAATATTTAACATTTACTCTGTGTGGAGCCCTTTGTCAGGCATTGAGGACACTAGTCAGAGTTTATGGTTGAATAGAGAGATGAATATTAATAAAATGATCCAAAATTGTGATGAGTTCTGTGAAGGTAAAAAACATAGAGAGTTATGATCACAGATTCCAGAGATCTGATCTGATCTGGAGCATTAAAAATATACTTAGTTTTAAACTTAGATCTGAGTGATAAGTTACATTTACTTACTTATTATCTTTTTCATTTCTGAGAGAGAACTCTCCCCATCTCTCCACCTAGGGCCTAACGTAATGTTTTTATACCTTCTCTCATGCTATGTTAGAATTTGCCCAGGAATCAATAAATACATATTGAAACTAGAGTTTGGATGTGTATTTGATTTTCAACAAGTGTAAAGATATTATTAGTGCAAAATTGACCTTGCTTCTCCCCCGTAGACTGGTGCCTCTGTGGACACACGTCCTCCCCTGCCCCTCTTTCCTCTTTGTTTCTCTCAAATCAAACCCCTTCTTGGTTCCTATCTTTTGGATTGGGGCTGACCTCATCTGCCATACCCCAGGCTGAACTTGATTTCTGCAGGCTTCTCTACCTGTTTCCTCTTCCTGCTAATTTTCACTAAGCATCTCCTTAGCGAGACACATTAAAACTCTTACTCATTAAAGAAAGTTTCTGTTGTTGCCAATGTACTCACTATATTTTCTCTAAGGTAGAAAAGTATATTGTATTCAATTTTTAAGAGCAAGGGATGATTCAAATCAGTTTTACTTGATAAAGCTTAATGTTGGCAAGAATATGAAGAAAAATAGAAATTCTAATTCAACGTTACTCACACTGTAAAATTTTGAAGTTTTTGGCAGTATCTGCCAGAATCTTAAACGCACATGCTCCTCGACCCAGCAGATCCTCTTCCAGAACATACATGTACAGTTGTGTGAAAATGTACAGAGGAATGTTCATTGCTTCTGTTGTAATAGAAATTTGAAAGAACCCAAAAGTCCATCACTAGGGGGTTTGACAAATAAACAATGGTTCAGTCACATACAGGGATACTTGCTGCCAATAAAAACAATAAAATAAATCAGTATGGATTAACATAGAAAGATGTTCACACTATATTGTTAAGTGGAAAAAATCAAGGTATAGCCAATATAGTACTATGATCCTATTTCTGAAAAAAAAATCATAAATAGCAATTCTGAAAGAATATGTGAATAGTCATCTTCTCTGGTTGGCGGGATAACTGGGAATATTTGTTTCCTGATGTATTACCTCTCTAATGTTTGAACTTCCACAGTGAGCATATATTATTTTGTTAAACAAGTAATTATGGCTATATGGCATTTTATATATTTAGAATGGAGTTTTCCCCCTCCTATTCCCTTCCCTTTATTTGAGCAGGTTCTGTCCTTCATTTCCTCAAGGTATGTAACAGAAAACAAAAATAGCCTTTCTAGTCTTTCTGGCTTTTCTGTTCCGGAAGCATAAGCCCTTAGGAGAAGGGAATTTATTTTGTGCATAAACAAAATGTTTTATTCAATAGCAAGGGGAAGGCCAAGTCTCTGTCAGACTAGGAAAAGATTCACACCTGACTAAGGTAATGAGGGCGAGTGGGAGAGGCTGTCAGAGGGAGAAAAAGATCCTTTGAGTTCCTAGAGCAGAAAAAAAAACAAAAAACAAAAAAACCCCACACACCATTCTCAGTAGCTGGCAGGTGGGGCAGAGGACAATGGTAGGAATAGGTGAGATTCAAAAAAATAAATGTCTGTTTACGGCTCATATGCCTACAGAGGCTAGACAGGTGACGTAAATGAGGTAGCACAAATGGTTGTAGAAGACTGTGAGGAGTGGCAGGCTGTGGCATCCTAGAGTGAAATGGCCCACCTGGAGGGACGGCTGTTCCCCAGGGCCTGCTAACCACTGCCCAGCAGCAGTGAGGCCCCAGTGATACCAGACCTTCTGATTTTTCAGATCTAAACTTTAAGTTACAAACTCTTAATTTTTAATTGGCTCAATTGTCTAGGTTAAACTAAATGTAACTGTCTTAGTCCATGTGGAATGCTATACAAAATGCCATAGACTGGATAGCTTCTAAACAACAGAAATGTATCTCTCACAGTTCTGGAGGCTGGGAAATCCAAGATCAAGGCGCCAGAAGAGTCAATGTCTGGTGAGGGCCTGCTTGCTGGTTCATAGCTGTCCTCTTGCTATGTCCTCACATGGTGGAAGGGATGAAGAAGCTCTCTGGGACCTCTTTTATAACAGCACTTATCCCATTTATGATGGGTCCTCCCTCATGACTTCAGCCTCTCCAAAACGCTCCACCTCCAAATACTACCACCTTGTGGGTTAAGATTCCAACAAATGAAACTGGGGAACTGGGCAGGGGGCAAAAAAATTCAGTCCATCACAGTACCTGTGGGTTAAACCTAACATACAGTCCACACATGTGGGAACTAATCCAGGTAGAAGAGGCAGCCTCACAAAACAGTTCCTGTGCTCCAAGCATGAGCCAAGTAGCAGAAGCCATGGGCATCTCTCCACAGGTGCCAGTGTAGATTTCCCACTTCCAAGGCCTTTCTTCAGACCCAGACCCATAGATACTGAATTAAAAAAGAGAGGTGAGGGGACAAGATGCCCCAGAGAACCTGCCCTATGCTTTTTATTTGTCAGTACTGGTGAATAGAGATACAGAGTCAGAAATGAAATTGAGTTTAAAAAAAAAAGAAAAAAGAATAATTAATACTATAGATTATTTTTTGTAATCCTTATAGGAAAAGCTGAGGCACTCTGCCCTGGCCCCCTGAGAGCCAGGCTTTTTCAAGAACCCAGGCCTGGCGAGTCCCTCCCTAGCACTGCCCAGGGCAGGCAGGGGCCTTTGCCTCACTGCTCGTTATCTCTTCCCACCAACTCCACAGCTGCTTCCTCCCCCTCCCTCCCTGCCCATGCCAGGAAGCCCCTCGCCTCACCTTCCACCCCTGCTGCCAGGGTACATGTGAAAGGCAGGCCCCTGTAAGTGAAAGGCTGGGAGCAAGAGGGTGGGAGGAGGCCCTTTCATGTCAGGGATTGTGAGAAGAATGAGTTCCTGGAATCCCCCGCTGGAAACTGTAACAAATGGAAACAACATAAGGAGGGATTTGTTTCTCTACTGCTGTGAATATTATAGTTTGGTCATACTAAATCATGATGTGAGGACTGGCCTGAAAAACTAAATCAACTCTTGATTTAAAAAAAAAAAAATACTGAGGAGAGGCGTTTTAAACTCCACCAACCTACAATCAAACCCATGGTTCTCTTCACCACTTTCCTATCTTCCATCTCTACTTTCTCTCCCTCATTTAGCCCACTGATTCTTACAGCTTTAGTTCATACCTCTACACAGATGAGCCAAATCCTAGACAACAAGCACAACTTCTCTAGGCACCAGACACACAGCCTGGGGCACACCTCAGCCAGGTCTGTCCAGAAGTTTTCCCGGAGAGCTATGGGAAATTTAATAAGGAACTCCCCAGAGTTGGGAAGGTGGAGGGGAAAAAGGAGGGGGGAGGAGGACATGAAAAATGCCCTCCCCTCAATCCAGAGGAATAGGGGTGTGGATCCCCAGGCCAGGCCACTCAGCTTGGCTAACTGAACACAGGCCGAATTTCTATCCCTGAGCTGGACAGTCTTCCTCTCATTTTCCCTTTTTCTGTCACTATTTTTACAGTCATCAAGATGTGACATCTCCCAATTAATTTAGATTTCATTCTCCCAAAAACTTTTTCCTGACCCCGAGTTAGAAGTAGGTGCCCCTCTGCATCCCATTCTTCCTTCCCTATTACAGGCCACGCACTGTAGTATAATCCCCGGTTTGACTGCATTTCACTCTAGACTTGTAAAGAGAGCTGGGAGGAATGAAGAAAGTCAGCCATCTTCTCTACATGTCTTTTATGTAGTAATCTTATTTCATTTTATATTTATGGTTTAGACAGGCAAGAAGTACTGGGTGTCCTTGTTTTCCTCAAACCGATCTTTTTGATTCCGAGCCCCATCTTGCCATGCTGGAGTGTATTTCGATCTCGGGAATCTTGGCCCTCTTATAGGACCGAGACCCGAAGGAGGTTCCTCTGGACTTCAGTCACCAGGATACCCCCATGGTCTCTTGGTCATCAGCTGTGCTGATTCTGGGCTATGCCTGTGGGCACTGGAATCCCAGCAAAGTCATGAGCCACCCAATCCTTTCTCTGAGGTCTCCCCACTTCCAGGTGATCAAGAGCTCCCACACCACTCCTCATCCCACCTCCCCGCCCCCAAGGTGAGGGGAAACCCCTCCCTCCATCTCCAGCTTCTCTCTTACCTCTCCCTCCAGGACACCCAGTACAACTTCCTCCACGCACTTAGCTTTTAAAAATCGAAAGTCAGAAAGGGAAGTGTTTTGCCAGCAACTTCTGCTTTCTGTCCTCTGTGAGACAAGGTCAGACCCTGGCTCCCTGCTTAAGTGAGGAAAGATAAAAAATACAATACAGGAAGAAAAATATAAATTTGTATATGAGAAAATTTCCCAGCCATTTGTATTTCATCCTTGTCCTCTCCTCTTGGCACCCCTATGGTGAATAATGCCTCCTGATCGAAGTTGTCCACATCCTAATCCATGAATCTGTGAATATGCTACCTTACATCCTAAAAGGGACTTTGCAGGTATGACTAAATTAAGATTCTTGAGATAAGGAGATTATCCCAAACTATCTGGGTAGGCCTAATGTAATCACAAGTTTTATTAAGAGGAGGGTCAGAGAGAGACAGAAGACCTAAGGATGGAAGCAGAGGTCAGAGAGGAGACACACTACACTGCCGGCTTTAAATGTGGAGGAAGAGGCCCTGAGCCAAGGAATGTGGGCAGCCTCTAGAATCTTGAAAAGGTAAGAAAAACGGATTCTCCCCTAGAGCCTCCAGAGAGAACACAGGCTTGCCAGCACCTTGATTTTAACACCTTGAGAATGGGTTTGAACTTCTCACATCCAGAACCATTAAAATAATACAGATCTTATAGGCTAAACCACTCAGTTAGTGGAAATTTGTTCTAGTAGCAATAGATAACTAATATACGCCTGAGGGTAGGGGCTATGTGTATATCCTGTGTAGGACCTTATAAAAAGTCTTGCGCAGAGTACTCAAAAATGTTTCTATAATTGAATTCTCTGCCTCACAAATAGAAGCCTAAGAAATTGAAAGACAGTATACTGAACTTAAAATATGATTTAATCTGCAGGATTTGGGCAGGATTGTGTTTTGATTTAAAAATGTATTGTCCAGGTTTTTGCCCTCGCCCAACAAATCACTTTAAGCAGAGCTGAAATAGAAACTTTTGTTGGAGTGAAACCCAACCTTCGTTATTTAAAATTTGTTTTTACTCGGTATACTTCAAAGAAAATAATTCCATTTTATGGCTTCATACTTAAAGCATTTTTTTCCTCAAAATTTTTTTTTTACAGTAGTCTTACTGGTTTTCTTCTTGAAGCCAAGTAAAATTATATTTTATAGAAGAACTCCACTTTCAATGTGTATATTTTGTCATAGGAGTCTTTCCTAATTTATCAAACATGAGTTGATTAGTAAAAACTCCATCTTCCATCCCACATCTTAGAAACATCCTTGAGACAGAAGGAAGATAATCTTGACCCCCTCAGGGAAAGAAAAAAGCCACAATAACTTATTTTTATGACATAACAGCACAATGTAGTGGAAAGGTCACAAGCTCAGGAATCAGGAGACAAGGTCTCTAGGCTCCTACCGTGGGAGTTTAGTCTCCGGGTGAGTTCCATCAGCTTATTCATACCCTGTTTCCTCTTCCAACATTTGTAAAATGAGGAGGCCAAAAGAGATAATCTCAAGTCAAGGCTTCTCACACATGTATGGATCTTGTCAAAGTGGGTAGAGCTAGAAAAGGGCCTGGCACTCTGCATTCTCACCAGCCCACAGGGCAGGCTGATGATGCACAGCCTCAAACCACACTCTGAGAATGCAGTTTGAGTAACAAGGCTCCAAGGGACAGCTCATATCTGAAATTTTTTGTCTTATAAACACACACATGTGTTCAGAGTACTGCCATTGTTCACATTTATAAAAAGCATATTTTGGAAAATTAGAAAGACTCATATTGTCCAAGCTTTAAGTTAATTTGGGATTGGAATCACTGTGAAGAATTGCAGATCACTCCAAACAAACACGTAAACACACTTTTTTCCTCTAGCCCACTAGTTCTAGCCCTGGACACACATTGGTTCTCACCCCGTGGAATTTCCAAAACAACCGATTTCTACCCACCCACCTGACATGCACACTGGAATACAATTCAAGGTCTGGGAGGGAACCAGTCACCTGGTATTTCTCAAAAGCTTTGTTTGTGATTCTGATGTGCAGCAGAGGTGGAGAACCACTGCAGACCAGCTTCTCTCACTGCAAAGGCACTGCAGGTATGGCCACATTGTTTTTAATACTACCCACAGCTGTTATTTATTAACTCAGTGCATTCTTGTGGAAAGCTTAGTTAAATTATACAACTCACATAAACATTTCTCTTATGAACTTGTAATTCAGTAAACGTTCTCAACAAGGGAGATGATAAAGAGAAATCCTCCCAGCTTCGTTTGGTCCTTTTTAGAAAAAATAAAGACAATTATTGAATTATAATGCACAATGTGGCTCTAGGGAGCACACTGGTTTTAAGGGAGATTTTGTCCATTTTCTCCTTTCCAAGGCCAGTAAAGTCTTATAAAGTTGGCGGAAGCTCATAGAGGCAGTAAAAGTTCCTAGAGGTTCAAATGTCAACAGAACAAGCCCCCTGGGAACAAGTCTTTTCTAGAATGTGGTTAAGAAGCCAGGCTATCAGTTGGAATTCTAGCTGCACTATTTTCTAACTACAGGACTTCAGGTAATTTTCTGAACACCTGAGCTCTCTTACTGATAAAATATGACAATGATTAGGTGATGAAGATTAAAATGGGTTAATGTACATAAAGTGCTTTTTGTATGATGTTTGGTCTATAGTAATTATTATTAATATCATCTACCCCATGAGATTAGAAGTAGAATATCACTATTTCCCTCTTTGAAATGACATTTTAGCATCGCCTCAGCAAGACCATAGCATATGTGTGCTTGTTCAGAGAATGATGGAAAGAGTAGTATGGCAGCTGGCTGGGTTGGGGCAGTTATAAAGCCAGAAAGATAAATTGAGCCTGCTTTGTGGCAGCCCTTATAGGCTAGGCCAAAAAGTCTCTATTAATCTTGTTGGCAACAGAGAGCCATTTAAATTTTTTGAGCCAACAAATGATATGGTCATTTTTCCATTTTAAAACAGATCAGTGTCAAGTTCAAATGGGGTGTGCAAGTATCTCCCCTCTTCTCAGGCTGCTGGAATTTCTCTGCCCTACTTCTGTGATACCGCCACAGGATTTGCATTTGCAGTTTGTGGTTGCCTGAAGCAAAGAAGGACTCTCAAACCACTGATGTTTCCTTTTCTGCCCCAAGAGAATGACAGTAAACCAAACTTAGAAGACTTATTGTACAGTCTGAGAACTCTCAGCCGGCTACAGCTCTGGAATAATTTTATTTTTCCCTTAAATCTTAAAACAGGTGTTTGTATTATCTAAGGCTGCAGTCCCCAACCTTTCTAGCACCAGGGACCGGTGCTCCTATGAAAATCTGATGCCTGACAATCTGAGCAGTAGCTGAGGCGATGATGCTAGCACTGGGGAGAGGCTGCAAATATACAAATAAAGCTTGCTCACTCACTACTCACCTCCTGCTGTGCAGCCCAGGGTTGGGAACCCCTGATCTAAGGCATTTTGGAGATTTACATTCCAGTCCCCTGGCAAGTCCAAATCAAAGTAAATGAGCAAGGTGACTGGGAATAATGTCATGGACCTCTTAGGAGTAGCTGACACCCTCCAGATGCTATAGGAATTTCATGTAATTGGGAGAAATTGGTAGCCTGCTCTCTAGCAGCTCATTGGTTTAGGGTCAAGGACTTTACATACAACTGAGACTTGAAGCTTGGGCAGATTTGGTACAGAATGTGAAAAATTTTATAGGCTGAGAGTTTTACCCCAATCATCTCTCACACGTTAAAACCAGAGTATATAAAATTATGTAGCCTGACTCTGGGCTTCTACTTAAGACAAAACACTCAAGTAAAATAAATATATTTCTTCCAGCTCAGAAGTGGGAGGTATTTGGGAAGTGAAGTTGAAGTAATGTAACTTCTAAACCTGGTTCTTCTCCGATTTGAGGGGAGTGATTTAACACTTAAATCTTTGTTCTCACGTAATAAATGATAATAATAAATTCTCAATCATCCAAGTGTGCTAAAGTTCAACAAATGCTAATTGGTGCTTACTATGTGCTAACCCCTGTGTTTTAATTACCTAAATCACCATAACTGTATTGACTAGGTAAATCACTAACCTCATTTGCAGACAAAGATACCTGAAGCACATAAAGGTTAAGTAACTTGCTCAAAGCCACAAGCTTGAAAGTTGCAGATCCAGGATTTAAACACAAAATCTGAAGTCTGTATGGGTTCAATAAAATGCAGTCACTGCCCTGAAAAAGCTGAGAACCAAATGGGGAGGAATAGAGTGTGTACAGATATGCTTACAGCACAGGTGCACATGCAGGATATCCAAATGATGGTGACATTGAGGGAGAGGGTCAAAGGGCTTCTGAGAAGAGTGGTGTTGGAGATGGGGCTGAAGAGGTGTGTGCCTAGGGTTCTACCTGGCAGAGAGTGAAGACGTTTTAGATGGAGGCAACAAGTGTGAACAAAAGCATGAAGGCAAATATTGGACATATTTGAAGAGTGTCACTACTGTGCTATAGTAAAGGAGTGTCACAGAGGGCTAGAGATAGACTCCGCAGAAGCCAAGAGAAGTAATAAAGCTTTGAACCAGCCAATAAGTGGAGGAAGAGAAAGTAGAAAGAAATTTAGAATACATTACTGAAAAAGAAGGCCGAGGATTTGGCTACCCTTTAAGACTGTGTCTAATTCAGCTTTGTTTGGGGGTGCCCAGCCTTACATCTGGCACATAATAGACTCTTCAGTCATGTTTCTTGAATGGATAAAGGGAAGAAAGTGTCAAAAAACAACCAAGGATGGGAGAGGAAGTAGACTAAGTATAAACAATTCAATAAACAGCATAAAAGAACTTTGAGGTTTTCACATGAGTTAATGGTGGGTCTGTGAACTTAGATAGAGAAGTCAAAAAGGGAACCTCGTTTGGAGGAATACCAGTCTACCTCAAAAGGTTCCGGCAAAGGTTAAATCAAATGAGGTTAGTACGTGCTTCTGTACTCTATCAGAGATACATGTTTGCCTTTATTCACTAAACATTCTTGAACATTCTGTCATGTATTCACTCAAGAAATATTTTATGAACATCTATAACCTGTGTTATAAAGAATATAACAGAATACTTGTCGGAGAATCTCACTGTTTAATGGTTGAGGGAGAAATGAAATAGAGTGATAATAATAGTAGCCAATATTTATTGAATAATATTTACTTTATGACAGACAAATGTATATGTGTATTGACTCATAACAATTCTATAAGGTGTATATTATTACTTCTGGTGGTAAGTGGAATAACAACCCTCCCAAATAGGCCCAGAACCTGTAAATATGTTGTGTTATGAGGCAAAGAGAAATTAAGCTGCAGATAGAATTAAGGTTGCTAATCAAGTGACATTGAGAAAGGGAAAGTAGTCTGGATTATCCGAGTGAGCTCACTGTAATCACAGGGCCTTTAAAATTGCGGGGGGGGGGGGGGGTGCGTTGGGAAGCAGAGTCAGAAGGAGATGTTATCATGGAAATGATGGTGGAGTGTTGTCAAGTCGCGACCCAACATTGTTGTGAGGGAACTATAAATCAAGGAATATAGGCAGTCTCTAGAAGCTAGAAAAGGCAAAGAAACAGAGTTCCCCCTAGAGCCACCAGAATGAACACAGGCTGGCTGACATATTGATATTAGCCTGGTAAAAAAGACCTGTTTTGGACTTCTGACCTCCAGAAATGTAAGATGATACATTTTTGTTTCCTTAAGCCATTGAGTTTATGGTACTTTTTTGTAGAAATAGAAAACTAATACATTATTCTAAATTTTTTTAGTTAATAAAAACTTAAAAATTTATTTTATAAATTTTTATTTTCAGGATGAGGAAACAGGCACAGAAAACTTAAGTTGCTCATCCGAATCTTGATTACTTAACATTGTTCTTTGTTGGGGACTTCCTGTTTTTTTTCATACCTCTCTCTCCACTTTTTCCTCAGTGTTAATTGCAAATTCCTTTACTCCTATCCAATCTCTAAATCAGGAGTTTATCCTAGATATTCTACTCTTTTTATTTGAATTCTTTTTCCTAGGTGATCTCATCCATTCCCAGAGTTTTAAATACTTTTTATAAGCTGATTACTCCCCCGATGATATTTCTAATTGGGACCCTGCCCTAAGCTCGATACTAGTAAGCTTATCACCTGCCAACTTGACATCTTTATTCAGGTAACTTACAAACATTTCAAACCTAACATGTTCAAAACAGCATCAACCCCTACAAAATCACTTTCCTACTCCTACATTCAATTACTTTTGTCTGAAGTCAGATAGTTGAGTCAACTTTCATCCTTCCTCAGCCTCCACATTCATCCCGCCATCAATCCATCCATTTTTTGTCTGCCTTCACTACTACTAACCTGGTCCAAACCACCACTATTTCCCACCTCAGAAACCACAGTGGCTTCCCAATACCCCCATGCTTTTTCTTGTTCCTCTATAGGTCTGTTTTCCTTACCACAATGAGAGTGTCCTTCTGAGCCAGTAAATTAGTTCTTGTTATGTCCTGCTTAACACTCTTCAATGGTTTCCCACTGTACTTAGAAAAAGATCCAAACTCCTTTGCAATAGCTCATAAGGTCCCACACAATTCAGCTTCTGCCCACCTCACCAACCTCACCTGCAACCACTGCCCCTCATTCATTCACCTTTTTCCAACAACACTGGGCTTCTCTCAGTGCTTCAACTCCCAAAACTCTTTCCTGCCTCAAAGTCTTTTTACCTGCAGCTTCCTTTTTGTGGGGTGTGCACACACACACACCTTTCACCTATTACTCATTCTTCATTTTCAGGTTAATTTTTTTTTGCTTAGAAAGGCCAAAACCAACCACACTATCTAAAGTATTTTTACCCCACCACCCATCTCCTCTCCAACCTGATTCTCTATCCCACTCTCCATTTTTTTAAGCACTTATTACAACTTGCATTTTGGTTACATGCTTTTGTTTTGTTTGTCTTTCTATAATTTCATTGCATATGGGCAGGGACTATGTCTATAACCCCAGAGCACTATGCCTGACAGTGCTCAACATGTATTTGTTGACTACTGAATAAATGTCATATGTACAAAGTTAGTAATGTTTAAAATGGTCCTGATATTCTATCATTATCTAACAATGCTACAACTACTTGAATAGTGAATTTGAATTTAAGTCAACAAATTATCAATAGCCAGTTGAGTTGTATTTTATAATATCGTGTTATTCCATTGATTAAACTTATCTATACATTAAATCAACTATGCATTTAAAAGTAAAATTTCATGTTATGACAAATTATATATATTTTTTAATCTAAAGACCTTTTGAATCAATTAGCTTCTTTTGACTTTTACTTTATACTTGTGATGAAACCACATGGTGCAAATTCAGAGAAAGGAAATATATATTTAGAATAGACCAGATCATCACACATCGTATGTTTCCCCCAAAGATGGAGGTGCTGAAGTTTATGGACGAGATGCGGTTTATAGGAAATCCCCAATGAGAAATAAAAATAGAATTTAAATAATTCAAATTATACATAGCAAATGATTAATGCTTCTCGATTAAGTATTTGGAGATGAGCAAACAAATGATAAAATATAGTAGCAGGCAAATGAAATAATGCTGATATATTTAACCTCAAATAAGGCTATGTTTAAAGTATTCCAGTCAGAAAGGAGCCTACTCCTTTGAAAAATATCTGTGGAATCTCCCTCCATCCTTCACTGAAGCAACACGTACCCAGTCCCCCAAGGAGGACAAATGGAGATGTGGGATCTGTAAGTCTGAGGAATAATGTTCAATTAGCGCATTTTTATTTTGAGGCTACAGCATGCTAGATGTTTTTGAAAACAGAGATGAAGCAATCATAATATTTGATTTTAGATAGGTTACAATCTGGGAAAACAAGGTAAAATATGCAAACAGTCAAGCAACAACACATCAGGACCAGAGATTCTATAAGGCAGTACCAACTGACCATATATGCACCCTCAAGAGACAGACATGGTGTCAAGTTATGGCTCTGAATCTTCACCAGCTGGACAACTTTTATCAAGCTATAAAACCACAGAGCCTTAGTCCCTCCACTTAGAAGAGAATTATAGAAGCTTACCTATGTGTCAGGGTCACCAGGGGATAAAATGAGATCATCTATGCGGAATGCTTAGCAGTGAGCATGGCACAAAGTAAGGGCTCATTAAATGTTAGCTATTGTTATTTTGGTCTTTTGTAAATTATATGAATAATTGTTTATACAAATGGAAATGGAGAAAAGCCTTTGTTTGGAAGCATTATTGTCAACAAACCGTTATTTGTTGTAAGGAATTTATCGTAAACTTTACTAATATTATTTGGACAAATGCCACTGTAATTTGTGCCAGAGTTTGTGAGTCTGAGGTAGCATTTTTTGGAGTTAGAAGGTTCTTTTCTTTTGAGATGCCTTTCTTTTAATTAAATACTGCCACAGGGCAAGAGGTAGAGAGATCTTTTTTATGATCACATGACCTAATGTAAAAATGTAACTAATCAACAAAAACTTATACCAAAGAATGCAAAAATATCACATTTAGTCCTTGCCCCTTAAAAATGCGTGTGTGTGAATGTGAGTGTGAGTGTGTGTGTGTGTTGTGTGTGTGTGTCTGGTTGACTTTAAGAAAGTTTCAGTTTCTACATCTAAAAAATAAGCTTGCATATTTTGTCTCTAACACTTTCAGGATTTCATTTTCAACCTTTCTAAACTCTTCCTTCTTCACATGACTATTTCAAGGACCACCATAGTGGTGAGATACTGCCCATTCTCCTTGAGAGATTTAGAAATCCATGATCCTTGGGATTCAGCATGAACTAAGAACTCATCATAGTTCTTAAAACTAGAAGCTTGACTATTTTTAAAAAGAGTCATCTGTACCATATTTTAAAACAATTTGGAAATTAATGGAATTTCTTAAACATACTGTGTCTTGATTTTTTTTACAAAACATTTGACAAAGTTTCTCATGGTATTTTTACAAATAGAATGATGAAAGCTAATGTACTGATTAGGTGGAGGTGTAGCCAACTGAATAAAACTTTGAAAAAATATTGATTACTGGTTCTAAAGAAAGTTTACTTAATGGCACACACCTACTCAGTCTTTGTCCTTGGCCCTATTAGGTACAATATTTTCCACTAATAATGTGAAAGAAAATTACATGTAATTGATTAACACAAGCAGAAATTCAAAATGATCCTGCCCATCTTATAAAATTGTATAAAATTTTTAAAAACCACTTTAAACAAATTTAACTGTTAAGTTCTACATTTAGCCTTGGGATAGGAAATTCTGGGCTTCAAATCAATTCTTGTTCAATAGATATGAATATATAGTTAATTACGAGCACAAAATCATTTGGAAAAAATTGTGATTGCTTTTTAGCTAACTTAGCTTTAGGTATTAATAGGAGTATAATACCCAGAACTCAGAAAGTAAAATACCTCAGCACTGATGAGATAATATCTTGTGTTATGTTCCAGAGAGAGATGTAGGGGGGGCGGAAAAAAACAACTAGACTATGTCCTGGAAGAAGTGACCAAATGTTGGGGGATCTGGAAAACACTGAGGTCAAAGGCTTTCTGAGGATGTGTAACTTGATGAGGACAAAGAGATTGGGGGGTGGGGGCGTCGGGCGGGGGACATGGTCTTCAGTTCTTCTAGGCCCTCACAGAGCAGAGGCTGCAGACTTGGTCCCTTTACTTCACAAAACAGGGCCAGAACCAGGGTCTAGGGGACTGGTAAAGCAGGTTCCATCTGGCTCAGGATGAGAGAAAACCAGCAACCACTGAGCAGACTCTCAAAAAGTGAACTCTCTATCACAGGCTAGTCTTCAATAAAGACTGCATGTTTTCATCAGTGATCTTGAAGGCAGTTTTTGTTTACCTGGTAAAGCTGGATAGGTAAACTCTGTTTCCTTCCAACTCTAAGTTTATATAATTTATTTACAAAGTAAGACAAGAATTTAAATCATATAGACACCAGCCCCTCACAATTTACTTATTTTCACAAACGTGAGGTAAGGCAGGAGGAAGAGCCCATGGATGTCTCATTGTCTCAATTATTTACCTTTTGTAGTGATTGTTTTGCTTCAGTCACTATTGTAGCCAGACTGGAATTTCAGTCTGGTTTTACTCCATTCATGTAGCAGTGAAGAGCTCCGGAGTCAGATGGCCTGTGCTTAAATTCTGGTTTTACACAATAGGTTTGGAGCACCTTATGTAGCCTTAAGGTGTCAGTTTCCAATATGTAAATTAGGGAAAATAATAGGCCTGCTCAAGGGGTGCTTGTGAGAATCAAATGAGATAGTGCATGCAAAGCACTTAGCGCAGTTCCTGCAACATAGCAAACCCTCAGTGACTGTTACCTGTGGTTATATTACTGGTAATAATAAATTGTACCCTCCTTTGCAATGTAGCTCCTGGATTTTACCTTCAAATTTGCTCTATCCTACTTTAGCAGCTAAGTAACTGAGTTTGTTTTGCTAATTGTTTTGCTTCAGGAATAGAATTTGGACATAAGAAATGGGGCTTCTTAAACAGATGATAAAGGGCAGTATGGTGCAGTGGTAAGAGCAGGAGCCTGGTCCCAGTCCTCCATTCAAAGTGACTCTGTAATTGGACAGTCGTTCATGTTCTGCATAAGTAAAATGAGAGTAGACTGAATCATCTTTATGCTCTTTCCTGGCTAAAATGTTTCATCCGAAATGGGAACATGAATGGAAAAGAATAATAAACCATGAGGATAGACAGAAGAAATGGGAAAACTGAAAAGCCTAAACACTGACTATTTAAAGTAGTCTATGACTCAAAGTACCTCCTTTACAAGCTTCACTATGTCATTAACGGTCCTTGTGAATGATATAAAACAAGGCAATAATAACCATGTCTTTCAATTATAAATTACTAAAATTCCCCTAATTTTTATTAAGGGTGTACCTCATTCAACTGAAAGGATATTAAAGGTGGCACTTGCCAAAGATTGTCACACTAATTCTATATAGTTCCTCATTACAGGCCTGCATGCTATGGAAAGTGGTCGCAGCTGAATGAAATAGAAAATGGCCAGCTATATAACCCTGCTCTGTTTTTTATTTGATTTGCACTGGAATTCTATAATTGATAATAGGATCAAGAACAGATGAAAAATGTTAAATCTTTTTACTGCCAGATGGCCACCTGAAGCTTTTTACTCTGTGTCAGAGCCACATATTCTGTGAGTATCACATAGATGGCCCCAGTAATCAAGGGCACCAGTTTTACTCTCCCCATTCTCTCCTCTATTCTATTCCCCCAATTTATCTAGCACCTGCAGTGTGAATGCACTGTGCATACAAAGAACAAGATGTATTTTCTGTTTCAAGGAATTCATCATCATAGAAGAAATAGACACATAAATAGGAAATCCTAATACAATGGGCTAAGTGTAACCTAAAAAATATGTTCAGAGATGTATGGAAGCATTAGAGGAGGGCTGTCTAGCCCAGATGAGGAGTTGAGGAGGAGGGAAGGCAATTAAACGATAGAGAAGACTCTTAAGGGATGACGAGAACTAATCCATAAAAGTTAAGTAGGAACTAGCTAGGTAAATAAATGGAAAAGGAAGGAGTCAGAATTCCAAAAAGAGGGTAGAACATGAACATAGGCATAGTAGCATGAAATACCATGGTGACTACCAAGCACACTATAAACAGTTCCACATTGCTGAATCACAGAGTGCAGGGCAAGAGATAGGAAATACAGACTACAGAGGTTGACATAGACTGAACTAAAAAGATTAATTTGTGTGATGCTAAGGAGCCTAACGTGGTCCATGAACCAATAGTATCAGCCTCACCTGAGAATATGTTGGGCATGCAACATATTCTGTCCTAGACCTACTGAATTAGGAATTGATGTTTCTACTGGAGATTCCAATGTGAACTACAGTTTGAAAAACATAGGCCTAGGAAGGGAACTTTTTGAAGATTTAAGAAGAGAAACATGATCAGACTTGCATTTTAAGTCTCTGCTCAGAATCCTACTTGCCTACCAAATCCCTTTCCCCATCTATTGCAAAGCCCCCATGATGATCTTCTAGATCAGAGCAATTTTAAAACTTTATGGTGTCCTGGGCCAGGCAATATTGGATAGTAGGGGCCCAGCTTAGTAGCTATTTCTGGAAGACCATTTCCTCAACAAGGTTTGTCTTATATTAATCCCAACCAAACAGTGCTACTAAATGAAGACGATTCTAACATAATATCTGCTAAAAGTTCTAGCCAAAAGGTCAAATTCCTTTAAGCATACCACTGAGTTCTGCTACCACAATGTTGTCAGTACTTCGACCCATAATACCACAGGTTTTACTCACCTCATACCTACCACCAATGCTTTGGAACTTTGTAAACATCAGTCCAAGTTTTTCTTCCTTCCCAAGTTCCTGAATGCAATAGCCAAAAGAGATTCCACCCAATACCTGATCTTGTGTCTATATCTTAGTTTAGTACTTTCACTAATTCTGGAAAAACAAATTGGGAATATAATATTAAATGCACATTTCCCTGCCTTTGATTTTAGAGATTATTGCTCTTATGAAAGGCCACTCAAGAATATGGACTTTCAGTGAGGAAACAAAGTCAGTTATATTTTCTTACATATTTAAAAAACTATAGAGCTGAATAGAATCAAGCTACTGAAGAGAAATCTCCTGACAAAACTTGATCAGAGATATCTTTATAGGCTACAAAAACATATTTGATACATTTTGAGATATTACCTCTTCAGTCAAAAATTATACTAATTTTTTATTAAAAATCTTATGTAGATACCATCCATATATAAATTTTGAGAAATTTGTCCATCCTAACCATAACCCTCTAATTTCTAAGCTTTATTTTTAGCAATGGAATTATTTTCTTAAGCACCATTACACCATTTTCTAACATATAAAAAAAAATAAAAGTCAAGTTGCTCTGGTTGAAGCTCAGAAATGGGAGAACAAGACATCTTCAGCACTGTAGTTATCCCTTTTGGCACGCTCTGGGACATCTCCAGGGGACCATTGTTTTAGAATATTGATCTAATTTATTCCTAGCAGGAGTGAATAATCTCACTTCATTAATAAGGCTGATAGTAGCTGTGTCAGAATTCTCCAGAGAAACAACCAATAGGATGTGTGCATGTGTGTCCTAACCCACATAGTCAGGGTGTGTGTGTGTGTGCGTGTGTCATATATACACATACATAGAAGAAGGGAGATTTATTGTAAGGAATTGGCTCATATGATTGTGGGGGCACAGGCAAGTCTGAGATTTGCAGGGCAGCCCAGCAGTCTGGAAATTAGCAGGAATTGATGTTACAGTCCTGAGTCCAAAGTCAGTCTGGCAGCAGGACTTCCTCCTTCCCCCAGGGACCTCAGTCTTTTCTCTTAAGGCCTTCAACTGATTGTTCAACAGCCTACGAGGTAATCTGGCCCAAAAGGCTTACCTCACAGAGATGATGGTGACAAAAAGAAACAATTGTCCCTTTGAAGACATTTTGAGTTCTAAAAAGAAAGTCAATTAAAAGCTGGCAAGGGGAGTAAAGACTAGAAAACAGACAAGCCAGGCGATAGGAGTACAGAGATGACCAAGGCAGAACATGATTTCACAATTTGATAGCACTGTCTAACAAGAAAAAGAGAATTATAATACAATGTGATAAATAGCAAGACACATAGAAGACCAAGGGAACACAAAGAAGAGGTACTTCGAAAGTGATTAAGCATGGCTTTCTGGATGAGACCACACCTCAGCATTATTATGCTGAGGCAAAATAATGGCAGAGTGCCACAGTAGGGATCCATGGAAGTGACATGATGATGCCCTAACACTAGAACTGGATCTTGAGGAAACTTCTAGAAACCACCTAGTTCTCAAATTACATCGTGATTGAAATATAGCCCAGATATGTGTGTCTGTGGCCGTCTTTACATGACTTCTAGTTCTGTTGCTGCTCCATTGTTCCCAGGAAACCCTGGATACCACTTTTCCTTATTCTTTTTCTGTATGTATTTACAGTAAGACCCCATTACTTGAGACAATCAAGACAGTCAATGTTACTTGTAATCTGAAAACCAAATGTGCTACTTTTGGTTAACTACTTATATAAAGAAGCTTCACAAGTTGAAGCCAAAACAACCTAAAAGCCAAATTTTGAGCTCAGGATAAATCACAGTGTCCTTAAAATTCAAATTTTCTCAAGTTCAAGGAATAATTTTTATTATAACTGTTAAATGTCTAAATGTCATTTTCATGTAATTATTTTTATAATCCTTAAAAGATTTTACTTACATATATTGTGATTGATGTGTAATAGACAAACCAAGGGGAATTTATACTCTCTTCCCTTTCAGTCAGAGATAGGAAACCATGATTCAAGAATCAAAATGAATAGGCCAATTTACTATACCTCAAACCATTTTCAAATGTTAATTAAAAATTTCCACAGAACACTGAATCAAAATGAAAATTAAATACATACATATACAGATACTCATACTTTATGAAAACCAAAATTGGATCTCTATATTTTCAAACCTGCTCTTAACTTGTATTTTATTTGGTTCAATATCTCCTTCCAGTTGGAGTTCTTCAGTTGTCAGACTACTACATGATATAAAAGCAACACAACATCGGTAACTACTGAGGAATGAAGAGAAATATATTTCCCTTTATAGATTAGTTGAGCCATCAGTTACAGTAATCGTAGCAAAAAAGTGTTAGTAATACTATCAATTGTGCAAAATTATTTGTGAATGTTATCTTACAAGAGATAAAATTGAGTTAAAATTTTGAGCATCTTAATAATTAAGATGAATTCTCAATTTACCACACACAATGTAACATACCCAATGCAAATATATGCAAATTAGAATTGTATTAACTTGAAAAGGCTGACTTTAAAATATTAAAGTTTAACTTTCAGCACAAATTTAGAAATAATGTAAATTTATTTTAAAATCTTGCAGAATTACGATTTTAAGCTGGAGGAGAGGTGAATGAATTACCAACTGTGTTTATGTTATTGAAACATTTTTGGGCCACTGTCAGTAGTAAGCATTTCAGTCAGTCCTGTGGGAGCATTTAGACATGAAATATGCAGATTTAAAATTTGCCAAGTCTTCAGAAACACATCATTCTCATAAAATTTAACTGTATTATGTTTTTTCTCTGTTTTAGTCATATGCCTATACCATTCATGTCAATAAAGTTTCTTTAATTTATTGACTGGCACCTGGGTCTTAAGGGGCAGAAGAGAAAGTCAGATAAATTTATGTTTCAGGCTATTAAGTTGTGATGTTTAATTTTGTGTCAACTTGACTGGCCTAAGGAATGCTAGGATATCTGGTAGAACATTATTGTGCGTGAGGAAAGAGATTAGCATTCGATTTGGTGGGCATCATCCAATCCACTGAGGGCCTGAACAGAACAAAAAGGCAGCGGAAGGGTGCTCTCTCTGCTTGAGCTGTGACATCCATCTTCTCCTGCCCTCAGACATGGATGCTCCTGGTTCACAGGCTTTTGGACTCAGACTGGGACTTACACCATGAGCCCCTGTCCCACCTTCCTGACTCTCAGACCTTCAGGCTTGGACTAAATTATGCCACCGGCTATCCTGTTTCTCCAGCCCGCAGACTTCAGATCAAGGGACTTCTCCGTCTCCATAACCACGCGAGTCAATGTCTATAATAAATAAATAAATAAATAAATAAATAAATAAATAAATAAATAAAGTATAGACATATATACATCTCCATATATATATGTATATATCCTATACATATATGTGTGTGTGTATGTGTGTGTGTGTGTTTGTGTGTGTGTATATATATATATACACACACACACATACATATATATATATCCTATTGGTTCTGTTTCTCTGGAGAACCCTAATACTTAGGTGATGTTTAGAAAATCTGAAATACAGAGTGTATCGAACACAATGATCTTGTAACTTTTTAATCTTGTAGTTCTCTGCCTTTTTTTGGTTATGAAATCCTTTGACAATATAAAAGGAACTATGAATCTAACTTCCAGAAAAAAAATGCATATTTGCACATGTACACCTCCTTTTGCCTACAAGAAGTCTTATTTATATATATAATTTTTATGGCATGGAGTCCAAATAAGCAAGTACAGACAGTCTATTACTACCCCTACTACCAGCAGTGCAGCAGGCAATCGCAGCCTATGATGTACCTGTGTAGATAGAATGTGGTCCTGGGTTCAAATTTCTGTTTCAATTACCCTTCCTACAACACTCTTAAATGTTCTGGGATTTTTCTTTGTATTCCCCCAAACTTTAGACTGTTAAACCAAAGATGAAATATGATTCCTCATGTTACAAATATTTACAAATACTCTTTTTGGTAACCATTAGAGAGCAGTAATGAAAAGGAAAACAAGTTAAAACACAAATAGAACAAACCACTCAGTGTGCTAAATTTCATACAATAAAAGTAAAATATGAGCAAGCTAATTAAGGATATTTTTTCTCTTAAAATAGTTTCTTAAATAAATTTGTACCAGGAAACCACCTAGATACACATACATACACACACAGGCATACATATATACACAGGCACATATGTAGGCTTTCGGAGCCAAGCTCTGAAATTACATGAACATGCACAGAATTTTGAATATTGTTTAAGACTATGCCTTTCTTTAAACATATAGCAAGATTTGAAAAATCCAAAATATAAGAACTTGTGTCTGAGTTTTCAGTTAGGAATCAACTCTTACTTTAAAATAAAACTATAAAATAATTTCTTTAACTAGAAGTTTCATCTATTCAACTGCCTGTTATACATATATATGAAAGAGCATTTACTCATAGGATTACTCATTCAGAAAATATAAAATGTGAGTTGGAATATATCACCAAAGGAAAATAAATCCTTATTTTAAAGACACTTGAGAGCCATAAAAATCATTATTTTCTCTAGTAAACGAAGAGCTAAAGACCATTTTTAGGGGAACCAAAAGCAATGGGCAGAGCTTGGACTCTCAGATTTCCTGTTACACTAGTGCGGATGGAAAACTTCTTAATTTTATGAAGTTAAGATTAGAGCAAGTGTTAACAAAATAAAGCCCGACACACACATTTTGAAAAATTCTGATACCAGTCCATTAAGGGAACAAGGGAATTACTAGAAATAACTCTCAAATTCTTTCCCACCAATACTTAAATTCTTTTTACAATGCATGTTTGCCAATAATTATGAGAAGAAAGAGGAAAACAAGAAAAACAAAGAAATTACTATATGATAGGTATTGTTTTGTTTGTGGGTTCCCTTATGAACAAATATATATATTTTTAATTTTATATTCTCAATGTTAGACTTAATATATGTTTATAATTGCATTTGAAGTGATTTCTAGAGGCTTAGAAAAGAAGAATCATCTTCATTTTTTTAAATTATTTTTTGAAAGAAAATTGCTCTAAGATTTATCTTTTTACCATCAGTCCACATCCATCTACATACCTCCCCCCATCCCTGTCTCTCATCCACTGCTTCTACCTGACTTGCGATCTATGAAAAACACCTTTGACTTGCATCTCTGGTTTGAGTTCTGGTTCTGTTCCTTAAGAGCTCTGGAAAAATCTTAAATATGGGTTCCCAACTGGGCTTCACTCTTCAACATCATCTGGGCAGCTCTTTAACTATTAAAGCAGAGTCTTGGAGGTTGAGCAGAGAGTGAGGCTCGTGAATCTATTTTATGAAAAGCTCTCCTAGATGATGGGAATGAAGGCTTAAGTTTAGGATCTACTTGCTAGAACCTCTGAATTACTTTCCAAATTGTAAAGTGCCAAGTCAATTTTATAGGGATATCATGAAGGTTAAATAAGGTAATGTATGGGAAAGGACATTAGAAACAGGAAAAACAAATGCAATACAAGGCATTATGAATCAGTGTTTTTGTGGGATTTAGAATAGAATAAGTTCATTATCAGTCATTTCTGCAGCAGTCACCACACACACAGAATTAGAAACAAGCATATCAAACACTGAAGATCTTCTGAAATGTTTGCAGTCTAAAATCTTAGAGAATACGAGAACATAAGTTTAAAAACACTTTAAAGGGATTTTAAAACCAACAGACAAAATGTTTTTACTGCACTTTAAAATAAAAAAGTCTAAAAATAAATTTCACCCTTTCTGACTTCTTGAATTACATTAAGACTTTATTGTGGGAATTGGCTTCTCAAAAACCCAGTCTTCTAGAAAACCAGAGAAACATTGGAACTCTTTGAAGCCAAACGAAAAGAAAGAAAATTGATGTGCAGATATCGGTCTCTGTCTTTTGCCTGAGTTGTTTCCTGGAGCTATAATAAATGAGATGCTAAGAGAAATTTACTAATTTGGCCCCCATTTTGTGCATTTTGTATTGCAGGGGGATAAATGGAATTCTAATGGCCTTGAGAAAATACTGCAGGAAATTGCTGAGCCCTAGAGGCTTTCTAATTCCTTATAATTTCCGGGATAAAATGTTCACCTACAACTTTGAAGTCCTTGGAGGGTTTAATCTACTTAAGCTAATGCAAACAGAGAAGATGGTAGAAAGGGACTATTATTCTAACATGATTGTAATTATCATAATGGGAACACCATAGGCTTTACATTCAATCCATCATAGACATTTAATTTTCCTCTTTCATTAAAATAGAGACAGTTGAAGTTTATTTTTCCTCTCCTGGAGAAAATATCACCTGATAAGCTTGTAACCTAAATTCATAACCTGTGATCCATAATTCAAGCTCATTTGTTCAACAACACTTTTCATTTTCTGGTTCCTGTTCCTCTGTAGCCCCTTAGAATTCATTTCTCCAAACACCCTTCATTCCATAAGGAATTCTTGCTCTTTTTTTTTTTTTTTTGGCATGCACCAGGTTGTCTAGTCACCTGGCGCATGCAGAAGTGACCTGGTGCATACAGAAATGATGTCATGAGCACCCTGTCATCGCCCATTCTCTTTCTTCTCTGAGGAAATTTCTTTAGCAACTTCTCACACTTCAAAATTCAGCTCAAGCATCCTCTTTCCCCTACCCTGATTTAGCTGGCCCCCAGCCTGATTTAGCTGCTTTTCCTCTAGCATTTCCTATCATCCTAGGCATGCATCTGCCTTCAGAACACAATAGAGACAAAAATGATTTCCACATCTCTCCCACACACTAGATGCTAAGGTCCTTCAGGACTGTGCCTGATTTGACTTTGTATCCACAGCACTTAGCTCAGGGTCTGAGACTTCTCAAGTGCTACAGATGTTGGTTGATTGAAGAAATGAATGTAAATGAGTGATTGGTGTGTTCTAAAGATATGTAACATAAAATCTCAGAGAATCAATTATGCCACTTGCAAGCATTGCAATTACTGTATATTCTCTAATTTATTGGATAGCCAGATTTTTTTTTTTTTTTGAGGTGGAAGAAGGTGAATTCCACCTCTTCAGTAAGCAAGTAGGTAATAAAAGAAGCCACCTCGGATCATTTTCCTTGTTCTTTAAAGAGTCATTTGAATCATTCTTACATGTTACACAAATGTAAATGAAGCTCCACTGCCTATAGAAAAAGCCATATGGAGACTACTCCCCTTTGGCATGCAAAATTTCAAGGAGTGAACTTACTTGTATAGGATCCCTGGACTTTGGGAGATAATACAATTTGAGAATAAAATGATACTGTAATTGTTGGTTAAACCGGGACTGAACTGATAGAGAAGAACTACAGGGATCATGAGCTGAGAGATGGCATATGCCAGAACGGCCTCAACATGGCCTCAGGGCACATTTGCTCCCTGGGCAAGTAGCTATATATGAACCAAAAGAGTTACACGAGGTATGAGTACGTTAATTTTTTAAATTCAGGTTTGAAGAGACAATTCTTCCACAACCTCTCTCCTTCTTGACCTTAGTGTGAATGTTAAAGATGGACTTAACACCAGAAAGTAAAGGCAAATGTTTTAATGTTATGTATGGAAAGAAAAGGTAAACTGAATTTTAAAAGATCTACTGACATAGGCATTTCAAACCCTAAGAATAAGTAGTAAAATATTTGGGTCAAATACAAACCAAACTGTTAATAGTGATTACCACTTGACTGTAATTAGAGTTGGAAGGAAATGAGGCAGCAATTGCTTTTTTTTTTTTTTTTTTTTTTTGGTATATTTCTGTATTCTTTGGATTCTTGTTACAAGAATGTATTACTTTGCTAACTGGATAAAATTTCTAATAAATGAACCCACCTCTAAGAATACATTTATCAAAGGCTTACTATAAATTTTCCTGTTTAATCCTCAACACTATGTGGTGAGCAGTATTTTCACCACTAAAGAAACAAAGATGTAAAGATTGTTAGTAACTTTACAATATCACACAGAGAATTTGAAAAATTAGGACTTAAAGATTCAGTCCAAATCGAAAGCCCATTCTCTAACCACTCTGCAATACTACCTCTCCTTGGTGTTTCTGGATATGTAACTATTCTTAATTATCTTTACCAAACATGACAGTTTCTTTGAATTACATTTTCTTTAGACTATTTTTAAGAAAACTCTCTTCCAATAGCTTTCTCCCCTCAACCCTGCCCCAACTATATCTTTAGAAACAAGAATAATCCAACCTTCTTTTAGAGTCTCATTAGGGATTTATGTACTGTTGGCTAAGACCATTTAGGGCTGGTGTGTCCATAGAGTCCAGTGGGGAGGAGATTTAAATGCATCAATCACTCTCAGTACAATAAAACAGACATTCAGAAGGAGTTTCATGGCACAAAGAACTGGGTAGCTGGTTATGTTGTATCTCTAACAAGGAAATACGTTTAAACGTGAGGAAAATTAATTCTTCAAAAACAGGCTTCCTAACTGTATTAAATATCCCCATGAGAAACAGAAAACCCAGACTGCATCTAATGTCAACGGAAATGAGTGCTTTATTTGATTAAAAGGCTGACATGAAATTTCACCTACTATAAGTCAGGAGGGCTGTCTGGAATATTTCACAAGACTCCAGATTCTGCATCTTCTTTTTTTTTTTTAATAGCTCTTGAGGTCTTTATAAGGACTTGACTGAGTTATCCAAAAGGAATCTTGGATAAGCTTCTATTAATGTAACTTATTTAAAAAAAATAAATAAGGCTGATTTTAAGGGACTATGAAGTTATAATCTACAACCATAAAGTGTTAGAACATGGATCAGCTTTAAGTGGGAGAGATGTTTTAATTCTCTGCTTATTCAATAATCCAGTAATAAACCATTTTAGTATGATTTTTGCATATTGTATATATTTAATTTCCAATGCAGAAAGAAATATTATGAACAGAAAAGACTTTCTATGCTATCAACCCATGAAGTGGATGTGAAGGAGACTCAAGTTTAATTCCAAGTTTAGCCATTAATATTTTTTATGACTCCCAGATTTTAATCTCAGGCTTAGTGTTGCATACCCAGTTCCTTAATGCTACATTTCTGGTTATTGTTTTGCTATCGATTTCTAGATTAATGGCACTGATGATCAGAAAACATGTTCTGTATGATTTTAGTCCTTTAACAATTATTGAGACTTGCTTTATGGCTCAGCATGTCAATTTTTATAAATGTTCTGTGTGTGCTAGAAAAGAATGTGTATTCTGCAGTATGACAAATTTATTAATAGCACTGTTTAAATCTTTGATTAACTTTCCTTATTTTTTTCTGCTGGCTCTATTAATTACTTAGGTACTTAAAAATCTAATATGATGGTAAATTTATGAACTTCTATTATATTTTTTGCTGAATATGATTTGAAACTGTTATTAGGTAATTACAAATTTATAACTATTATAGTTACTGGTGAATTCAACATTTATCATAATGAAGCGATCTTTCATCTTTTTGCCTTAAATTCTATCTTATCTGACTAGCTTTCTCTTACTTAGAAATTGAATGATATATCTTTTTTTCTATTCTTTTACTTTGAACCTTTCTATGTATTTAAGTTTAACATATAGCTCTTACAAACTTTACATAATTAACATTTTTTTGATCCTGCATGACAATCACTTAATTGGAATAATTGATCCATTTGAACTTATTTACTGGCATTTCAGTTTGAATTGCTGTCTTATTTTGTGCTATTTATTCAACCTGTTCTAAGTTTCATTCATTTTCCTTTCTTGCCTTCTTTGGGTTATTTTTTATAGGTACAATTTTTTTCTCTCATAGTTCAAAAGTTTATTCTTTTTATGGATACCCTAGAAATTACAAAGTATATCCTTATTGCCTTTTATAACCTAAATTAGTAACTTTATCCTTGTCCCGAGGATTATAAAATACATTAGCTTTATTGACTCCTTTCCCTACTTATATATTATTGTTGTATATTGTGATTTCATCATGTTTGCTTTTTAAAATCCCACAGTTTTGTTTTATGTATTCAGTGCTCATTCTGATTTACCCACATCCTTACCACTTTGCTCCCCATTCCTCTTTGCTTCTCTAGGATCCAATTATCTGGGATCTCTTTCCTTCCACATGAAGTAAGTATCCTGGATCTCCTTATTTTGCTGACGGCAACTCTGCTTCTACTATTCTGAAATGCCTTTACCTTACTCCTTGTTTTGAAAAATATTTTTACTAGATGTAAAATTCTGGGTTAGCAATTATTTTTCTTTCAGTCTATTGCCCTGTCTTCTGGTTCAGCTACCTGTTACCTAACTGCCATGACTTTGAATGTAATCTGTCTTTTTCTCCAGCACCTTTTAAGATTGCCTTTGCCTTTGATGTTTTCTAGTTTCACTGCATACCTAGTATGGATTTCTTTTTATTTCATCTGCTTAGGAATTTATAAGCTTCCTGAATTTGTAAACTTGTTATCATTCATCATCCTGGAAACTCTCAGTAATTGCCTCCTCATGTGTCTTCTCTGCCCCATTCTCTCTTCTCCTTCTAAAACTCCTATTACACATGTTAATTTTTCTCACTCCATCTCCCAGGACTTTTAATCTCTTTTCTACATTTTTTGCCTATTTGTTTCTGTGTTATATTCTGAATACTTTTTTATCATTAATCTTTTACTTACCTCTCTCTTTTCAGCAATATCTAATTTGAAATTTCCATTTTAGTTATTGTAATTTTTCTAAAAGTGTTCTTTCTTTTTCAGATCAGCTCTGGTGACTTTCATAGCTGCCTATTTTCTGCAGATATGTTTAAGCTTGCCTTTTATTTCTTGAAACATAGTAAGCATAATTGTGTCTCATAATTTTAATATCTAAAGTCTTTATTGATTTGTTTTTACTGTTAATTCATGCTAGTTCTCGCTCATAGTGTGCTTGGCTTTTTCTTGTGTGTTTATTTTTGGACCATGTAGGTTATGCCAGTTTGTTTTGCAAATCTTCTCCAGGGTTGAATGCAGTTCCAGGTTCTCAGGGATGGTTTTGCTTTTTGTTTTTCCTTTGCTTTATGTGGCAACAAAATATCTTACCTTGTAGTTGAGCATGCAGACATAGAGAAGTGTTGTTTTTTTCTAGCTCGCTTGTACCTCATAGGTATAGCCCTTTGGAGTCCCAACTTTCCATCTTGTGTGGGCCCTGGGCTTTGACTTTGGTCCACTTGTCAAAGCTGAAGTTCAAGTTCATACATATAGGCAAATGTGTTTAGGGGAAAGCACCTAATGTGCTTCTTTTACCTCTCTCATTTCCTGCTTTCACTTAGATTTTGGCCTGGTAACTTTTTGGTCTTTTGTTAGCCCCTCAATTCTTTTTAAAAAAAATTTCTGAAAAGTATCTAGCATTTAAAATTTTCAATAACAGGATTGATTCAAATGACATAGGCTGCCATATTCCTAGAACCACTTGGTAGTACTTGTTTTCAACTGCATATGCTTCAGGCATTTGATTTGTGCCTACTTTTGGTGAATTCTGAATGCCTTAGATGACATTATGGTCCAATGGTATTATGGACATGTCAATGGGCCCTTCATTTAACCATTGGCCAAATTGTACCCAAAATATTATCTCTATCACATTATTACCAGCAAATAGTTTTACATGGAGTCTTACATGAAGCTCGACTGGTCTTCCAACTTAGAAAAGAGAAATTCAAATGGAGCAAGGATCTCTTTTGTGCTATTACAGAAATTTTAATTTGGGCACCAAAAGAACAATGATATCTAGAGGTGATAATCAGATCTGCAGTGGAGGGGGAAAGCACATCTTCTGGGAAAAAGATACCACTCACTGTGGCAATTCCTGAAAGTGACAGGAAGGAATGATTTTGAGCAGAACTCAGTGTAGTAACACTTGTATTGCCTACACATGGCTGCCTATTGTCTATACCTCTGGGAATGGGAAACAAAGTTCTGAGATAGAAAAGCTGAGTTATTTTGAAAGAACAAGTTTAATAAAAGATTTGCAAGAGAAGTGATATATTAAAGACATGGAGTCAGAAGATACCTCTGTGCAGGTTTAGTAAACATAATTTTAATATAAGTGGGTAGAAAGCCCCTTCTTGCTCTCTCCTTTATTTCAAAACAGTGATTAGATCAGATGAACAACTAGAACTACAAAAAAGGAAATAGAATGAGAACTAACATTAAAATATCCCAGATAAACTGTGATGATGATAGAACAGAAAGACCTTCTGGGTGCTTAGAATTTGCCACTGCAAGACGAGGGCAGAAAAGGGTAGGAATGTGCAGAGAACTGGAGTTCTGCCTCAGAAATTGCTATTATTCTGATCCAACCAATCTTAATGTGACCTTCAAGACTGGCATGTCCTTAAAGCAGGAAAACATCAAACTCCACAGAGAATAAAATTCTGACAGAAGCAGGTCTTTCCTTTTGGTTTCCTTCATGGGAATGCCATGAATCACAGAAGAACTGAATCAGGTCTTTAGAAATACGTTAACGTTTTAATACTAAAACTCCCACGCACAACTTCTGAAATGACACTAGCTCATCAACCAAATCATGATCTTCAATCCATTGATGTAACCACTTTCTTACTTTCTATTTAGACTCTTCTTGTGTTCATTTACCTATTTGTCTGACATAGATTCCATAGGCCATCATTTAGTCACTAGCTACTATAAGCGCTCAATTAGTCATTTTCCACCGCCCCTTACCCCTATTCTCCCACTCTTACCCCACCATCCTTGCTTAACAAAGCTGGAAAAATTTAAGCATCTGCTTCTGTCATTAAGTACCCTGATAGCTAAACCCTGCTGGAGAAAAATCACATCACAAGACAGAATAAATTCATGTTAAGTTCATGATTCAACTTCAAATGGGCTCTTAATACAGCCCATCAAACTGTTTCTCTAGTTTCCTGCTCTCGAAAGTGACTATGCTTTCTTTTCTCCTCAAATTTCCTACCTCGCTGCCCTCATTTTTAGCTTATGACTCTGTATACTTTGTTGACAACATAGAATAAATTGGGCAGACACCATCACTGACTATGCAAATGCACCTGTGTCTACACTCATCTTCTCCTTCTTGTCTCCTTTTACTACTAAGAAAGTGGCTCTCCTCTACAGAAGAGCAATCCTTCCACCTAAATGATGTATCCCAGCCCCAATCCCTTTATAAAAGACTTCCCTCTTTTGATTATCCCCTTCTATGCTGAAGTATCTCCCATTCTAAAACAATTACCCTGCCTTCATATGCCCCTCTAGCCACTGCCCCATATCTCTGCTCATCTTAATAGCAAAATGTCCAGAAAGTTGCTCACTCAGTATCTGTTCTTCCCTCCCAATTCACATCTCGGCCCTCTCTAATCTGGCTTCTCCCCACAACCTCTACACTGAAACTCCTTGTTTTGAGGTCACCAGGGACCCTAGCTGCCGAATTATTTTTTTGCAACTTGCTCTCTCAGCCTTTTCTGATATAAGTGAATACTTAGTCTTCATGAGACACTCCTATCTCTTGCCTAAAGGCACTAAAGTGATAGCATATTCTCTTGGTTTTCCTCCACCTCTCCGGTAGCTGCTTAAAATGCTTGGGTTCCCAGGATTCAGTCTCTTTTCATTCTACATTTATACTCTAAGTGCTCCCATCCAATCAAATGTGATTTAAACAACATCCACATGTTGAGGACTCCCAAATTGCTCTCTCTGGCTCAAACTAGTCCCCTTTGCTAGTACCTCATCTCCCTGACCCCTAAATGTTGGCATACCGAGGTTCAGTAATTGAAATGCTTTTTTGTTCTACCTGCCTTGATTTTCTTGTGTTCTCATTTAGTCTTATGGCTTTAAATATTACCTGTAACCTGGCACCCCCCAAATTACACCTCCAGATCAGACCTCTCCTTTCAACTCTTGATTTGTTTAGTCTATGACTACTTGATATTGCTGCTTGAATGTCTAATAAGCATCTTAAACCTAACAGGTTAAACTCCTGATTCCCTGTCCCACTTCCCAACTGTTACTGTTTATCCTGTCTGTCGAGAGTAGTTGCATTCTTCCAGTTGCTCAGCCCAAAATTCTTAGGTGTCATTCTTGACTTGTCTCTTTCTTTCATACCTCACATTTAATCCATCAGCAAATCTATCAGCTATACTTTCAAAATATATCCAGAATCCTCACTACCTTCATCATCCTAGGCCAAGCCATACTCTCAGCTCTCATCTGGATTGTTGCAGTAGCCTTCTACCTATTCTGCCTCCTTCTGTCCTTACCTACAGTCTATTCTCAGCTCACCAGATAAAGTGATCACTCTGATTGAAAAAATCAGGTCATATCCCTCTCCTGGACACACAAAATCATCTAATGGCTTCCTATCACACTTAGAATGTGAGGTCTTTGCCATGGTTAATAAGGCCTTGAATGATAGGACCTTCAGCTACATATCCAACTTCATTTTCTACTATTTTTCCCTTACATCCCAACCAATGACTTCCTTGGTGTTCCTCAAACACCAGCCTTTCACCCACCTCAGGCCCTTTACACTTGCTAGTCTCTCTGTCTGGAACTCCCCTCCTCCCCAAAGAACCCTAAGGCTTGCTCCTTTCTTTTTTAAATTTTTGCTCAAATATCCTATCAATGAGGCTTTCCTTAACCATTTCCTATTTTTAAAAATCTGCCATACCACATCCTAATTCACTTTGACTTACTCTTCTTCATAGTGGTTATCATTGTGTGTATTTACTTGTTTATTTTCTATCTCACATGCACTAGAATGTAAATTCCATGAAAGAAGGGGCTATGTTTTATTCACATTGCCAAAAACAGTTCTAGATATTTCTTATCTCACAATTCCTGAGTCAGGAGTTCAGTTATAAATTTACTATGTCCTCTGCTCAGGGTTTTACAAGCTGCATTCTTATCTGGAGGCTTGATGAGGAAGAATCCATTTCCAAACTCATCCAGATTGTTGGCAGAATTGATTTCCTTATGCTATATGACTGAGGGCCCCAGGTTTTTTGTGGGCTGCTGACCAAAAGTCTCCTTCAGATCCTGGAGGCTGCTTGCAATGCTTAGAAGATTCCTATTTACTTCAGTAAGCCAGTAAAGAGAATATGTAAACCCATGCTAGCAAGATGGCTATATATGTATTAATATATACATATTGTAATGTAATTGTGGGAGTGACATCATTACCATATTCTATTGTTTGGAAGCAAGCCACAGGTCCCACCCACTCAAGAGGAGAAAATTATGTAGGTGTGAGCATGTTAGCCACCCTAGGTTCTGTCTACCAAATCAGTATACAATAGATTAAACTATAATCAACTTATTTACAAGAAATCTTTAATCCGCAGAGTCCCTCTTTGCTCAAAGATAAGCCATCAAATACAAATTATTTTGACATTCTACATTTCCCACAGTGGTCTATGCAATTTATGTTTTGGGAAAACACAAATGACTTGTCTGTGTTTGTGAAGTCACAATTGCCAAGATAAACGACTTTCTAAAATATCAGCAGAACATTTTTGCTGACTTAATAGATTCGACTGTGGAAGAAGGACAATTTCTCTGTCTTATGTCCTTAAAATCATCATGGTTTTTGTTTCCCCTTTCCCCTAATTCAGCACGTTTAGTAGTCACTCTGACAGTTGCCATATTGAAAAAAAAAATCCATTGTCAGTTAAGAATATATTTTATGATGTAGTAAAATTATTAACTTGATTGATTTTACTAAATTTTGAACCTTGGGTACATGTCTTTTTAATGTTAAGTGATAAAATGGGAAGTGCACACAGAGAACCTCTGTGGTATCATAAAGTATTATGTTTGTCTTCAGAAAAAGAATTTGTGATTGCATTGAGAGCTAAACTAGCTGTTTTTTTTGTTTTGTTTTTTCATAGAACACCATCTTTACTGGAAAGAACAAACTGTGGTTAGACTTGGGCGTTTGGCAGACATTTTCTAAAATATTAATGAAGTAAGCCTGACAATACTGAGCCAACCTTGCATCCTTGATACACTCTACTTAGTCATGCATGATGTGTTATCTTTTTCATATATTGTTGGATTAGATTTAGTATTTGTTTAAAATTTTGTGTGCATGTCTATGAAGGATACTGGTGTTTCTTCTCGTAATAAATCTGGGTTTGTCTGTCTGGGTTTGGTTTCAGGGTAATACATGCCAAGTGTATCCTCCTCTTCAATTTTTTTTTTAAGACTGTGTGTAGAATTTGTATTATTTTTCCTTAAATGTTTGGTTGAATTTGCCAATAAAACCATCTGGGACTGGAGCCTTCTTTGTGGAGTTTTTAATTACAAACTTAATTTTCAATAGATATGAGTAATTAATGTTGCCTATTTCTTGAGTGAGGTCAAGAAGGAATTTTGAAGGAATTTGATTAACTCACCTAAATCAGGGGTTGACAAACTTTTTCTTAAAGTGCTAGATAATATTTTAACCTGTGAGATATCTCTACTGAATCTACTCAGCCATATATAACATATAAACAAATGAGAGGCTGTATTCTAATAAAACTCCTAATTTATCAAATGTATTACACATTAAGTTGTCCATGTTACCTTAGCATTCATTTACTATCTATAGGATCTGTAGCGATGTTCCCTCTCTTGTTCCTACTCTCAGTAATTTGTGTCTTTTCTTCTTGTCTACTCTGGCCTAAGGCTTCATTTTTATTGATCATTTAAAAAAAAATCAGCTTTCGATTTCATTAATTTTTGTCTATTTTTGTTTTGCTTTGTTGCTTTATGCTTTTACCGTTATCATTTCCTTTCTTATGCTTATTTTGGGCCCAAATTACTCTTCTTTTTCTAATTTCTTAAGGCTTTAGATTCATGGTTGTTTTTTTTTTCCCCTAATCTAAGTATTTAGTGATACATATTTCCCTCTAAGACCTGTTTCAGCTGTTTCACTCATCTTGATATGTTGAGTTTTTACTTTCATTCAATTCAAACATTACCTGATTCTCTTGTGATTCCTTATTTGACCCAAGATTATTTAGAAGTATGTTGATTTCCAAAAATTTGGGAAATTTCCAGGTATCTATTATTGATTTCTAGTTTAATTCTGTTGTGACCAGAGAGCAAACTTTGTATTATTTAAATCTCTTCAATTAGTTTGGATTTATTGTATGGCCCATAATATAATCTACTTTGGTGAACATTCTATGTACACTTGAAAAAGAATGTATATTCTTCTGTTGTTGAGAGGAATGTCATACAAATATCAACTAGGTAAAGTTGATTGTTGTTCAGGTCTTTTATATCTTTATAGATTTTACTTGTTATATCAATTACTGAGAGAATGTTGATGTTTCCAAATATTTAATAGATTTGTCTATTTCTCCTTGCAGGTCTATCAGCTTTTAAAGATCTCCCTTTAGGAACATGCACATACACTTGTTACATCTCCTGATGAATTGACCTCTTTATATATTATGCCTCTTTATCCCTGCTAATAGTCCTTGTTCTGAAGTCTATTTTGTCTGTTAATATAGCTACCACTTTAGCTATCTTCTGATTAGTGTTCGCAAAATATCTTTCTTCTTATTCTTTTATTTCTAACCTATCTACATTTTTGTGTTTAAAGACTTGGGATTTTTTGGTAGAGATTATATAATTCTTTTAAAATCTTATCTACAGTCTCTGGTTTTATTTGGAGTGTGAAGACCATTTAGTGCTATGGGTGGATTTAAGTTTACCATTTTGCTAAGTGTTTCCTATTTGTGCCATTTTTGTCATTATCGTATCTTCTTTTGGAATGAGTTTTTATGATTCCGTTTTATTTCCACTATTGACTAGTTATTTTTTATTTTTAGTGACTGCTAAGGGCTTACATACCCCTTTAACTTATCACAATTTACCTCTAGTGTTGATATCACTTCACATAAAGACTCTTGTTACAATATACTTATTTCTTGCCTCCTGTTCTTTGTGCTGTTGTTACTGCCATAGATTTTACCTTTAAATTTGTATGAAGCTCACAGCATATTGTTCCAGCTTTGGCTTTAGATGAGGGGTTGGCAAGTTATGGCCACCAGGCCAAATCCAGCACATGGCTTGTTTCTGTATGACCCCTAAGGTAAGAATGGCATTTAATTTCTTAAAGCGTTGTGGAAAAGAGAGTGAGAAAGCAAGCGAGAGAGGAAAATAGGAATGTTTCTTTGTTCTGGCTATCTTCAAGATATTCTCTTCATCTTTGGTTTTTAATAATTTGACTATATCCTGGTGTTCTTATTTTTAAATTATCCTAGTTGGGCTTCTCTGAGCATCTTAGTGTAACTTATTGTCTTTCATCAATTTTTGAAATTCCTCAGCCATTATCTTTAAGTACTTGTTTTCTCTCTCTTCTGGAATTCCAACTGCATGTTATGTTAGACTGTTATTATCCACAGCTTAGAATTGTTGCTTTATTCATTCATTTTTTTTCTCTCTCTGTATTTCACTTTGGATAATTCCATCGACTTATAAAGTTCAGATTCTTTCCTCAGCTGTGCCAAGGCTACTGATGAGCCCACCAAAGACACTGTTCATTGCTGTTGGCATGTTTCTTTTTCTAGCATTTCCATCACAGCTGAAATCCCCCAATTGTTCATGTAGGGTTCCCACCTTTTCCACTAAATCCTTTAACACATTAATCAGTTATTTTAAAGTTTCTGTCTCCCAATATCTGGTTCATCTCTGATTTTTGCTGTTATTTGTTTCATCTTTTGACAATGCATTGTTTTGTTACCTTTTTTCTTAGTCTTACAATTTTGGATTGCTACGCATCTTATGGAAAATAATAGACAGATACATATTTACACCTGGCCATTAATGTGGGGAACTGAGTAAATCTTAGTCAATCAAAATGGGTTTGGATTTTGTTACTTTTACCTTTGGTATACCAGTCTACATGTTCCTACAGGGATTGGCTGCTATTATCTTATACTTAGGAGTTGGACCTGAGTGTCAAGAGTTTTCTGGCTCCATCCTCAGCTCTCAGCAAGTCCTGCTTCCCTGTGTCATTCCACATTCTTGGGCCTCCGAAAGTGGTAAACTGCTGTTGCTCATTATTTGATATTGCGTTGATGGGTGGAGGTAATTCTTGGTTCTCCATTTCTATTCTCAGACTTAGATAAGGCCGGTCCACCTGGACCCTAGGGTGGTGCCTTCTCAGAATTTCTACCTCCAGACCCACGGAGGCTAAACATGGATATTTCTCACAGCTGTTGAACAGGAGAGATGTTCCTGCACTTTTCTTAGTAATAACAGCTCTCTGCTTGATATTGGTGCAGGATCCTGGGCCCAAGAGGTTTTCTGCCTCTCCCTTGGGGTAAAAGGGTTTTACATTTACCCCTCCCCCAGAGGCAATGGATCTTTGCATGGGCGCTGGAGATAGTGGCTTCTATAGTGGCTAATGGCTTTTACTCATACAAGAGAAAGGTCTGAGAATGTGGGTAGTGTTTTAACCTGTCACCCAGTGTCATTTTATGAACCAACACCTGTAAGCCTGTCACTGAGGGATCTCTTCTCACCAGGCAACTACCTAAATCATTCTCATTAGCATCCAGTGGAGGCTTGTGGAAAGGAACCCCCAAATGAATGTGAACTACTGTCATGTCAGAGCTCCCACTTATTCTAAGCTATTTAGCCCACACTTGGCCTGTAAAGAATTCTTTAAAAAATGTAGCTGATTTATGTTAGGAGACAATTATTCCTGAGTCTCTCATGTTCCTGAATGATTTGTAATAGAGGCACTACCTGCCTTTGTTCTGGACTATCTTTTCAGCCTGGAAAAAGAGAGATGCCATCTCTCTCTAGAAGAAAGCCGGTTTTGATTACTCTTCACTAGAATAAATGTCTCCCTCCAGAGCAAAAGGAAGGCATTACTAATACCCATTATAAAATAATTAGGTTCCCTGAGCTCACAGTTCTTCCCCTGGTATGCAACCCACTGCATTTATGGGTATCACCTGGTCTTTTTCTCATTGCATTGTTGGGGACTGGGGATCAGGAAACCAGCACAAATACTGACTCTGAGGAATGCTATATTCCTTTGTCTCCAGTTCAGGAAACTGTGGCAAGCCAACATAACTTGCAGGTAGGGTAAAATCTTAAACTCATTCGAGTTCTTGATAATTTCTTCTTACCTGCTTTAGTGGCAGCCTCCTATTCTCTGCCAAATGTGAAACAGTTCATGTATCCTGTCTCTTCTTGAAAGGGCTTGTCACTCTGAAATTGTTTCTTTAGTAGCCTTCTTTGAGGGGTATTAAGTTATGATTTCTTTTCTTGTCAGGATGAGTAACATTCTCTTGCAGCTTTCTACATATTAAGCAGAAGCACAGATCCCAAGGTATACCTATTTGATTCCTTTTCCTTATCAAAAATAGGCACTTACTGATCTGCAAACTCTTATTGTTCCGCATATACACATTTAGTCTTTGAACAAATCATAAATATGAGTAATGAACTCTAGGAATTTTATAAAAACAGCTCACAGAATATTTCATCACAAGGGCTGAAAGCAATGGACTAAGGATATTTATCGTTCTGCATAGGCGAGGCAGGAGAAGGTAAAAGAATCTAAATCATGAGAGATAAATATTACACAAAATGTACATATGCACTGGCCAACAAGTCTTAACAAGGATCAGGGGACATATTGGAAAACTACAGCCACGTGGGGGTAGAGAAAGGGCTTTTGAAGCTCCCAAAAATGGACAGAGGATGTGACAAAAAAGACCTGAAAAGGATACAAAGGACAGAAGGACAGCAAATGGCATTGTGAAGACAACCTCCCATGGTCACACTTTTTCCTCCCTTCCACATTCATTCTCACTTTTTCTAGTAAACATAATCTAGATTTCTTTTATGAGGTTGACCTCTTCTACACTGTGGAAGTCTGGTTAGGGCTACCAGTTAAAGTGCTTACTCTTCCAGTAACCAACTTTCCCAGGACTCTATGAATCACAAAAGATAGAAAAACATTTGGAACTAATTCATCACTGAGCTGTTGGTTCTTGCTACATAAAACCAGCATCCTTGGTTCCTCTTGTCAAAGCATGGCTTAATTTTTCTTCTAACTCTATGAATTATCCAATACAGTTGGCCCTCCATACCCAGATTTTGCATCCACAGATTCAACCAACTGTGGATCAAAACAAACCCCACAAAATTTCTAAAAGCAAAACTTGAATTTGCCACATGCCAAGCACTATGTTGAATCCACAAGAATGAAGTGATATATAAGTACCCTTTGATGTAGCCTATATACAAATATAGGTTATATGCAAATACTATGTCATTTTATATAAGGGACTTGGTATCTGTAGAAAGGGAGGGGTCCTGAAACCAATCCCCCTCAGATACCAAGGGACAACTGTATTCCCATTTTGCTTAAGTTAACCAGGGTTGAATGTGTGTTGCCTGCAACCAAAGAAACCCAACTGATACAGGGTAACTGCTTCAACAGAGGGCATGACTAAAGCCAAAGGAAGCTTTTGAAGGTAACCTGAAATCCAGTTACTTTTTTTCAAATTGCTAAAAGAACATACATTAACAACTGTCAAAACTGATGGTATGGTACAGTGACTAATCAATTTCATGTTTCTATATGCTTATAGTTATTAGCATTTTCTAATGGCCAGGCTGACAATGTTTTATTCTACAAACTATATTTAGAGTTCACTCTCATGTCTCCCATTGTTAGAAATAAAAACAAATAAGAATGAACTGAAATAATACACATTACATGTAAGTTATAGAAGAAAAACTGAAGAGGGGTTGTCAAGAGTAGCAAATGACCTGTTACGAATTTACTTAAATTTAGCTATTCATGATTTTTTAAATTCATTATGAAAGTCATTTATACTAGGCAAACCATATGTAGAGAAAAATTTTAAGACCAAGATATACCAAGTAGATATTACAAGGAGAAATACAGTGGAGAACCAAATAGGATGTTCTCAACAAATGTCTCAAAAAATATAGTACGAACAGATCAGCCTGACAAGTTCTGCTGGAATGAAAAATTAATTTTTGGCTAATCTTGCCCTCTCATTACATAGATGAGGCTCAATGTTCCAGGGAGACCAACTGATTTGTCCAAAGCTTACAAGGGTAGTTTTCACACATGGTTCTCTTTTTTGTGAGAATGGAAAAATGTTCAACTCTTGTTCAGATTGAAAATTAACAATATTCCTTATAGAAATAAGAGGTTTCCTAAGATTCTCAAATACATACTTTTTATATATGAGAACTATCATTCTATTATATACTTCTCTAAATACAGAATATGTAACATACATAACACAATATATATTTTAATATATAGTGATATATGTGATATATATTACATATATATTTCACTGAGTCCTATTTAGGGTTATTTCATTACTTTTTAAAAGTGTTATAAAAATAATTTATAAGAAAAGATAAGGCTGTGTCCAGATAATAATCAGAATAAGTCTACCTAATATTTATCTTTAATATCCAAGATTTTTTTGAACACAGCAACTGAGAAGAACAAGATAATTCAGAGAACCTGCTCTGCCAGAGCTTAGTTTAGCATACTGACTGGGTTACTCGACCTTGGCTCTATTAACATTTGGGCAGGATAATTCTTTGTTACGGGAGACTATCCAATGTATAGCAGGGTGTTTAAGCAGCTTTCCTATAGCCTCTACCCACTAGATGCCAGTAGCATCCCTAACCGAAAATGTCCCTTGACATTGCTAAAAGTCCCCTGGGGGGCAAAACTGCTCCTTGGTTAAGAAACACTGGTCTTATCATGACTACAACAAAACAAATACATCTGTATGATTTTATTATGGAGTCAACTGTGGTTTGAGTTCAAAATATACTGGATTAGAAATAAGTTAATTATACCAGTTTTTGTCTAGCGGTGAGCTGTCCAATACAGTGGCAGTTATGAGCACATGAAATGTGGCTACTCCAAAGTGAGATATGCAATAAGGGTACAATATGCACAGGATTTTGAAGATCTGATATTTAAAAAATGTAAAATAACTCATTTTTTGTTACCGGAACTATTTTGGGTACACTTAGTGAAATACATTAATTTTGCCTGATTGTTTTTACCTTTTTTAATGTGGCTACTAGAATATTCTAAATTACATATATGGCTTACATAATATTTTTACTGAACAGCACCAGTCTGGAAACTTGAAATGATTTAGTATTACTTTTTAATGAAATAAATTCTTAAGTCTATCAAATAAGCCAAAAAGACTTTGGAAAGCTTTCTACAGCCCTATGAAAACAGCTCACTTTTAAGCATCATAACTCTTTATTATCATGCCTAAATGATTTTTCTGCTTTAAATACATTACTTCTATTCCAGCGCTTTATTCTCAATGTCTCAGTTGGTTCTTTTCTGATTGCTGATTTATCTTCATGTTGTTCTTTATCATTTTCCTGAACATCAGTTTCTTTCATACACTCAGGACCTTTCTGAACATGATGGTGAGATGCTGCTGCAGCATCCATCATACGTAGAAAATTGTAAGCAGGAAGGGGAGGTTTCCATTCCTGGGCAGGTAAAATTGCTAGAAAAAAGATATATATGATCAAGGGTTAAAGATGAACAGATTAAAAAAATCATATATAAGAAACTTGATATATTTCTCATTACTAGCCATTTTCATTTTTTTATATTTGCAATCTATTATATTCTAAATAAAGGTTAGTATTAATAGGAAGAAAATGAAAGGTCCATAATCTCCCTGTCAGTTAACTCTTGTTGAGGTTTTAAAAAACAGCAATATGTTTATGAGATTACCACACAGATACAAGTTAAAATGAAAAAGACTTCTGCCTCCCTCCCTACCCCGTCTTTATCCCAAATAACTGGAGCTGTTTCTTATGAATCATTCCAAAAAAAGTTTTTGGCACAAACATATTTCTTATTTTATTATTTAGACAAGTATTTACTTACATTTTAACAAGGATTTTCTGTTTTTGAAGCTTTTGACTGACATCCTTTGCACACACTTTATGAAAACAAGTTCATTTTTAAAAGTAATTATAGACAGGAATACTTAAAAATTGCTATGGAATCAACTGTACTATAAACAGATAGGCATTGAACAATTTCTTAGATGGGCTTCATGGTAGTGAATCTAAACATCATTTCAAACATTGGTATTAGAAGAGGAAAACTGATTTAATTAAGCTTGATAACATGATAATATATAATAACATGAGATAAATTAGCTAACTTTTCTCCATTTAGTAAAGAGATATTACAAAATAATTTAAAACTTTAATTGTCTATTTAAAATACTATTTTGAGAAATAAATATAAGTAAATTTGCAAAGTAAACCTTTAAAAAATAAATTCCAGTGAAAGATGTTACATGAAAAAAATGCACTTACATGAAAATGAACTTACATGGGGAAAAAGCTCATAAAATACAAACTTAAGCATCTCTCATAAATCATATAAATATCTTTAAAAGCCTAGGAAATTCATATAAATTCTAATTTCCTAGAGTAAATTAAAATTCAAACAAAAATCTGCATAAACAATATGCAGTATATCTATATTCACTGATATATATATTTCTTCACTTGGACTCAATTATACAAAATTCTAGTACCTGGAACATCAGTAGGGTATTAACTTTAAGCTACCACGGTACCTGATATTTCAAATTACTGTTACCCAGGTTAGCAGATTCAAAAGTGAAAGGAGATAAAATATTTTCTTGAATATAATGAATGGGCAGGGGGTAAGAATCACTGTAGTTTGCAATATACAGATAAAGTACCTTTATTAATTTAAAGTATTTTAAAGAAAAGTTTAATTTAAACCATAGGACATATACAGCAGTATTTTTTAAAGTAGACACTGTAGCCTAGTGTTCTGAGATGATGACGAAAAACCTAAAACTGGACACAAATTAGTAATGATAATAATAGCTAACATTTATTGAGTCTTTACTATATACAAGACATTATCCATTTAATCCTTAAAACCTCATTAGGTAAGTACAATTATTATCCCAATTTTAAAAATGAGAAAACCAAGGCCTAAAAAGGTCTTGAACAAAATTCAGTGTAATTCTCAACTAAAAATAGCCAGTGGTCACAACTTTACAGAAATTAAGACATGCAGCAATCAAGGTGAGGCAGACTGCTGTGGCACCATGCACGGATTAGGGCTATTCCAGGAGTAGTTGCAAGACCCTCGTCTCATATCCATCTCCCAAAGAGTGGTGAGAGTAGGTCCTGTTGGCACAGAAAACAGGACCCAATGCAGACAAGTACTGCTTGGTCTGCTTCTTCCCTGCTGCAGAGGCTGCATGAATTACATAAGACTAGGAGCAAGGATACCAAGAAATAATAGAAACCCCTCAAAGTGAGTTGGCAATGGCATTCATGAACAAAACTGCAATGGAAGATATACCAGTTTCTCAGGAAACTCAGAACAATAATTCTAATTTTTTCCTCTTGGCAATGGTTTGAGTTGAGGAATCAAAGGCTCTCCAGATGCTCCTTGTAGGAAAGGATCTTTACATGAATCGTGATAATGCTTTAGATTTTTCACTTCACAAAGTACTTTTGTATACAAAATTTGTTTTTTTTTTTAAATAAATATGTGATGTCAGAGTAGGAACTAGTAATCTCATTTTACAGTTGTAGAGGAGGAAACAAAGAAAGACATGTCTAGGAGCCACACAGTAATCAAGGAGGCTCAGGTTTGTGTGTCTTTGATTATTGTTAACTTTTTCAAAGCAATTCAGTTTGAGAGGTACTCTGGCCCTAGCTTCATATAATCCTATTTGACTTATTCAGTCCATGGGGCCTGAATCACAGCAGCTGCAAAATGACAACACTCATATGACTCTATAAAATAGCAATGCAGATAAAGAAGTGATCATACTATCTTTAGAGGTCAAGAGCTACAACTGAAAGACCCCTATACTGGATGGCTAGAATGAAGAAATCAGAGATGAGTAATAACCACAGAAAGGCCTCTTTCTAGATTATGAGTTAAAAATTAGCTCAGAAAATTGAGAATTAAAAATATCATCTAACACTACTCAAAAGAGCCAAAATAATCATGGAAATGAAGAACAAACTTGGAGGAATCAAATATCACAATTTAAAATCTACAAAGCTGAAGTATTGAAAATAGTGTGGTACTGGCATAAGGCACCTGTGTACTGACAGAATTAAAACGTACATAAAATAATGCTGCATTATTATAATAGCCAAAAGGTGGAGATAATCCAAATGCTCATCAACTAATGGAGAAACAAAATGTGGTATATCCATACAATTGAGTATTAGTCATCCACAAAAATGAACTACTGACATAGATGATCCTTGAAAACCTATGCTGTGATTCTATTTACATGAAATGTCCACATTAGGCAAATCCATAAAGACAAAGTAAACTAGTGGTTGCTAAGGGTTGGGAGTAGGGGATAATGAGGATTGACTGCTAATGGGTATGAGATTTCGTTTTGGGATGATGAAAATATGAATTTAATAGTAGTAATGGTTACACAGCCTTGTGAATATTCTAAAAACCACTGAATTATATACTTTGAAAGGGTGAATTTTAAGGTATGTGAATTACATTTCAATATAAAAATACTATTATATAGGCTAAACATAATGTAGTTAAACTGCCTAACTTAATAGAAATGAAACAGACTACTTGGGAAGAAGAGGTGAGCTACAATGACTGACACTTAAAATAAAGTATTTGATTAAATATATACAAATATACACTATGCATGTTGGCTAAGAAATAATATAACACTGGAGTTTGTAAACCAGAACCGTGGGTGTAAACATATACATATATATTCACATATACAAACACACCCTTTATTTCAGGATTCTATCATGAAACAGTGTCAAAATATTATAATATAGTTTATCTGGTATCCGATAACAAAATCTTTGGATAGTTCCTTAGACTTGTCATTACATCAAATTTCACACTATTTCCTCAATATACTAAAGATCTACGTTATTATATGTTACCTTATTTATAAATTATAGCAACAGGCCTGTTGTTACCTGTTATATATAAATTAACATATACATGTATACCACAAGTATAGATTCACATATGTTTTAGAAAAATGGAAGTTATGGCATGTGATAGGCCAGCATCATAAATTCTGTGCATCAAGATCTATTTTTTGGTGGTTCAAAATTCTGGCTCTGGAGTAAAAGACATCCAGGTTGGAATCCAAGTTTCCTTATTTACCAGTTAATTACATGACTTTTACTGTTACTTAACTCTTCTACAGGTAACCATACTTCATATGATTCTTGTGAAAATGAAATGAGATAATGTATGTTGAATCACTTAGCATCGTACTAGATACCTAGTAAGCATTCAATAAGTGTTAGCTATTATTAAGTTTAATACAATGGTACTTATTTTCTATGGGTAATAATACCACATAAGAGACTGTCCCATAGACAATGCTATCGACATATTAACATTTAGGATACTTAAAAATATTACAATTCAATTCATTAGCTATAATTCAAGTCTAAAAATCTATGAAACAAAATGCAGAACTGTGTATATTAACAAAACTTACTGATATGACTTTCTAGTCCTGCTTCTAACTTCTTAAGCCACAATAAAAGGTTTTGTTCAGTTATAGCCTCATCTGGAGGAAACGCAAATACTTGACCACCTGAATTCACATTCACCACAACAAGAAGAGGAAGGGGAGGAAGAACATCAAAATATGCCTGCAAAATTTCTCTCCCCACAGGAGTATTCTTCCTGCAAAAGGCACCAATTGAACATGTTAATTGATATTTCTTTCTGTAACAAAATAATGAAAGCAATAGTTTGCAGAACACTAACCTTTAAAATAGTATTATGTTAGTAAGTTTATTTTATGAAAAAATGTCCTAAAAAACCATCATGTCTATATTAAAAAGTTTCTTTTAACATAGGGCACTGTATTTCTCCAAAGAGAAAAAAGGTAGCCAGAGTTTTAATGAAAAACAGGCTTGACAATTAATATAATCAATAGGTCCTTTCCAAAGTTTAGCCAAGTACTTGATCACATGTTAGTTAAAAAATTAAATGGTTGCAAACTATAAAATAACAAGATACTTATAATACCTCTTTTCCAAATACAATCACTTTTCTTTGAAGAAAAAGAATTTCAAATTAAAAATATTTTAAAAATCATGTTCATACAAGGAAACCATAAGTTTAAGAACCTAGTTTTCCTAGTACAGCATATTCCACATTATGGAAAATACTATTTTACTCTGAGATACCTACAAGGATAACTACCTGAAAAAATTCTGTCTCAAGCAATAGGTTAAACTGTTAGTGAACTCTTCAGAGCAAAAATGTATACTGCCCCATTCTTGTAACTTTTCAAATGAGTTAAAAATAAAATATCTTTCATCTGATGAATCTGAAGATTGGATAGTGTGTATATATGCAAACTATGTTCACAGACATTAAATGTAACACAAGCCGTATATCTAGAAAATATATCCGGAAATACTGTTGGTGAATGCACTGAAAACTTTCTGTAACATTTTAGGCTACATTCCAAAAACACAGAGGTATAAAAAAATGAAGAAAAATGCCAAAATATCACAATGTTTATTTTTCTGTATTTGCCAAAATTTTCTCAATGGACAATCAGAAAAAAAAATTAATCAGAAAAATTATTATTTTTAAAATTTACTGTATGATACCCAAAGCAAAGGCAACAAAAGCAAAAATAAACAAGTGGAACTACAAAATAAAATGAAAGCCAACCTTCAGAGTAGGAGAAAATATTTGCAAATCATATCTGATAAGGAGTTAAAATCCAAAATAACCAAAGAACTCATAAATGACAAAAACCAAACAATCCAATTTAATAACAGGCAGAAGAACTGAATAAACATTTTGGAAAGATATACAAATGGCCAAAGGATACATGAAAAGATTCTCAACATCACTAATAATCAGGGAAATGCAAATTAAAACCATGATGAGCCATCACCTCACACTTGTTTTGAATGGCAATCATCAAAACTATAAAAGATAAGTGTTAGTGAGGATGTAGAGAAAAGGAAACCCTTTTGCACTGTTGGTAGGAATGTAAATTGGTATAGCCACTATGAGAAACAGTATGGAGGTTGCTCAAAAAATTAAAAATAGGGTTACCACATGATTCAGGAAAAAAAATGAAAATGGGATTATCAAAAAGAACAGATATCTGCACTCCTATATTCATTGCAACATTATGCATAAATCAGATACGGTATGTGTGTATATATGCATATACACACATACATACACACACAATGGAGTATTATTCGGCCACAGAAAAGAAGGAAATCCTGCCATTTGCCACAACATGGATAGACAGACATGCTAAGTAAGTCAAAGACAAATACTGCACAGTATCTTGTATGTGTGGAGTGTAAAAAAAGAAAAAAAAAATCAAACTCATAGGAACAGTAGAAAGTGGTTGCCAGAGACTGGGGGTTGGGGAAAATAGGCAGAGGTTGGGAAAAGGGTACAAACTTTCACCTGTAAGATGGTTAAGGTCTGAAGATGTATAATTTGCTGACTGTAGTTGATAACACTATATTATATAATTGAAATTTGCTGAGAATAGAACTTAAATGTTCTCATCCTCCCCAAAAATTTATATGTGTGTACGAAGAGGTGATGATGTGATGAATGTGTTAATTACCTAGATGGAGGAATCTTCACAATGTATACTTATATCAAGTCATCACAATGTATGCTTTAAATATCTTACGATTTTGTCAATTATGCCTTAATAAAGCTGAAAAAATACTACAAAGGAAAAAAAATTATTGTAGAACAGAATTAATCTAGAACAAGATCATTTTAGACCATCTGAAGGAGTTTTGTTACTAAAATATCATGATGACATACACACTGGTCCCAAAATATTAACTCTAAAGGTAGAGAGCTTCATTTCCTAATGAAATAATGATAATTATACTTTCTTTACCTTTTAAATATTAATAAAAATATACTTACAGATTTAGCCAGCAAGGGGTAACTAAATCCAAGTGTTTCCCTTTTACCAGTGTCAATACTGCTTTTTTATGCTGAGGGTTTATGCTGCCATCACTGAATAAAATAAGTAATGGTTTCTGAAGCCTTAAATAAGTGGGAAGATTTTCCACAGTGATTTCTGGCTGCAAAAACAACAACATGAAGAGCAATGATACATAAAATAGAAAATATGTTCAAATCACTCATGCAATTTTAGTTTGTAAATGTAATTCAAACATATTTGCATTTAAGGAGAGATCTGCTATACTAATTATTATATTTTGAGTTTTTATTTAAGCCCACTTTATCTAAATAATGAATTGGTTATTTTCTAAATAAAGCTACTAATAGAATTTGAAAGTAAATTAATTTAAAGGTGCTCCCCATTTTACAAGGATGTAACACTTCTAATGATCTCTTATGCTAAGATTAGGACTAGACTAGCCATTATACATACACAAGACAAAACTCTTGTTATATTTTCCATCTAACATAAAATTTTTGAAAAAAATATAAATGAGCTTTAAAGATATCTTTTAACATCTATGATTACTTAAAATAAAAATAAAATCTTATGTCTCAATATCATGGATTTTTAGCATAATTAAAATAACCAAAAATATGCTAAAACAGTCGCTTATTTTGGGGTTCAAAAAACAAAAAAAATAATAAAAAATAAGAAATCTAATCCTTTTATTCTTAATTAAAAGTAACCATTTTTATATGGTTATAAAAGACAATGTATTATTGACAAGAATTGGAAAGAGCATCTAGCAATGTCAATATATTTAGAATTAAAAATAGCTATGACTTAGAATATTAAAGTCTACCATTTTTCATTTTTAGTTCCATATCTATTATTTCATCTTCTGGATATACTTATGAGCTAGATTAAATCATCCTCTATTAGATAAATAATCCCCAGCTGACAGATGAGGAAACCAACGAAGAGAAGCTGACTTGCTAGAGTCACAAAGGTAATAGGAGAAGAGTTGAAACTAGCACCTAGGCATCCTGTTCATCAGCTTCACATTTCATTGGATCCTACTAGAAATCCCATTAAACAATTTTATTTTTTTCATGGTGCCAACCACCACTGAATACACTACTGGTTCATCATCCTAAAACATTAAAATCTGTTTTCAAAGCCGCTTTCCTCTGCCAATTCTTATTTTCTTCAAATTCTTTTTCTTCTGAACTTAAAATAGTTTCTCACACCTTCTTCTTTCATGACTTAAATCGTAGATCCCTTCTCCAAATTCTTCCATGTTGTCTTCTCGTGTTAACTATCAATCTTTAACCTTCTACATGAGCTATATGCCCTTCCTAAAAGGGACAGATCTTATCAAGCCAGCAGATCTCCTTGACTCAACAGATTTGAAACATTAGGTTAAGATCAAGTTACCGCTGCTCAATTCAAACATTTACTAAGAATAACAAAGTTCAAAATCTTATGCTAGGTACTGAACCAAAACAAAATAAAATATTTTCCCTGCCCTCAAAGAATTCATACTTTAGAGGAGACAGGTGTACAAACTGTTGTGATCCAATAAAAAATTTAATGTATAAAAATAAGGAAACCTATTGGCTCAAAATTAAGCTAAAAAACAAGGTCGGGGAGCTCATGGATGATTTTAGATAGTGATATTTGATCTGGGCCTTGGATAAGGAATAAGATCTTGACAGACTGCAGTGTGCACTAGAGCAGGGATTCCAGATATAGGGAGCATGATAAGGATAGGCAGAGAGGTGTTAAGGTATATGTAATATCTGGGAAACAATGAAAGTGAAATATGCCAGACTTAGGCATCCAAGAGGCCAATGTCGCTGTCAGATTAGGTGAGAAAATGATTTCACAGGTTTTCTAGTTCCCAGGAATACTGAGATTTTGTATCAAATGAGTGACATGGTTAGGCCTGTTTTAGGATGACTGATTGGAATATGAATTTGTGGAATGACAGACCAGTGACGGGCTCTGCTCTTTCCAATGTCCGCCAGAAAAGAGAGACAAAGAGTCTGTGAGTTTAGAAGTTAAAATTAGAAATCAGATTTAGGAATCATCAGCTCATATAATGATGGTAGAATTTATGGGTATGGATAAAACTTCCCAAAGGAAGAATATAGCAAAAATAAAAAAAAAGGGTTGAGGATGTAACCCTAGAGTGGCCAGAAGGTTGAAGGAGTATCTAGAGAGGACTGAATTGCAAAAGCCAGAGAAAGAGAGACTTTTAAAAAGGAATGGCATAGTTAATAGTTTTGATTGTTACTGAGAGGCTAAGGAGAAACAGGAAAGGTTATTAAATGTGGTAACTGGAGGGTGACCTTTGGCTATTTGAGGATGTAAGAGGCTATAATTATGTGGGTTCTGGTATTCTTATTCATAATAAAAGCATAAAAAAGGAACTCAATGTATCTGAGAAAAATACTAAACATACTTCCTAACAAATAGTTCAAAGTGTGACAGCCTTGGATATATCATTGCTTATGTAGTTAGTTATCATTTGGGCGTTATTTACCTAGACTAATTTGTCATCAGATTTGTTAAATAAAAATGTGATGCCACATAACATATGTTTACCACCTGGTCACCCACTCCTCCTTCCTGTTCAACTGAGGGAACCGAAGTCTTCCTAGCACCTAAGTGCAGGCCAGGAGATGAGCTTGCTGCTTGCTGGCTGCCGCAGGCACTACAGGCCCTAGACTTAAACCCCCAACAGAGCAGCTTTAAGAAATTTAATAACCACTTGAGGGTTTTAGAATTTATGGAAAGGTCACACACTAAAAGCAAAATAATTCTTATTATAGCTGTTCAGCATTTAGCTGAACACTGTAAACCAAAACATTGTTGAATAAAACACTGATACAATGCAGTGTTTGCCTAAGCAATGAACAGATTTTGGTAAGTTTGCCCACAGTTTCTCAGCCTTAAAGAATATAATATTAAAGAAAAAAAATCAGACATCAATTTTTATCTATCAGTTAGGCAAAAAGAGCAAAATAATACAAATCTTCTGTCAGGCAAAACAGGAATAAGTATCAGAAGCCTTAAAAATGTGCCTACCCTTTGGAATAGCGATTCAAATTCTATGAATTTATCACAAATACTGAATCATGGAAATATCCAAAGATTACCTACAAGGATGATCCCTGAGTAAAACAAAACTAAAGACGACTTAGATATTCAGCAAAAAAAACTGATTAAATTGTTTTTAGTACAACAGAATATTAGGCAGATATTAAAAAAAACAATATACCTATCTTTATTTCCTAATGAAAATACCTCTTAATATAGAAAGATAAACACATATACACACAGAATTTTTTTAAAGTTTGGGAAAATATATCCCCAAATTTAAACTTAGTTAAAGAGATTATGGTTGATTCTAACTTTCTTCTTTATAGTTTTCTGTATTATCTGGAAAAAATGGTTGAAGGCTTATAATAATTCCAAAAATATCACACTATGTATATGCTAAAAAATATTCATTTAATAACATGTTATTAAAGACAAAATTTTTACTTTACTAAATAATTCAGAAAACTACATCCTGAAAATATTAATAATTTGATTGATTATAACCTGTAACTTTAATTGGTGGGGGGTGGTGAGGGAACAGAACCAAGGTGACAAAAGACTTAATGATTAGAACTATAGTCATTTATTTGAGCCTAAAATATGTCATTTAAATCATCATGACAAAAAACATAAAAATAAGAGGATATTTGTTCAGTATTTATAGCTAGTAGTGCTCCTTATGTCACTTTATAAATGCAGAAAAGCATAAATTTATAATAATCTAGCTATGTTTAATATAAATACAAACCAAATGAAATCAAGAAATGCAGATATCTTTTGTGCCCCTGAATCCACTGGTATACGATAAGCATTTAAGAGAGGGACTTTCATTAAGTCAACATTTTGTTCTAAAACTATGTAAATAATAAGAGTAGTAGCTAACCTTCATTGAATGGTTCCAGGGGCCAAACACTGAACATATGCACTGTACACATACCTCATTTAGTCCTTACAGTAACTCTCGGCAGCAGGTGCTATTATCACCTACATTTTACACATGTGGAAACTGAGCCACAGAGAAGTTACACATAAAGCCAGGATTTAAATCAGGCAAGGATTTAAAGCTGAGCAGTCTGACTCTCAGGAATCCATGTACTTTATACCAATTTTCAGCCTTGATTAAGTATTTCAATGGGCCATCAGCCACACTAGTCTCAGCAATAAAAATTATTCAAAGACATGTAAACTTTTGGCAATGGACTATAGAAGCTGTACACACTATGAGTGAATAATAAAAGAAAGCAACCCAATAAATCCTCAGCTCACAAACATCATGCCCTATGCCAACAGAAGCTAACAAATCACATATTAAACTACCTTTCACTGATCTAGATATACTTATTTCAAATAACACCCTTATTATAAAATATACTCACAAATGTTTCCAGTAATGAATTTGTTATTATTTGAACTATGTCTTGCACATGGGTGTTAGCTAATGGAATGCTCTCTACTTTGCCTTCTTTGTGTCTGGCTAGCAGCAGGGCTGGAAGAGTTGCAGTATATTTATTTGACCTATGGAGAAATATAGCATTAAAATTTTCAACTAAAATATAGCAAGTCATCAAAAACATGAACAATGAGGCCAAGAGGTCACAGTGGGAGGCAGCAAATGGAAAGCCCTACTACCAAGGAAAAAAAAAAGAACTGAATTTATATACAAATTTATCTTGTGAAGCCTTAACAACCTAGCTTAAAAGAAAGCAACAGATAATAATCTAGTCAGGTTTTTTTTCTAGACAACTTACTCAAGAAAATGTCTAAACAGAATAGGGAACAAACTGAATGGTTCTCAACCTTTTTGGACTGCTTGCAATACACTGAGCAGAGAGACTGGCATTTATTAGAAAACTATTTGCAGGAACCATGCCAGGTGCTTTTAGTTAAAGTTTCATTTAACCCTCATAACAGCCCTTTGAAAGAGCCACTATCACCCCCATTTTATAGATAAAGAAACCAGGACTCAGAGAGTTATAAATGGCAGGGAGAGAAGTCAAACTGAGGTACTCCAGATAAAGAGCCTATGCTCTCTCCACTGAAACAGGGTCCAAATCTGCTCCCTCCTATCACTACTTTTGCTAACTAAACCTAAAAGAACAGCCCTAATTAGGAAAAAAAATGCTTTGTGTGAAATTACCAGTGAGGTAGTCACATTTACATCATAAAAACTTAATTCATGCTAGAACAAAATACAGACATTATAATATAAACATGAACAGAGAGGCCAGTCATCAGACTACCTGCAGGACCCTTTTAGTTGATCAGTCAGTTATAAACAAAACACACCCTGAAAACTACTGGTCTAGTTGCTTGGGCCACAATTAAATGCACAATGACAGCAGAAAAGGAGAGAGTGGGTGATTGTCCATGTGTAGGTGAAAAAGTCATATTTCCCAAAGATCTAGAGTTTAGTATTTACTTTTAAAAAATTACTAATTTCATGGATAGAACAGAAGGAGCTTGATCATCAAAAGCATATATGTCACCAATGCTTAGGATGAAAGATTTAAGCTTGGCAATCATAATTAGAAATATTACAATCAGCAGTAAGAAAGACAAACTACTGGGCTTAACAACTCTACTTGCTTCTGAAAACGAGCCATTAATGCAGATTAATCATAATCTCCAAATTTTCAGGTAAGTCTTTCATTCTGCAGTAACTAAAATATTTGGTAGTTCACAAGAGCCCCCAATGCTACAAATAAAGCAATTTAAGTGGCTAAAACCACTAAGTGTATGTTAGCAGTATCTCAAAACTAGGTAGGACTATAGGGTATAGTTGCAACTAAAATACTGGGAGAAATCTGGAAATATAGAAAGATTTTGATTTATATATATATATGCCTTGGTGGCAAATCAAAACCCAAACACTCAAGAAGCAAAATTCCCCCTCACCTGCCCAAAATATGACAACTCCAAAGAATCAAATTTCAGGTAACAGAACACCAAAAGGAAAAATTTTATAGGAAGATGCAGTAATATAAATCCAAGGTTGCCCCCATTGGGGGCTCTAGCCTAAAGTAAAAGAATATCTAAAAATTCTAAATAGCCAGGTGGCACTTCCCAGAGAAGGAAATTAAAAATTTAGTTATGTTGCAGCCCTATCTTCTTCTCAACTGTGTAAAGACAAACAATATATTATTTTACAAAGTCCTTCTTCCCTAAAATTAGAAGACCAAGAAACTTACAGTATCGAAACATCATCTTCAGAATAAATTCCAGTGACAACATATCCTTTTAGGTACTTTCCTGCTTCAGTGAAATCTTCTTTTGCTATCAATACACAGACAAAAATATTAAAACTTTAAAATTATGTGTGCTGTTCAACTGATGAATAGATTTACAAATGATAGTGCTTTATTATTAATTATAAAGATAAATCAGTGCAGGCCTTATATAACTTAGTAGTTCTAAAATAAATCTGTGTTCTTCTTATGACATTTGATTATTACAGATATGTATATTGATACAACTATGGTTCCCTAAACAAATGTACTCTAAATGTAATTGATTTTTAGCACTCTAATCATACGGAGTTACTGAATAAATATTTGTTGCTTTTTTAATTTACTTCTAAGGCAGGATAAATGGAGACAACTAACCTATGTGTAGTCTGGAAAAAGAAGCAGGTATGTAAAATGACATATGCATTATAATTACAAAATCTAAAAACGCCTATACACATAAACAAAAATAGAAGACTGCAAATTCTAGTCCTCTAACAGTGTCTGTGTTAGGGTTCTGTGATTATGAGGGATTTAAGTCTTCTTTTTATATTCCCTATATTTTCTGTAATGTGTTTTTTGTTACTTACGAACTTTAACTTGTGTATCAGTCTTCTCTTATTTGTTAGGATACTGATATTTGAAATTAAATTATTCTATAAATTTCTGAATACATTTTCATAAATAATAGCATATTCTGGATCATGTTAATGACTATCTTATAACCAAGAAGCAAGTGTGAATTAAATAGTTGTAGACTGAGAAAAGAGCAGGGGTGGACTTATATAAATGATGTGTTCTTGTCAAGTGAAGGCCAAATGATGGCTCAGCTTGCTACAAGAAAGGGTCACAGGAGTTCAAATACAAAAACAATGATGGAAGATTTGAGTCATAAAGCACCCAGCAGTCTGGGCATGCTGAATCCAAAAGATCTGTACCTTAGCATTTAGCACTATAATCAGGATGTGAGCATCCACAGTGTTAACATCAGATAACCACAAGATTATTTTCTTTAAAAAGGATGAATACTTTCCACAAGATTGAGAAACATTGTTCGTAGGAAAGCAAACTTGCTAGTGTGGCACAGTCAGTCAGTAGGCAGCACTGAGAGTTCATTTATAATCATGAATTTAATGAGAAACTAGTAACTCATGAAAATATTTTCTTTATCCTGTGCTATATCAAAGCTGAAAAGATTCATAAGAAAATTAAGCGACAAGAAAGGACTGAGTTCCTATACTTTCATTTCTAAGAGGAAAAAGGACTAAATTCTGGTCGATAATTGATAATCATGATCTAAAGCAATGACATAATAGAATCTGTTTCAGCTTCTTTTTTGAAAAGTAACTGTAAAATTACACTAACATTTCTATATAATTTCCACATATAGAAGCCTCTCTACTCATGAATGTTTCTTGAAATGCTTTTCATGAATCCACTTGTTCATAAATCCTAAGTTACCTGTGGGATAGGAGCATTTAACACTGTAGACCTCAAATGCATATCCATTTCCACTATTATCAGAGTGTAAATTTTTCTCTGAATGTTTAAAACCAGGAATATTCTCCTCCTTGATGAAAACTGCATATACGTCAGAATATATGGCAACCCCAAATATAAGGACATGATCTGTTACCTAAATAAAAAGTTTTAACCACTATAAATATGCTTGGGATGTAATATTAATGGTGAACTACAATATTTAGTTATTTAACTATAAACATATTTTAATTGCATAAAAATACATTAATGTAGTAATATTGCTTTTTTCTCCTGTCACATATTATTGAATAGTTACATATATATATATACACATACATAAATCTGTTGTTTAACTCTGTCAGCAAGAGCTGAGAAGCAAGAACACTCCAGTAACTAAAAGCACTACTAATCTCTAGATCTTGGTTTCTAAATTCAATGTCTCACTAAAAGGAACCTTGACTCCTTAGAGAAATATCTGATTCCAGGAATGGGGCTGGGAATATCTTGGGCCTAAAGGACATATTCAAAGAATGATGGAGACATGGCAAAAAGACTAAGAGTCAGACTGAAGGGGCTCCCACTGACCTAATTTGAGCAAACTAGTGATAATAACTGACTATAACCCATTGTATAAAATAAGAATTCAGGCATCTACACTAATAAACAAATGATAAGGGGAAGCTCTTACAGCTAATAAGTGTAGAAAGAATGATGGAGTTAGAAATTTTCCACTTGGCAACCCTCATAGTTATAGTTCCTTCAGGCAATGAATTCTAAAACTAAAGTACAAAAGTATAATGAGAAACAGGACATTTACAGTTTTAAATTATATCCCCATAAGGTATTTATTAATTACAAAGGAAAAAAAGTAACTTTCCAGTAGAGAGAACTGGCAGATATACCAGTAGACAAAAGAGAAATTTCAGCCCTCATGAAATTCACATTATATTAGTCTTCAAACCATTCAAATCTATATAAACGACAAATCGATATCTGATGTAAAATTAGTGCTCAGTAAATGTCAGTAGTTAGTTTTTATGAATAAAATACAAATATACATGAAAATGTTAATGAATTCATAACAGCCTTTTATTGTTACACATTTTCTCAATGAATATATGTTGAAAGTCCAGTAACTATCATGTGAATGTCTGCAAAAAGCAAAAACAACAAAAAAGAACTAATACCTGACTGAAATAGTTGGTAATAGTCAATCTGGTGAAATAATAAAAAAGCATCATATCCAGATTGTATCATTTTGGCACACCAGAACTGCCTGTATGTAATTTAACATTACAATTTTGACTTTTTTTGAGATATAATTACTTGTAAATTTTATCATTTGTGTAGAAATATAATCATGTACACTGTTCCTTATATTGATCTCTTATATAAAAAACAGTATGAAAAATTCCTCCTCAGCATTTACAATCAGGAGAAAGTATTCTCTATGGGTGAATCAGCAACCTAACTTGGTAAGATGGAAAAAAATTTCATCTTTATGTTTCTGGTACTACTAGATTGCTTAGGGTTAAGTTTTATGATCAACTGCAGTGTTTTCTAGATGTTCTACATAATTATACCCCACTCCTGTATTGCTTAATCTTATCCTTGTTTTAATGATTTTATTGTATTTGTGCTTTTTATTATCTGAAGACATTCTTTTTGGAAGGAGGCCCAGTGTAAGTAATAAATGAGAACTTCAGGGCACCAGGCACCTGAGGTAGACAGAAGTCAACAGTGGGAGCAAAAACATTAGAAAGGGAAAAACATTCACTTCACCATTTTTCATAAAGAAAATACAAATTAAAAAGCTATGCTTTCTAGTATTTTACTTTTAAGAGGATAAGCCACAAAGGACACATTAACATTCTTAATATTTCTTTGCAGTAAGTTCTTTTGACTTTTATTTTTAAAGATTTTGAAGAAAAAGCAGAAGGAAATAATTACTAGATAGAAATGTATAGAAAGCAAAATTTAATAAGTAGTTGACGGTATCCACTATATACAAATATTATGCTAGACACTGGAATCCTTTTCCTATACAAATATCCTTAGAAGATTTCTTTCAGAATTTGAAATTCATTTTAATGAAAGAAAAAATAAGAAGGGGAGAAGTTTGCTAGATAAGTGGCAATTGTGTATGATGAAGAAAACACTAAAGCTAAGGATTTTATTACCCGGTTAAGAGGCTATCTGTATGCAAAGGCAAGAGAATAACATTCTAAGCAATACTATTGGTCAGAAAAAAGTTCCCTGTGTCTTTCCCTTGAAATTTACTGAAAGACACATTCCTATGAAACAAGCAAGAAAGACCAAGAGTTTAAAAATAGAGTTGCGATATTACATAGTCTGATACTATGGTAAAATTATAAAGTAAAATTAATTGCTATAAAAGTACTGTATCAAAGCTGAAGGCAAACAAAATTTGAAATGCATCAAAAATAAAATCAATTAATTGATGGAGGGAGGGATGGATAGATGTATAGGTAAGTGCTAAAGCAAGTAGGTTTGAAATACTGTTAGTAGGAATGTAAAATGGTGTAGCCACTATGGAAAACAGTATGGTGGTTCCTCAAAAAATTAAAAATAGAATTACCATATGACCCAGCAATTCCACTTGTGGATATATATCCAAAAGAATTGAAAGCAGGGTATGAAGAGAGTTGCATATCAATATTCACAGCAGCATTATTCATAATAGCCAAGAGGCAGAAACAATGCAAATGTCCATCAACACATGAATGGATATGTTATATACATACAATGGAATATTAAGCCTTTCAAAGGAAATTCTGACACATGCTACAACATAGATGAATCTTGAAGACATTATGCTAAACGAAGTAAGCCAGTCAGAAAAAGACAAATGCTGTATGATTCCACTTATATGAGGTACCTAGAATAGTCAAACTCAGAGAGACAGAAAGTAGAATGATGGTTGTCAGGGGCTAGGGAAAATGCAGAGTTGTTTAATGGGTACAGTTTCAGTTTTGCAAGATAAAAAAGTTCTGGAGATTAGTTGCACAACAATATCAATATACTTAACATTAGTTACCTATACACTTAAAATTGGTTAAAATGGTAAACTTTGTTACATGTATTTTATCACAATTTTCAAAAAAGGTAAAATATTTAAAGCAAAAAAAACAATATAAAGAAAATATAAAGCAAGAAGAATATACAAGTGAATATTAACTAATAATGAATATAAAAATTTTCCACAGATAAAAGCACTGGAAGAAATCTCTAAATCAATAAATTTGAAAACAATTTTTAAACTGCTATATATAAAATTATTGTTAAAGGACGTTAAAAAGCAAACAGCGAACTGGGAGAAAAAAAGAATTAGAGCAAAATGATAAAAGCTTAATATTCTTAATATATAAAATCTCAGTAATTTATTGAAGTACTAAAACTGCATTTTAAAAAGTTTATGTAAGACAAAGTTATTACCCTATTGGGACCTATACTCATTAAATATACTAAAATCCATGCAAAGACTCATAATAAAAATCTTCTCTACATGCAGCAAAAAGACCAAAAAAACCCCAACAAATATTGTTGGCAAACAGTTAAATAAATTATGGTAGAGTCATCCAATCAAATATTATACAGCCATGATGTTTCTGAAGACTACTCACAGCGGAAAAAATGCACCCAGGTAAACAAAAACAGGAAGAAACTAACCTAGATATACAATACTAGCCCAATTACATTAAAACATATATAAAAATATGCAATACATAGGAATACAGAAAAAGAGGAAAGGAATTACATCAAAATTTAACAACTCTAATTATAGATTTTTTTCTTCAAATTTCTATTTTCAAAATTATGTATGAGTTCTCCATAATTTAAAGAAGATAGTAATTCTTTAAAAAAACAAACTAATAAATGAATTTTCAACCATGTATTATATAGTTTAAAAGTTCAATTCTGTCTACGGCCATGCCACCCTGAACATATCCAATCTCGTCTGATCTCAGAAACTAGGCAGGGTTGGGCCAGGTTAGTACTTAGATGGGAAACCACCTAGGAATACCAGGTGCTGTAGGCATTAAAAAAAAAAAGTTCAATTCTACTTACCTATTGTCATGTTCGGACTAAATAGTCCCAGTATTGACACGCTAGCATAGCAGATCAGGTCTTTATATAATTCCCCACTTAAATATTCTTCTGCTTCTCGGACAGATGTTATATTCACTGGACATGATATCCTGTTGCTAGATGAATATATAGCTATATTCAAAATTAATTTTTAAAGATACGTTTCAGCTTATAAAAAATAAAACATACTAAACTTAGCAAACATTATATTCCTCAGGATAAACATTTGACAAAATAAAAACAAATACCATTCTAAACAAACAAAAAAATCACCCTCATTAAACAAAATTTCTATCTCTCCAACAGTGATGGAATATGAATGAGCTCTCCTCATCAATGCTTATCCTGTGATCTCAATTCTATTATCCTCCTTAACCTATTCAAAGTGTGTCAACAACATATATAAGTTTTACAGACTTAAAAGTTTAAAAATCTTAGGGTGAAGGTGAATACTTACAGCTGGATAAATTTTAGGAGATCTTCTGTTCCTAACATACCAGCATAAGATACTGGGTTCTTGCCTTCCTTGTACATCTTTACAACTGGAAATTCAGTAACATTTTGCTTAGTACATACATCAGACCAATCTGCACAGTTTATTCTAGTAAGCAGCATAGGGGATGTGCCTAAATAAAGGAAAATGAACATTTTATAATTATTAAATTCAGTTGCTGAGAATTGTTAATATTTTTATATCCCATTCTTATTTGAACCTCTCAGCAGCATGACACTGCTGTTGAACACTATTCCCTTGGTTTTTGCAACACTTTGCTCTATTGGCTTTTCTCCCACCTCTCTTGCTGCTCCTTCTTGGTCTCTTTCGGAGGCTCTTTTGCCAGTAGAGATGAGAATTCCTCAAGCCTTAGTTTATGCTGCCTTCTCTACTTGCTCTTCACTTTTATCCTAGATGACCCCCAAAACCATCAACAATCTAAGGAATCCTACATTTATACCTTTGGCCCAGGTTCCTCCTGAAAATTCCAGACCCATGTATCCTTACTGCTTTCTCTATGTCCCTTTGTAATGCAAACATTCTAAAACTCAGTTATGTCTAAAACCAAATATGGTTTCCTTCCTGGACATATTGGTGAACACAGCCCAATTCTTGTACCACTCAAAAAACAAAGTGTCATCTTTTGTCTATGGCCATGTCACCCTGAACATGCCCAATCTAATCTGATCTCAGAAGCTAAGCAGGGTCGGGCCTGGTTAGTACTTGGATGGGAGACCACCTAGGAATACCAGGTGCTGTAGGCGTTTAAAAAAAAAGTATGATCTTTCATGCCTCCCTATTCTTATACTCCCCAATGTCTAATCAAATCAATCAGCATATCCTTTTAATTTTACCACTCAAATTTGAAATATCTTTTTTACCTGTCCATTTCTCTTTACTGCCACTACTCCAGTCAATTTTTCTTGCTGTAGATAACCGTGAAAGGCTTCTAATTCATCTCCTTGAATTCTGATATGACTCTACTCTGAGGCTAAAGATAGCTTTTCAAAATTCAATCTGTTTTGTTACAACCCCACCCCCATCAACCTTTGTGGAGTTCTGTTTTTCTCATCCCTTGAGATCTCTACATACGTGCCTATTTCAAGGAAGCCTTCTTGGACACCCTGATCTACATCAGGTTTCTATGTCCTTACAGAATCAAGCTCCTTTCTTTACCTTGTCATGTAATTACTGTGTGTTTATCTGATTAAAGTCTGTTTCTACCAAGAGAGCTCCTAGAGAGTAGGGACTGTGTCTGTTTTACTCATCCCTGATTTTCTAGCATTTAGAGCAGTCCTTGCACATGAAACAGCTTAAATGTGTGTGTGAACAAATGACACATATGAAACTCATCCAGGTCTAGGGGTATCCACCCTGTCTAAACACTACGATTTCTTTTCAGCCTAAGAAAACATAGTGGAATACCAAAAAGAAATTCCTATTTGGTCTATAATAATTTATGTAAAGTTCTCCAAAACTTGTAAATCATTAGGTTTCTGGAAAGAGATCAAAAACCAGATAAAAGCATGACACAGTTCAGCTATGAAAGGAAAGAATAAATTCTAATAGGAAACTTTAACATATTACATGAAAGGAGGAATCTTTGTATATCAGTTTAGGATATATTTAATTTAGGATGTAATCTAATCATATGATTAAAATTGTGAAATGCAATATTTTACTATTTTATTGTTTTTAGTACTACAAATTCACTTTTATATTTTAAATGATTCCAGATTATACCACATAGATACAATAATTTATCACTAGATTAGTGTTAATAATCTGTCTGATAATACAGTCTATCTTATTCATCACTATATTCCCACTGCCTAGCATAATATCAATCACATAGTATGTATCCAATAAAAATTTGTGGAATGTACCCTAATATTTCTTCATGAAAAAATTTTTCTTCATGAACCTGTATATACTGTATAAGCTTATAAACAAAGATAAATCCTTATTCCTTCTAAAATTAGATCCGCTGACTTCTCTGCAAAGTTCTCCTATCCTTTATTTTAATTATTTAGTCAATAAATATCTGTTGATACTTGTTCATACATAGCACCATGTTATACACGGCTACCCAAGTATGGAATTTATTGCTATTACAAATGTAGTTCTTTCCCTTCAATAAGCATCCTCAACAGGTCTACCTCTGCTAATAATGTCATTATTTCTTTTTCCCTAAATTCCAAGTAGAAAACTCTGATATTATCTTTAACACCAAAAAAAGAATACTGATACATATCACTAAACACTGTAAGAGCTACCTATACTAAAGTTACCAATTTAAAAGTTTTATTTTCTTATAAGATGGTTTCAGTATTTAATTCTGTTGCAACTGGAACAGTCTAATATTCTAAGATGCTTGTATTATATCCCATACACTTCATCAAAGTAGTAATGTCAAATAGAGCTCCTAATTTAAAGAAAAAGATCCTTTAGCTACAGATATTACATTAAGTATAAAAACTTGACATTTACTGCCACCTTGTGACTGAGTGGAAAATATTCTTCATCGTCTTGGACTAAAAGATGACAAGTGACTTTTACCAAGAAGTCAATGTGAAAGGTTATAGGACTAAACGCCCAAAGTATTACAATATTGTCCTAATTTACAAAGTTATAGCTTGGCCTTCAACATAGACACAAAACACTATAGTTACTTATATTACGCATTTCTACATTAAGCCCCCTGAACTCCCAAAAATCTGTTTATCTGATATCTAATTACTAAAAGAACTGTTACTCATAAAGAACATATTAGGTGAAAAGGGAAATGAAGTCGTGGGTTGGTAATCTGCTTTCTTATTCTACAAACACATACAACTCAGAATCCTTGCACTGAGGGGTCAGGTAGTCTCTCTATTTGGTCATTAACAGAGAAGAAAGTAAGGAAATCTCTTTCCATTTTCATTTGGTAACTAACCAAATAGGCTGGGGGAATAATTCTATTATTCAGGGATATTAGACAATTACTATTTCATTTTAGTTTATATTTCACTCCTCATTTTTCCTTTCTTCTAATAATTTTCCAAAAAGATTGGAGAACCTAAAAGATAAAACTTAAATCTATTCAGAGATTGCAAAGGATAGCCTGAAAGAGAACAGGATTTGCTTTAAAAAAAAAAAAAAAACAATTAGGAATCCCAGTATCTAAACACTTAATCACCTCTTCACTTAGGTAATGAAATAATCAAAAGTTGAATTAAATGTTATTGAGAAATGACTATTGGAGAAATGGTTCAAAAATGACTGTCAAAATTTCTGCTGTTTTTATTATAGAACATGTTAAATTCAGCACTGACTTTCTGGAATCAATTTCTTGAGTTTACCAAAGTCTCCAATATATAAATAAGTTATACACCAATACATATTATCTATTAAATATAATAAAATTTACAAACTCTACTATATTAGCTTATTCATTTATTCAACAATTATTAAAAACCAATAATTCAACAATTATTAAAAGTATGGCAACATGTCAAGTCTAGTGAGCTATGTATAAGGCACAAGAATTGCCCATTAGGAACTTACTAAATAATGAACAAGCCTGTAAACCAGTGAGTGCCCCCAAAACTAAATGGTGGATACATTCCTAGAGTATCGAAGAACAAGCCTATTTGACTATAATTGCTTCTATTTACCAAAAAAAAAAGAAAGAAAGAAAATAAAGTAGGTAGAAATTTTACTTCAGATACAAAGCATAATACATTGTCTTATTCAAATGATTATAAAACATTATCCTAATCCATCATTATCTCTCTCTTACTAATAGGCCTCCCTACTTCTCCCTATGTCTTTGCTAGATGGTAGCATAGACATTTTGAGTTAAAGTTCATTCCTTGGGTTCTTATTTGCCTATCACTGGATCAGGTTTCATAGAATAGTTAGAATAAAAAGGTCCTAGCTATTTAGAAATATCCTAGTCCATGAGAAACTATATAGCTTTTAAGAACACTGAGATCCCGGCTCTTTAATTAGACTGTAAGAATGAATCTTGTCTGCCAAATGTTTATTCGTACTTAGTGTTTATTTAATAATATTTAATAGTAACTGGCACAGAGTAGGCACTCAATAAATGTTTGTTGAATTTAGCCATAAAGGTCATAGATTAATTGTGTGGCCACGAGTACTCAATACATGGCTTTCCATGTTCTACTAAAGACAGTTCCATGAAGATGATTGAAATGAATACTTCTGAGCATTTTTGAAACTCATGGTTCATTAACTTAACCTTGGAAAGAAAAACATAATAACCTGAAATTTTATGTGGTTTTCTTCATCTTTAGCATGACCCAGTTTTACAAACAGCTACAGCTCAGAATCAGGAAAATAACCATGCACACCACAATACAATACCTTTCAATTTAATTGCCAAATCGATATAGGACTGCAGAAATGCCATTGATACTGCTTGCCCTACATTAAAATTAAAAATTCAACAGATATTACAACATGTATATCTCCAGAGCACCCATACTTATACATAATAAACATATAGATTCATGGGGTTAACCAAAATTGTTATTTCTTAATCAGTAATATTCTAGAATACAGTACTCAGTATTGTTCCAAACATTTAAGAGGGTTCCAAATGCAACTAATTTTCTACATTCATACTGCAAGGAATACAGTTGAAGGGTTATTATTTCAAGATGAAAACAATATGCTTCCTATATTGTTCCTAAATCTATAAGAACTGTTAATATAATAAAATCATTATCTTGAACCGTAATAATTTTTCTAAATTAATAAACTGAATATCTTGTTTAATCATTAACCTTCAATTTGTAGGTCAGATATATATAATCAGTTTTACAACTTCACAATCAGCTAGAAGTGATTCATTATGTACAATCTACCTGGAACATATGAAAGCTATATCATTTTACAACATGCAATATTGAGAATGCAAAAATAAAATTTGCCTACTTTAAATGTCCTAATATGTAAGTGTTTCCACTAAAGGCTCATACTCACAACCAGCATAGAAAAGCACTATGCTGTCAGAAGCCGTTACTGTCGCATTAAATGTCTCTTCTGTTAATTCCACTGCGAGTTCCAAAGGTAACTTTCTCTTCCTGTCTCTGTAAACAGTTTCTGCTACTTCATCATCTTGAATTCCTAAAATGTTTGAAAAGAAACTATATAAATGTATAATTAAAATATTTAAGCTCTTTTCCCAGGTGAGCACATAAAAATTTGGTATTTTACAAAAACTTTGAATTCGCACTATTTTATTAGTTAAAATGCATGATACTTAGAAACCTTCTGGTTGGCCTGGCTTCCTGTCCTAAATGACTTTGGGATGGTTCCCGACTCAGAAACTGTGATGTTTTAGTCAAGTCCAGAAGGATTTAATTGTCTAGAAATAATGTCTATTTTGTTTCTAATAAAATGTTAATTTATTATCCAAAAAGGTTCTACCATACATATATGACAGTGTTTATTTAGCTTCTACTATATGACAAGCACTGTGATAGACACTAAGGACAGTAGTAAACAAAACAGATATAGTCCCTGACCACATGGTGCTCCTATCTATAGAAAGGTCAGACAATAACCTGGCCACTGAATAAATATATAATTATAAATTATGATCAGTTTAAGAGAGGAAAAGGATACAGTAACAGATTATAACAGGGAGAATTAGATTGGGAGATGCAAAGTCTTCCAGGTAGAGAATCAAGGAAAGAATGTCTTGGGCAAAAACAATAACATATGCAGACTCTGAGACAAAAGAGACATAAAAGAGCTTAATTTAGACAGACAGACTGACTGACCAACTAACCAACTCATCCATCCATCCATCCATCCATCCATCCATCCATCCTAGTATGTGGTAAAAAACACATTTGAATTTGTAAGTATTTTGCTGGAATTTTGTACAGATTATATGGTAACAATGAAGGGGTATCTAACTTGATTAGAGAGATAAAGCTTCCTAGAAGATAAAGCTTCCTAGAAAATAAAACTTAGGAAGTAAAGGCTGGCAGAGGAGGCATACAGAACAAAAGGAACAGTATGTGCAAAGGCACAGTGTCATGAAAAAGCATGACAACTGCCAAATGCAAATATTGACTGGATATCTGACGGTTTTAAAGATTATTGGTAAATTTCTTAGATGAAGTAATAGCAATAACTATGTTAATTTTAAAAGGAGAATTCTTATATCTGAAACACGAAAATATTAATGGATGAAATTATATATTTTGTATTTGCTACAAAAAAATAAGGGGTGGCAGTGATTGGAAGAGGATAGCCATGGGATGATGGTTGTTGGGTGGCACCAGGTAATGGATACCAGATTTGTTCTATCCTGTCTACTTTATGGTAAGTTCATAATAGCCTGTAATAACATAGTAAAAAGAAAGGAAGGGAGGAAGACAGTACAGTCAGACAACTACAGTATTATTTTGCATATGATTTCTAATAGTATATAAAATAAAATAAAATAAAATAAAATAAAATAAAATAAAATAAAATAAAATAAAATAAAATAAAATAAAAATAAAATAAAATAAAATAAAATAAAATAAAATAAAATAAAATAAAATAAAATAAAATAAAATAAAATAAAAATACTAGATCTGAATGTCAGTACATCTCAGCAATTCTCAACTGTGTAATGCTAGTCAATTACGTAACTCTCTGGGCGTCAGTGTTCAAATCTGTAAAACATAAGAATTGCACTACATTAAATTTGATGTACTTTTAAATATCATATTCCATGATACTAAAGTGCCCTCTATACCCAAGTTAATAAAGGTTTATTTTCTTAGTTACTGTATTTCTTTTTCATTTTCCTGACAGTCCTTTCTTATTTCCCAGTCTATCCTTTCTTCTCTTATCTTGTTCCAATACCTTCTTTCCTTTTTATTCTTTCTTAATAAGCTACCCTCACTTGTAAATTTACTCACTCCTAAGTATACCTTTCACCTATCCATCAATATACACATTCTTTTTTAAGCCATACGTGTTTATTTTTTCATATTGTCCTTTTGTAGAACTTGGTCGACTTTACTCTAATTCATCTTGTGCCCATTTCCTTTGAAGGACATTTTTCTTTGTGTTCCACTCTTAACATGGTAACAAACTCTTTTCTAACTCTTATCTGTTTTTCCTACATAAATTGGAATGAAATGGAGGAGCAGTTAATTATGCAAATGAACACGATATCACAAAATACTATGATCCAATATACATTACAGACATAGGAAATTAACATTACAGACATAGGAAATTAAGACCAAAAAAAAAAAAAATCACAACAAAACAAAAAACAAAAGATAATACTGTAAAAGAAACACTAGAATTAGGCTGGTAGAATCAGAAAAGGCAGTGCAAAAGGGCAAACTAAGGCTAGAGAATTGAGAAGCAACAGGGGGTGTAAAAACAGGAAATCTTGAAATAGGCAACTCCCACTGAGGACAGAAATCTTACTAAACTGACACTGGGCAGTTCCCCTGACTCTAAAAGTTGGAACATATGAGACATGATAGGAATAAAGCACAGAGCAAGCAACCAAGGACACAGAACACAGGTCTATCTCTGTAATGATGACACTTATGGCTTAAACCATGAGCAATTCTAACCTCTGCATATCAGAAAAGGACTATAACATATCTCAAACCATGAAACTGGTCACTGGTAACAGCTAAAGCTTACAGCCTTTATTACATTTATAATATAGATTTTGATCATAATGATGATGAACCTCATAAAAAATAGGCAAATTCCTTCCTTCTTGGGATTCATGATAATAGTACTATATAAAATATTTAAGTATTTACTAAATGGGATACAAGAACAAAGAAGACCTAATCCCTTAGAGGTATTACAGACTAGTGGAGAAGAGAGAAAAGTAAATGAGCAATTATAGAATAGGACTGATGTTATGAAAGAAGTATCAGGAATGATCATGATCATAAATAAGATTTCAAGTCAGAATGCTTCATTTCTAATCCAGGATCTGGAACATGCCACTTGTGTAACTGGGCAGATCATTTAACTGCTAAAACAAAGATTCTTCATCTACAAAATCAAGATGACATCAGCTAACTCAGAGGATAACAAAGTAAATAATGTGTGGAGAAATAGCCTTGAAAACTATAGAATACTTCAAAAATGTAAGCAATGACAACAATAAAAAGAAAAACATGTTAAAAAGCATTCAAATGTTATTGAAATTTACTCCCCATAATGTAAACAATCAGATTTATTTACAACTACAAATACAACAGTATTTGTTAGAATTTCACTTCCTAATAATAATAAGAAAAGTAAAATATGTAAATATGTTATGGTTCCTGGGTCATTCTTAAACATGTAGTAGGCCAACAGGGCTGAAAGAACTGATTTGGAAGATAAAGATACAGATGTGGAAAGCTAGAAGCCTGACATGTAACAACGAAAGGTATCACACTAAACAAAATACAGCATCTTTTCACCTAATCAACTTGATAAAATGTGATTCAAAATAAACTTTTTCAGGTTTCTTCATAATTTTGAATGTGAACACATTCTATGAAAAAATTAATTCATTGAAATTTCACTGACCTTACGGGTGCTGGGCAGGAATAGGGGGAGGTTATCATCACAAAACATATTACCCATATCTGGACCTTCCATGTCATCATCTTCATCTTCTTGTACTTCCTCAATGTACAGATTATTTTCCACATGGGATATTATTAAATCGATATCATGAAACACCAAAAATTCCACTGGCATTCCCTAGAAATACATTAAAAAAGTAACTAAAATATAACAAAGCATTTTTATATAAAAATGTTTTATTTGTTTGACACTAAAATGAAACTAAATATTTTTTAAAATAAATTTATTTATTTAAATTAATTTCAAGTATAAAGTACATTGGTTAGACATCTATAATGTTCATAAAACGATCCCTCCAATTGCTCCCTCCCTCTCCTGGCCCTCCACTTCCTTTTGACTTCGATTTTAAAATTAAATAAAACAAAAAGAGGAAATGAACTCCACAGTTACTATGAAAAGTATCCAAAGCATACTTTATATAAAAAGATGGTCAAAAAAGAAGAATCGAAAGTCTCACTTGCTTCTTGTCACTATTACATTATACTGAAGTCTAAAGTATCTCATGTATAGCAGTTAAGTCCTATCTCAATATAAAATGAAAGTATACAATTTTACTGCAAACAGAGCCAATCAAAATTGTTTTGAATATTTCATAGAAATATTCAAAATAATACTTCATCTAAAATAATCCCACTAAAAAAGTTCAACTGCCTGTTTAGCTATGAACATAAAAATATTATCTACCCCCAGATATTTTAAGAACACCAAATTCTATTCCAACTGAGATTATTCCATTAAAATAATCTTTCTTTCACTAATACCTAGCTATCGCATTTTTTAAAAACATGAAATTTTAGGCCAATAGATTATTTTAGCAAATTATCCCTGACTGAAACTATAAATTACAATATATCTATAAATGAGCTTAAAGTGTCTCTTCTTTGATAGCACATATCTTCATATTTTTATTATATTCTAAGCAAGCAATCTTTTACTCCTGTAGAAACTAATGGAGCTAAAAGAAGAATCAAAATCAATCAAACTAAATCTATTTCAAATATACATAAAAATTGTGGTAAATTTTTTATTGAAGTCTAACATTCCAACAGAAAAGAACACAAAGTTTAAGTACATAGTTTGATAAATTTTTACAAAGTAGATACACTTATGTCACTACCACACAGATTATGAGATAGAACACTACCCAGAGGCTATCTTCTTTCCTGTCTGTCATTACCCTCCCCGAAAGGTAATCATTACTGCTTTTATCATCACCTATAAATTTTGCCAGTTTTAAAATGTATATAATAGAACTATACTCTTTGTACTCCTTTTGTGACTGCTTCATTTGCTCAATATTATTAGTGAAGTCGATCCATGTTGTTACATATAAAAGCAGTTTATTCTTTTTCAATCCTGTAGGTATATTCATTGTACGAATATACTAGTGTTTATATATTTGTTTATCCATTCAATTGCTCATGGACATATGTTATTGTCAGCCTGGTACTATTATAAATAATACTGCTATGAACATTACTGTAGCTGTCTTTTGATGCACATGTAAACGTACTTCTGTTGAGCAATATTTAGGAATGAAATTGCTGGCTCATATGACATACATAGTTTCAACTTTAATAAGCACTGCCAAATACTTTTCCAATTTTCATTGTATCAATTTTCACTCTTAACAGCAGAATCTGAAAGTTCTTATAACTCTACATCCTTGTTAACACTTGGTACTGTTATTTTTTAAAATTTTAGCCATTTTGGTAGGTATCTCATAATTTTAATTGCAATTCTACCTCCAGTTTATTTGCTGTCTCTACTTTAACTCAGTGATCAAATGTAGCATCATTAAGTGAGAAAAACAGACATTATGCACTTTAGGATAAGATGGAACATAAAGGAGCTAGCTATGCATTATTCTTACCCGAAATGTTTAAGGAAGCTAAGCAATAATAAATCTAACTTCTAGTTTTTAGAAAATATAAGGGAAGAGGAACAAAGCAGACAACGACAAAAAGAAATAGGCAAATCCAGAATATAGAAAAAGTGGCCCCATTTATCCAAAAAGTCACTGTCATGGGGAAAAGTGGGAAGGAAGAGCAGCTAAGATATTAACAAACAAATATACCAAATGCAATTAGAATTTCTGACAGAATTTTGGTTGCCAAAAACTGTTTGTAGATAATAATTATAGTATGAAAAAATTTGAATATGGACTTGCTGAGATTAGGCTATGGTATTAAAGACTATTAGTTTTGTTAAATATGATAATGAGATAGTGAGTATATATAGGAGAATTAGTCATTTTTAGAGATTCATGCTAAGTATGAATAAAATGTCCTACCTGCAACATTCTTTGCAATGTTTTAGAAAAAATTATAAATGAAGCAAATATGACAATATGTTAAGTATTAAATCTAGGCAGTAGGTATATGGTTGTTTATTCTATTTTTATTTCTACTTTTCAGTATGTGTTTTTTTTTTCATAATAAAACATTTAAGAAAGAAAGAAAAAGAGCTTTTAAAAACTCAGATACTATGAAAGATCCTAGATATTAACACTATTCCTCATGATATTATGCTAATAAACAAAAGCCCACTCCTCTGCTCAGGGCCTCTTAACTTGTTGTGTTCTCTACCTAGAATCCTCTCTCCCCATATAGCCACATGCTGGTTCCTTTGCTTATGGTCGCTTATCAGTGAGATCTTCTATCACTACTCTTTAACCTTAACATGCCTTTTTTTTCCCATTCCCCTTAATACCATCTGACATTCTTGCTATACTTGTTTTGTATTTGTCTCCTGCAACTAGTATATTAGCTCCATAAGGGTAAAACCTTGGTTCAGCTTACTGTTTTATCCTCAAAGCCTATAACCGTGCCTGGAACAAAGCAGGTACATAACAGACACTTATTGAATGAATAAATGAATATTGGTTAATATTGGTTAATATTATAGAGCACCTATAATGTGGTGGGCCCTATACAATGTAAGCACTTTACATTATTTCTTTTACTATACTGACCAACAACTCTTTAAAGTAAATATTATTATCCTCACTTTACAATGGGAAAAAAGTCAAGAGCTATAAAGCAGAATTTGAACTAGGCAATAAGATTCTATAGCATAAACTCTTAACATTATATTGCTAATCACTGCCACAGGACAAAAATAACTAAGCAAGTAATACATTACTAACAGAAGTATTTTATAATTCTTAGTATATAAGGTTTATGATATGCTAATATAAATATAGAATACTATCTGTGCAACCAGTACCAGTACTTTAAGGGAGCCTCAAATCCTAAGTCTGGAGAGGTACAAGAAAAGAAGAGAGGAAGGATGAATATACAATCCCAGGATCAACATTATTGCCCTGATTAATAAGAAAAGATGTGCACTGAATTCAATAAAGAAAAGCCTACCCTATCCTTAACAGAAAACATCTTTGCAGAGACAGCGAAGATATAACCTATCTTACTTTACATTAGACAAAATTAGTTGTATTTCAACAACTGAGACATCAAAACTGGGAAACCAGCATTAACTTTAATTCTTCTATAAACCTAATTCCCAATAACAAATATTATCAATTTTTTATTTAAGGACCTTATCTACTAGCAAAAAAGAAAAAAAAAAAAAAAACCTTCAGAAAGTACTCTTTCAATTACCTGGCCAAAGAGCAGACCATGCTAGCTCTATACTATGCGTATCTGAAAATACTACAGTTTTCAAAGTATTTTCCTATTTGGTCTTCAAATTTTCTTGTAAGTTAGAAGAGGAAGTTGTAGAACTATTTCCCAAATGAGAAAAATGAGTTTGGAGATGTTAATTTATTTATCTGGTCCCAGAACCAAAGGTACAGAATCCAAGTCTCTGACTCTTAACCCAGTATTCCTGCCATAGACTTAGGCAATAGAATTTAAGTTTAAACTGGCAGTTTATAAACATATCGATCAATTTTTTAGCAAATGTATATATTTAGAAGATGTTCAGAATTAAAATGTTCTCAATAATTAGGAAAATTAAGAACTATTTAAAGAAAATAGTGACATTAACAGGAATTTAAAAAGGAAATATAAATGGCCAAGAAACCTTCAAAAGTTCAACCTCACTAGTAATTAAAGACATACAAATTAAAAATAAAAACATTTTCTGTCTATAGAAAAGATTAAAAAAAAAAAGATTAGTACTCAGTATTGGCAAAGATGTATGAGAAACAAGGAATTCCAAACCTTTCCAGTAAATGTATAACCTTTCTGGAAAGTAGGCAATTTGACGATTTATTTTAAAAGTCTTAAAAATTCCCATTGTCTGACAAATTTCACTTTCAAAAATTCAGCCAAAAGAAACAGTGATGTTCAAAACAGTATGCAAAGGCAGGCATCAAAGCACAATTAAAAAGTAATTAAATATAATTTTAGGTGAAAAGGTATATAATATAGCAGATCCTAATTTTCATAATATACATATATTTATGAATATGGAAAAAAGACTAACAAATGAGAAAAAAAAGAGCACATACCAAAACATTAATAGCAATTATCTTTGCATAGTGGCAATTTACAGAATTTTTCTATGATAAGCATGTATTACTTTAGGACATGTATTTTCCTTAAATAAGCAGACATCACAGACCAATACACAAAACGACTAACCTCTTCTCGTTTGAAGACCACATTAGCCTGCTGAGGAATGTCCACTTCCAAAGAGTCCCTTTTTCAAAATGGAAACAAATGTATTATGTTGCTAATTTGAATAACAGTCATCCAGGATGTCAATCTAAAATAGAACTATAAGTTCATATACTAAAAAAGTTTTATGAAAAAAATTTACAATTTAGTGAGTCAGAAATTTTACACATAAATGCAGACCAGATTTTCTACTCTCCATCTTAATTACAATTTCATTTAGCAAAGCTCAAAGGCCTAAATTCTAATCGAGCTAATAATTAATGTTTAGATTTTAGCTCAGCAACTTGTTCTAATATTAGAATCTATTAAAGAGTTGAGTTTATTTACAAATGAATAGACTACCATATTTAAAAATGAGAAAAATATTAGTGTTTACTAAACATAGTGAATATTCGATGTTTATGATACCTTGACAAGAGTAGAACTCCTGCTTTTCCAAGAAGACGCCAAGCTACCCATTCTGCAGTTCTTCTATCAGCTTCATATGTAGCTTGTTGACTAACGATAAAAACCAGTGGTAATCCGAGTTGGAGATGAATAGTTGAAACCTGTTGAGGATCTTCAGCAACTTCAGTCTTCATTGAAAAATGAAAAAAATGTCTTTACTGTCTGATAATAATGTTTCAACATTCAGATTTAAACTCTGTTAATTCTTATTAATAAAGTCATGAGTTAAAAACCAAGTATGTGAAATAAGTCCAACATTAAGAGAAATGGTCTCATAATTTTCTCAGTTTAATGCTCCCAATGTACCTATACAGATAAAGCATTATAAAACTAATACATTTTATAAGAAATTAAACATAAAATTATAACCATAAGGAATAAGCATGTTATAAAGAAAAATAAATAAAATGGTGTGGTACTGATAAATGAGATAGATATTTCAAATGAAACAGAACAGATAACTAAGGAATATATTCTTTAATATAAGCATTTAACACACAATGACACATTACAGAACAATGAGGAATCTGAGTTAAGATGTAGTTTGAATACACACATCTAACTTCACTTTCTCCAAATATTCCAGGAAAACTATAGCAATAAGATTTTTTAAAAGAGATAAACATACATCTGTGAAGAAACGAAAAGAGAAGAGGCAGCAAAATTTTGGAGGCTGGAGAACAGAAAAACTGACTCTACAAAGCAAAACTCTAAGCCATGAGAAGGAAAGCTAAGAAACGATTTAATTATAACTGCAGAATCCTAAAATTTCTCAGGAATTGTCAGTGCCTGGTATCTCTGGAACTGGGAGAGAAATAATCTAAAAACTTTGGAGAAGCAGTTAGATCCCTAGATACCCAACTCCATTCACAGAGGCAACTGCCCCTCCCTCTTCCCATCCCAGGAGAAATCTGGGGGGCACTTCAAGAACAGCTGAGAGTGTGAATCTCATACCAAAAGCAGGGACATTAAGTAGCCCGATGCTGAGACACTTCCCAGCGTCCTCCCCACGCAGTTTCCAGAATGCTAACAGCCAGAATCCTGTCCTCCAGCAGACAACTGGAAGGTCCTTTTCTGGGCATCTTGAGTCACCTTGAGGAACCTTGAGTCAGTCCACTATTCTGTGCATCCTGGACTGCCAAGCCTTTCTAGGCAGACACCAAGGTTTAGATAATCAGCTTGTTCTCCAACAGGGTACTGATCTTAAGCTTGCTTTTCACACTTTTCTTGGTGCTGTGCTACTGGCCATTCCTACCTATCCCATTGTCTACCCCATTCTTCTAGAACCTCTGCCTGAAACCTATATCCCAGTTCCACAGCTGTCTTGGAAAAAAGGGTTCCAACAAATAAGAAGCTGAGGCACTGATATGCTTATGCATCACTTTGTGTGAGTGTTGAAACAAACTGCACTTCAGGAGGGAATCTGATGGTCAAAGCTCCTTTTGGGGTAAACACTACCACTGCACAATTCAAGGAAGCACCATTCCCATTGTTGTTTATAAAATGTATGTTTCAGAAAATAACAATATAAATGGTGCCCTTGGTTTTTTGCCAGCCACACTTAATTAAATCCCAAGTCATTATGAAGTCCCAAAAGTTCTCATTTTTTAATTTCAAAATATTACATAATTTCTGGTAAGTAAAGCAAAATATTATCTAAAAAAACAAAAAATACTTTTTAAAAAGCAGCAAAAGAAAATTCATGACCAGAAGTTTTAAGAAAGGTATACAACTTCCAGCCAGAATGTTAGAGCCAAAGAGAAAAACAGAAAGTTTTTAGTAAAGCTAGGGATGAGTCCTAATCCTGCTCCCAAAGGCAAAAATAGTACTTGGTAAATAGACAAAAATCCTAAAAGTTCTTAATAATATCTCAATATTGGAAGAAAAGGAAATGAGGCTGGAAAAAATGGTAAAGAACTGTCCAGCGAATTGTTCTCTCTCTCTCAGGGCTCTGTGCTGAAATGAGAGATCAAAACAAATTCATAGGGTATTCTCCCTGTGGGAATAAGATATATGCCCTTCTTCCATCTGAAAGGAAAGGAAAAAGACAAAAATACTGCCTTTTTAAAAAACTGTTTGAAGCCCAAATCAAAACAAACAAAAACTGACTCAAAGAATTTAGGAATAAAGCCAACAGAATTGGGGCTGGTGAGCTCTAAATCTATTTAAATGTAGAAGCAAGACTTTTAAAAAAAAGTTGGAATTATGGTTACAGAATACAGTATAAACATTACAAAACTTAACAATGTAAAAATAACACAAAACTAACCAAAATCAGCAAGGTAAGAGAAGCTGAGATGGAAATAAAGGTATGAAGTTAATTTTCTCATCTTTCACAGCAAGGGTTAAATCAATACTATCTAAAATGGAAACATGTAGTTTTTTCAAAATAATGATTTTAGTTTCCTAATGTTTTCAAAATCATTTTTAACACTTAAGACAATATTTCCTAAGAGCCTTCTAATAAAATGTTTTATCAAAATTTCCATAATCCCTCTAGTTTCACATCAGTTTTTTTCCTTCTATTAAATCAAATAAGATTAAATATGCTTTTTACTATAAAGTAGCACATGCAATATGATATGTCCTTAATCCATCCATCCCTCTATTTGTATCTTTATGGGCAGAGATGACTGGGTCATGTTATCTAACAGTTCATTTCTGAGTGATGGGATGAGGTAGCTTTAAAATATTTTTTCTTCATACTCTGCTGCATTGGTTAAATTATTTATAATACACATGCACTATTTTTATTTAAAAAGGATATACTGAATGAAAAGGCCTACTGAAGGTTTTACACATGCGCAGGACAACCCTTCAGACTTTCAGAAAGAAAACTGTGCTGATCACTATCACCTTCTGAGTCTATAAAATTCTTTCAGGCTCATACTAAGGAAAATGGAGCACCAGAAATGCTATAGTTCCAATATTTACCAACTTCTAAAATAGTGATGAAAACATTCACAGAAGAGGTCTTTTCTTGACCATGATGTGGTCTCTGTAATCTTACAGTGACCACAGTTCATTATAACAACTACCACAGAATACTTCCACTACACAAGACTATATTTGAGTTTCAATATAATAATGGCACTTCAAGACATTAAAGTATCATTTTATGAAGTCTACCTTCCATTCTACCTTGAATCAGTAACTACTCCTAAGTCCTCCTAAACTAAAGACATATGTCCAAGGAAAGGGGAAAACATATAGCTCATCTAAGTAACATACACATCTGTGAATCAAAACTTAATAAATTTAATGTATGAGTTATCTAATATATTAAAGTAAGACACATACCAGCAGTGGTGCTTCCATTGACTTAATAAATCGATAAATGTTCAATGTAGTCAAAGGCGGTCCCATTAGTGTTCTTCTACATTGCTGGGTCAAGTCCAACAGTGGTTTACAATGAAAAAAGTAGAGATGTGCATATTCTATATCCTCCATGCTGCAAATTAAAAATTAGAGACAGACCCACTTGAAGTCCAATGTGTGATCCTTCCACCATCCAGAAAGACATAACAATAAATCTCTTTGTCTTTCAAATTGCTGTTTTAGTGAAAGCCTGGAAGAGTATAACATTAAAAGAAAATGGGCTAGGCAAAAAAGAAGATATAGAATACTAATGAAAATTAACTTTAACATTTTTAACAAACCACATGAGTTGTATAAGCAATTTTTCCCCTGGATTCTTTCATATGGCAGCTTCTAAATTAGGTTATAGGCAGATGTACATAATTTTTTAAAAAATAAAAGGCTGTCACCTTGAAGACAATAAGATTACCTTCAAATATGGTTTTTCTAGAGCTATGCTAAATAAGGCTTTATAACACAAATCTTCTAGGTTTAATTTAAACCCAAATCTGTTTTGAATAAACTTCAGCCAAAATATGCCTTAAGATAGAAACCATGTGACACTTTGTGGGAGTTTGTGAGTTTGTATCTGAAATATTACAAAACTCAGTAAATATGGCTCATAATTTCAGTTTTGGCATTCCCTTCAACATGAGAATTCAAAGATAAACTTATAGTGAGTAAGATTTACCAAAATTAAAATAGCATTTAAAAAAAAATCTCCAGATGGCATTAGTAGGATTTGACAAAATACTGCAACTTTTTATTTTTAAAATGTTATTTTAATTCTTGAAACATGTTTAAACTGAGCTCCAAGGTTCACCAATTTCAAATGTAATTATAAAGTAATGTCTAATAGAATCAATGATTAAGTAAATCATCAAAGATTTACTTAAAACCTACTGTGTGTGTTAGGTCCTGTGCTAAAATACAAAAGACTAAGATGAATAAGACAATTCAAATACATGAGGGGCCTAAACTAGAGGAGATATATTTAGTGAAACATTTAAAATGTAGTTTATAAGTGCTACAATATACAAAGTGCTATGAGAAACAAATATTTCATTCTGCCTCAAGTTGAGAGGAGAAGGAAAGAAAGGGTTCAGGATGATCACCATGGAGATTAAAAACAGTAAGGGAGAGAAAGACTTCTCCAAGAAGTTAGGACAAACAGGTATTTCAGACAAAAGAAATAATATAGCCACGGCAGAAAGTACAAAACTCTTTGAGAGGAACCCTAAGTAGTCACATATTACTGAAAGGAAAGTGTTGACAGCAGAAGGACCCAGCTGAGGTTGAAACTCATACCATAACCTCTGAAATAATAAAATAATGTTGCAAAGTTAATCAGGAATAATTTGATTATACATAACAGAAACAAAAAGGGGGATTAGGGGAAAATACTTACTAGAAGTTTAGAAGAATATCTCACAGACTACAAATAAAATTCAAGTAATTGAATCAGAGAGTAAATGTAGAGATCTGAACAGCAAGAGCTCAGAGAACTTCATTTCGCCATTAACACTTTTCAGCTCCGAATTCTATGTAAAGACAATTCCCTCTGCTTTACTTCTACATGAGTAAAATATTCCTGTGAGCAAGAGAGCCACAACACTGTATAATAGTTTTTTCTATACCCAATTTTAAGTTCCTGGGAGAGAGGATATTATTTGCTCACATAAGCCAATGTCCTTAGGTCAGGTGGCTGCCCCTGATTTAACTGACTGTGATATATATGGGATAAGGGTAACACCCCTCTTTGCCTACACACAGATTCTTTAAGAAGGGAATTTGAGGAGGTTGCAGAAAGTACTGGTGCCTCCATGGCATGCTACCTCTTTTACTACCTGTCAATATACATCCTTCTTCACTGACATATAGGTTCAAACATACTTAGGCCAAACATTATATAGCAATTAATATACTAGTCTCATCCAATGTTATAGCCTGAGCAACTGGAATAATGCCTAGCACATAGAAGGCATTCAGTAAATACTTATTAAAGAATGAACACATGAATAAAAAAAAAATACATTCACCTCTCCCCCATTAGGAGACAACTCAAAGTTATAGCCAACTACTTCATGCAGAAGTGATGTCACGGACTACTATATTTTGAATCCACAGTCTTTCCTTGTCACATCAGGTTCTAGTATGAGCCCTCACCATGTTGTTATCCATGAATAAATGAGAATTCAAACATCTCTAATACATCGTAAACTCAAAAGTATATGAAAAATGGGGTAACTGTACACACTTTTTAATTCCCATTTTAAAAATGGAGAAAAGTCTTCCAGAACATTACTGTGTTTGGTGATAGGTAAACACACACACACACACACACACACACACACACACACACACACACACACACACACACA
>CM053509.1:32701004-32730983 GCA_028627145.1 Eidolon dupreanum | reverse complement strand
TAACAAGGCCTCCCTGATTCCAAGATGGGAAATTGGCAGTTGGGAGTAGCAAAGTAGTGGCTAAATGTGTGCTTATTATATCTTGAGACTCAGCGACAACTTCTAGCTTACAATTTTAGACTCAGTAAATCTTTATAGTACTGTCAACATAATTCTCAAATCGTTAAAAACATTAAAATTCTTGTATGAATAGCAAACATGCATCAAAGTTTTATTTAACTCATTAATGAGGGAACTAGCAGAAAGACAGTTCAATAAAAAGAGATTAATGGAAAAGGAATGCTGGTTGTCATATAGAGCAATGAAAACATAACTTCTATTTATAGGAACTTTATTTTCTGCCTACTCATTCCCCCCCAAAAAAATCATTGCACTTTATCAGTTTTCTATGCACTAACCTCCAAATCTACAGAGTTGTAAAATGTCTGGTATTTAATTAATTGTGTGTGGTATATCAAATAGTCATTTTCTGAGAGGTTGATAACAGGACTTATTAAAATCTCTTGCATAGTATAAAAAGGTCACACGATCACCATTTTGCCTTGCTTTGGGTTGAAGTTCCTGAAGAACATTTTAAAGCCAAACTTAAAGTCTTTAAAATGCACTAGTTATTCATTGGGTGTCTATTTTATAAGTCTAAAGTAAAGAAAAACTTTAACCCTTGGTTGCCTACACAACAGACGGCCTCTACCTAACTGTAAACTAAAAGTAAACAAAAAAAGAAACATCTAAAACATTCTGTTCAAAAACTGTACCTACATATATTTAAGATTATTATGAAAAAGTAACTTACAGAACTCTTAGAATTTCTGGAGCTTAATTATGAAAGCTGTTATTTTATCACCTATCTCATCACTGTAGGAGATCTATTCCTAAAATATACTTGGCCACTCATAGGATCACATCTGTGGCTTATCCATATTGTCTTCATTCATCTTAGTCTAATATCAATTCAGCATATTTAAATTCATTTTCAGACGCAATACAGATGATAGTAATAAAGGGGATTTCAGGTTTCGTTTATATGTTCACATCTGCTTATGATTTCTCTTAGACAAGTCCATGCTGTGAGAGTATAATGGAAATGTTGAATAAGTAATGTGAAGTAAGTGAACTTAAAATTGTTGGCATATGCCTCTTATACATACCCAATACTTCTCAAAAGGGCAATTTCTGTGGTTAAGACAAATTGGTATGTGGTCCCATACACGAAAGCAGCTTCCATGATTGCCCTGTGCTCTGAAGAGATAAGGGAGTTGGGAAAGAAGAGTTAGTTTGTGTGACTCTACATAAACTTCTATTCTGAATACTCTCCTACAGCTTTTTATGCTTTATTGTATTTAAAGAAAAATCTTTTGTAGGGATCCCAGTTGTGAAAATGCAGACAGTTAAAGAAGTTATGAAAAGTCTATTCGAGGTAAGAGAATTAAGAGGGAGTAGAAAATTAGTTTTACCTAAGAATAGAACATGAAAAATCTGTGATAGTTTCTTCCTAGTGATAGGGAAGAGAATATGAAGCCACCATATAACTGTCATATGTTATATTTTATATATGTATATGTCTCGTATTCTTTCTGGCTTAGTCACTTTTTAATCAAACGTATTCTTAAATACAGTTTAAAGAGACAAATCATCCTACAATAAGAAAAACAATAGTTCTTCTGCCCCATATCCAATTTCAAGGGAAAACTTTCAACTCTTTCACCGTTTCTTTGGGTAATTACCTCCAAGTCATTAAACAACAGTCTTATACTCATTTCCTAAGTTTTTTAAGTGTCAGTATTACCTACTGACCTTCCACTTTGGAAGATGATAAATTGGCTCTCTTTTCCAAAACCCCACTCCACAAATATACACATTTCTATTCCCTCAACTTTCCCAATATAGTTGTAATCTTTATTAGATCAATAGTATTTACATCATTATGGCTCAGTAAATACTATTTACAAATGAGCCATGCAGTATAAAATGAACACTTTTCCTTTTTCAAACCTTTTATTCACTATAGTCATCTCTATTTTTGCGTAGATTTCTTCCTAATCTATTCCTAAACTCTTGCAGTTGTCTAACCCTCTTAATACTTCAAATATATCAGGTATACTATTGATTCTCTCTTCTTGGAGACATTTCTACAGAAATGTCCCACACAGACTATTGCTACTTGACAGGCTACACAACTTTCATCCTAAGAACTCACTTCATCATCCAAAGGATCTCTTAATTCTCTCATGTGTTTGATCCTTTGGCCTGTTACGTGTGTGTGTGTGTGTACATATATATACACATATATATTTTACAATTCAACTTTAAGGTATGTATATATATGTGTGTGTGTGTGTGTGTGTGTGTGTGTGTGTGTGTGTGTGTGTATATATATATATATATATATATATATATATATATATTGTATTGTGTGTTCAATGCTATAGTTAGATTTCTGTCACTACATATTTGACTCCTTTTACCCCATCTACCTCTCCCCTCCACCCCACCCTCTGATAACCACCAGTCTATTGTCTCTGAGTCTTTGTTTGTTTGTCCTGTTTGTTTGTTGCTTTTAGGTTTATATCCCACATATAAATGATACTTTCAGGGATCATTTCTATAGTTGATATGCATATTTTTTTGATTGATTTACTCCCTTGCTCCCATTCTCTAGCACTTTCCTATGACAGAATTTATGGAATACACATTTTTGCAACCTCCTACTTCTAGAAAAGTCTTAATTCTACTTTTATAACTAGCTGTAGTTGTCTGAGTATAGAATTCAAGGTTCAAGTCACTTCTCCTGAGAATTTTGGAAGCATTGCTCATTTTCTTCAGTTTCCAGGGCTGCAAAACTTCTCAAATGAATCTCTCTATATTCAGTCTTAGACTTTCCATATATTCTCTTTTATATCCCTGTCAGGCACTTATCCCTACCACTCTAGAAACTGTGTTTATCAACTGCACCAATAGCGTCCACATTGCTAGCATAGCAACCACTTGGCAGTTCTTATCTTAATCAGCTTTTCAGCATCATTTGACACAATTGTTCCTATATCTTCCTTAAAACCCTGTCCTCACTTTGCTTGCAGGACACTCCTACCATATAGGCTATACCTTCTGTCACCTTGACCGGTTCCTCTCTACCTCGCTAATCCAAAAATATTCAAGTATGAGTTCAGTCTTATTCCCATTTAGTCTCACTTCTTCATATCTCTCTGGTCTCCTAGTTTTATCTCACAAATTTATATCCCTAGTCTGTAGTCCTACCATAAAATGAAGATTAGTAATATCCAACTACCTTATTGATAACTCTACTTGGATATCTAATGGATATTTGGCAAGTTGTATGTCCAAAAGTGAATTCCAGAGCTTCCTCTCCAAACTGTTTATTTCTAGTCTTCCCTATCTTAGTTATAAGCAAGTTCACCTTGCAAGTAGCTCAGGCCAAAACTCCAGACTAACCCTTGTTTCTGCTACTTTTCTTTCACTGCACATCCAATATACCAGCAAATTCAGTAAGTCCTACATCACATACAAAATACTGCTAAATTTTTTTAAAGTTATTGACATCTCTATCACTAACACACTGACTGGTCCAAGCCACTTACCATCATCTCTTGCCTGCATTAGTACAACAACTTCCTAATTTTCTCCCTTATTTCACCATTGCTCTTTCTAGTTTATCTCAAACATAGAAGTCAGATTGATCCTGTTAATATAAGTCAGGAGGTTCTGGTTCATCTAGCAGTGTAAGCCCTCTATTGCTCATCCCTCTCATATTGGTTATAATTATACAATAATACAATACAATAACCCAGACAAAATATAATAATCTAAGGTTCCTGAAAAGGAAACAAAAACAGGTTGATTGAGGAATATTATTTCACAAGTCAGTGGCATGTTATGTAGCCATCAAGGTTTATGTTTATAAAAACTGAAATTTCCAATAAGTAATATTCTTTCATAAAGCATATATAATTTTTTAAAATGTCTTTAATGTTATATAACTCACATGGCCAAGTTATAACTATTAACAAATAAAAGCACAACTATAATTTGTTCATAAAATGTTTACAGACTTCATGACAAAATTAGATATTAATGCTCAAGGTGATGCTGTCAAAATCAATGTTTTAAAAATTAAAAAAAAAATGTCAAACAGAAAATATCAAAATATTTAAAAAGAAAGCACAGAGTCAACAACATTTACTAAATACTATAAACTACTATACCATGTACCATGAAGACTATAAGGAAATACAAAGTTACAGTGAACTTGCAAAGCACCTACTGTATGCCAGAAACCATTTTAATTATTCAAAGTCATTTGGTGCTCCCAATAACTCTAAGAGGTTATTTTCACCATGTTAGTGACTAGGAAACAGGTTAAGTAAGTTGTCCAAAGTCACACTATAAGTAATTAATGGAGCAGGGAGTCTAACCTAGGCAGTCTGGCTCCAGAGTTTTTGTTCAACCACTATGCTATGCTGCCCATTTAAAAAGAGAAAACATAATAGTAAAGATACTGCAAATTTATTTTAAAATATTAAGATTGTGTTCGAAATCACTATTTTCTGATATAATCACATAAGTACAAATGCACAGCAAAATTTAAGTAAAAGTTAATAAATACCTGGTGTTCCAATGGCTCTTACATACGAAAATGCAATGTTTGCTTTTCCTTTCAGAGCATTTTCTATATTCTGAAGGTCTTCCAGAGTGGTAATATATTTTACTTCATTGAAAAGCAGAGCACTAAAATAAACAGATGTAATTAGTAGAAAAACCTGATATGAATTTAGTTATATTTATTGTGTAAATAAAAGAACCTAATAAAAGAAATTAGTAAAAACCTAAGCATTTTAACACTAAATTAAAATCACTCCTAAATCATTAATCTGTCCCTAAGAACATCAAGTAGGGACGGTTGTGAAAAATGATGCTCATTCTCCATCATGACCACCTCTCAATGTATTAAGCTGTATTCGCTAATATCCTAGTCTGGCCAAATAATCCCTTACAGATCTCTCAGCTTGAACACATTTGAGCCCTTCACACATCTAAACTGCATGCCTCTTTCCATGGCCTGTAATGTAAGGGAGGCCCTGCATGACCTAGACCTTGCCTACTTCTCCAGCCTCATTTTGTTCTACCATCTCTCATGTCTACCACTTTAGGCACACCTTAGGGCCTCTGCAGACACAACTCTCTTTGCTGAAAGCTATTCTTTCTGCTCCTTCTCATACATCTCATCTCAGAGAAGCCTTCCCTGTTGGTCCTACATAAGTAGGTCTATAGCATTTTCCTCTTTCATTTCACGCTATTTGATCCCTTCACAGTACTTATCACAATTTATAAATACTTATATATTTGTTTACTTGTTTACTCCAGCCTCTCTCAATAACTGTTACGTTTGCGAGGCAGGGACCTTGCATATTTTATCACTATATCTGTAATAACTAAGAACAGAGCCTAGTATACTATTGGGTAATCAATAAATATTTGTTAAGTAAATAAAAGGTAGAGTAGGAATTATTCATTCTTGTTTGAAGAAACGCAAGTTCAAAACACTGAAAAGCTTATTACTCAAAAATACATTTACTGAATCAAGGAACCAGGAACAGAACACAAAAGAGGCCTTCTTACTTCTAGTTCAGTGATCTTTCCACTTGACTGTAATTCTTCTAAATCATCTTTTCAATGTGTAAATCAGACTAATAATATTTCTTCATTCAAAAGACTCTTCTTTATTAATTTTCTACTTCTACATAAATCCTCTAACAACTCATTTCACTTATCTGTGTGTGTATGTATTTTTGTTAGGCAAATTTTAAAAATTCTTGAAAGTTGTTCCAAGTACACTTAAATATTTAAATAAGCAAAAGTTCACTCAACTATCTTCAACAAATTAGTCAATCATGATTTCTTCCTATGGAAAACATGGCACTTTCTGCTAATACTGCAGTTCTTAAACTTTCTGGTCTCCAGATATCTTTATAGACTTAAAAATTATTGAGCTCTTCAAAGAGCTTTTGTTTATGTAGCTTATATCTACCAACAGTTGCCAAAATAAAAATTAAAAAGAAATTTAAAAATGTTAATTCTTTTAAAAATAAACCCTATAGCATCTTAATAATGCTTTTTATTTAAAAAAAAAAAACTAAATTTTCCAAAACAAAAGAAAAATTTAGTGAAAAGAGAGGCATTGTTTTACATTTTTGCAAATCTTAATATCGGACTAAATAAAAAACAGCTGGATTCTTATAACTGCTTCTGCAATCTGTTATAACATCACACATCATATAGCCTTTGGAAACTGTACTCCTGAGAGAATGAAAGCGTAAATGGCAAATAATGTCTTAGTATTATTATAAAAGTATTGTGATTTCATGGATAGCCTGAAACTGCTGCCCTAAATTACACTGGCTTAAATATTGACTTACTATAGATTTCTTCAAATTTTTAAAAGAAATGTAAAACTTGATATTTTACAATTCCCAGGGTTCGTTTTGTTTTTAAAAGAAATATTTACAAAGCAGTACTCACTATGTGCCAGGTATTTCATGTTTTCATTTAAACCTTCAACGATATTCTTACAATATTCTTTATTCAACACATACATTCAACAGTCTGAAGGATTAAGTAATCTGCTCCAGATCACACTGGTAGTCACTGATAGACCTAAGATTCAAATCTAGGCCTTCTGACACTAAGGCCAGGAGTTTTAAACTATATTACTGACTATTCTTGTAAATGAGAAAGCAGGTAGAAAGGGAAGCAACTAATGTAAGGCAAGGGTGACTTGGTGGCAGTGTGGGTAGCAGCGGCTTATGCATTTTGGCTAACAAGTTCAGAATTACTGTCAAGTAACTTCAAAGTATTTTGGAGGTGCTATCTAGTAAATTTAATTGGACTTCCATGTAAAGTCTAGCCTTAGAAATTCCATCCACCCATTTACCTTTATTGCTCTAGCAGCTCTAATCTATGTGCTTCAAAAATCAAATTTGGGAGACAAAATCTCCCTAACCTTTTTTCCTCAAATAAAGATTAGCAAATATAAATTAATAAAAGCCAATATTTGGGGGACATTACCACATGTTAGGCACAGTATTAAGCATTTTATAACTAGTGGTAGTTTATCAGTATTGGGACTGCCTAGCTCTGAGCTCCTCCTTTTGCTTTGGGAATTCCCAGTTTTCTAAGTCTTTCTGTTGGGCAGAGCTCACCTCATAAAAGGGCAGAGTGACCTCAAAAATATAATATTATAGAAAACCTACTTTCTCAAGTTCTCTGATGCAAGGGATAAGCTATATGACCCAGAATCACTTGCCTGACATTTTGGATCAGGACCTAGTAATGGAAGTTATAAATCAGGAACAGTGCAGAATTCTTTCAAGAAGCAGTAGCAGCAATAGTCAGCTTCAAAGGCAGCAGTGAAAAAAGTGCTGATGACAGCCCCAGTTCAGGAGATACAAGCTGTGGCATGCAACTCTAAGTAGTAATGCAGCAGTACTCTCCAGACTAGTTCTTTGTCAAGATCTTGACTGTAATTCAATCATATAAACTGAGTTCAGTTCTCCAGCTTTTCTAGTGAGCCTGAGATTTCCTATATCTGCTCCAAATCCTTTTCTGCTTAAGCCAGTCAGACCCAGATTCTGGGGTTCATAACTAAGAACTCTCAACAATGTACTATGTTTTCTTTAATTTTCATGGCAACTATCTGAGATTGGTATGATCACTAACTCCATTTTACAGATAAGGTCATGGGGCTTTGAGAAGTTACCTTGCCTCATGTCCCAAAACTCTTTAATGTCCCAAAACTCTTTTACCTCATGGGTAATAATAAACCAAAACTAACAATCGCTATGATTTTTCCCAATGGCTTCAAAACTTTAACGTTAACTTCCAGAATATGGACACATCTAGGAATCTCTAGGATCCATTCCACAAGCCTGTGTTCCTTCACCCCAGTCACAAAGAGGAGCAATACTGACAGAAATGGGCTAAAGAAAAGTCTGTCTTGGGATTTTCTTGCTCTAATGAAGCAGTAAAACAGCCTGGGGCTGCTCTCACCTGAGAGTTCTTCCACGCGAGAAAGGCCCTCCTTTTCCTTGGCATGCTTTTCCTGAGACTCTCCTATCACAACCATTAGATACATAACATATATGGCAAGAACTGAGTAGGTGTTAGAAAAAAAAAAAAGAAACTGAACGGTCTATGTGACCCTACTCATATAGTAGAGCAAGTTGCTCAGCCTTTTTTCAGAAAATAAAAGATCATTTTTATATTATATTTCTGTCATTATTCAAATTCTAAAAAACCCAATAAAAAGAAAATGTTACTTTCTATTTTGCCATAGCAAAATCCCTAAGACTGAATAGATAGATAGATAGATAGATAGATAGATAGATAGATAGATGATAGAGAAAGAAAGAAAGAAAGAAAGAAAGAAAGAAAAAGAAAGAAAGAAAGAAAGAAAGAAAGAAAGAAAGAAAGAAAGAAAGAAGGAAGGAAGGAAGGAAGGAAGGAAGGAAGGAAGGAAGGAAGGAAGGAAGGAAGGAAGGAAGGAAGGAAGGAAGGAAGGAAGGAAATGGGGGAAGGGAGGAAACAGAGAGCAACAAATTTTATCTAAATTAATTATGTTGTGGCTAGCCACATTCATGCATAAAATGAAATATCCCAAGGCATTTTATTAAGTGTTTTCTAAATTAATACAGTTTGATAAAAATGAGCAGGTAGAAGCCATTTCTGAAATGTGAATTAAGAGTACAAGTAATAAAGTTCATAAACATCATCGTCTTTTTGTCATACATCATATATTCTCCTACTAGCTTACTTCTTATAAAATTCTTATCACCAGAAACAATTTTATGGACTTATAACACAAGATTTCTGCTTCTCTCATTTTTAACACAAAAGAGTGAAAGCTTCTAAATTCATTCATCGCCAATTCAGTATTTTTTGAGTACCTAACATATGTCATACATGGTGCTAGGCACTGGTATTAGGACTTTGTATCAAAGATATAACCATTACTACCAATTAACATTGAACATGTCTTGCATTCAAATGCAAGATAAGTGATTTTTTATTACAATTTCCCAGTAAAAAGTATATCACTATCAAACAGGAACCCCCCTGACAATACTGTGCAGGAACAAACCTTATACAAATAAAAGAATGAACAATAGCTCAAAACCTATTAAGAAAGGACCAGTATGGGCATAGTTTAGGAGTTTTAGAGGAAGATACCTCTAAGAGTAGCTTTCCTCAGAGGTTCTATAGTAATTTCTACTAAAGACTCAATATCCAGGCTCAGCAATAACGTGTTAAAGTATAAAATATAGCGGAAATTATGATTGCTGAAAATAATTCCTATAATATTTGAAGTTCGTATTATTAGTAGTACATTAATTTAAAAGGAAAAAAAACTTCCAGTTTCTGACAATACTGTCACAAGGATATCACGTACCATTAACCAGAGTTAATGAGATTTCATTGTTTCTCATGTAGTGAATAATCTTTCCTTTCTTGCATCACTGGATGATTTTTAGGAGTCAACAATGACTAAAAGAAGAATGGTCATTCTTTGCGATTGCTGCCTCATGGCAAATATCACAAGCAACTGACACAGAGTGAGCTCACATGAACTCACTTCTGTCATCACTGTGTGAACAGAACCGTAGGTAGATATCTGAATATGGACTGCTTTTTTTTCTTTATTGCAAAATGAGACTTCCCACATTCATTGATTTATGTGTGTGTGTGTGTGTGTATCTATCTATCTATCTATCTATCTCGCAACTAACATTTGTAGAGCACCGGGTAAAATCCACAATGTAATTTTCACATGCATCACCTTATTCAATCTTCACAATAATCTCATAAGCTGTAATTATAACATTTAGAAATGAGAAAAACTAACAATTGGAAAAGATAAAGTGCTCAGATCACACAATGGAATGGGAGGACTCAAATCCTTAGTGAATCTAGACTTCTTCATGTATCATACAACCTTCCAATCCATATTTGAGATTATAGTGTCTTAACTTCTTATACCTCTAACTGACTTGCCACAGTATTATTAATCAGCAAATAAAGATTAGTTGTTACTTCAACTTTCTTTTTCTAAATATTATTATTCTTAATTTATCTGGAAGCTGGAAGTAAAATTTTCCTCGCAGTTTTCAAACCACCCAACTCCACAAGTTTTGACTGTGTTTATATTAGAAAACAGAGCTAAGAAATTTTAGACTATAAACCAAATTCTTATTTTTAATTTAAATTTCATTTATTTTGCAAATTGGTAACACTTTTATACGGTTCAAAACACAAAAGGTACCAAGAAAGTTGACAAGAGTCTACCTACAACTCCTTCATCCATCCCAGCTTCCCCGTTCCATTCCTGTAAACCAATAAGGATTTGTTGTGAAACTCTTAAATATACCATAAATATCTTTATATATGCCTGTTAGAAGACAATCCTCCCTGGATTTCTCTGTGTTCCTATAAAATCTAAGTCTCCTGAAGATGAAAACTGGCATGACACAAAGATGGAGAATGTCTCCTCCTTCACATTCTAACTATTCCCCCTTTTCTCTGGAGCCATTCAAAGTGTAATAAAACCTTTTATCTTCCCCAGAGCCATATGCTTATAATATTTAGGAGTAGAGACCTTCCTCCCCTGTCCCAACCGAGGCTTTGTTTACATCCCAGAGAAAAAGATAAGCACTCTATCTCTTGGAGAGTAGAGGTGCCAGCTTCTATATATAACCTTAAAGACTCATAATTTTTGAGTTCTTTCTCAAAACCTCGCTATAAGTACAGATATAAGTATACGGCTCTCACTCTGATGCTCTACATACAATTGGGTGTTGGGATCTAGAACTACCACATTACTGGGGTCACTGGCTATGTAGTCTTATTTCTGATCTAGACGCTAGGTGTTTCTACAACTATATGTGCAAGTAGGGTAATATCTGAGACCCTTTAGAGTTTTGGGCTTACTCCCTTTCTTATATACATGGTACTATGCTATCCTCTAAACACCTGCTTTATTTCACTTACTATATCCTGAAAAATCAATGTGTTAAATTAGACTTATCTTCTGTATATTTGTTCTTCCTGGCCTAGTTTAGATGGTGATCAGCTAGGATATGGAGCAGAGCGAGGTGGAAAAGAAATCAGGGATTAACTCAAGTTTGTAGTTTTGCTGATTGTTACCAAATTAACTATTACCAAATTCAGTTCATTTCAACTCCTAAGCACTAAAAAGAAAATCTCCTTTTTGCTCTCTCTACTCTACTTCCCTAGATTATAGATGGCCACACAATGGTTTCTCTGTGTGCTTGTCACATCCACTAGGAAAGGGCTCTCTAGTACTAATCTGATCACATCACTTGCCTGCTTCTGTTGAGCAAGCAGGTGTTGAGTTGCTGTGGTCAATAAGGACAGCAAGCCAAAGAGCAAGAGGCAAAAAGAAAGGCATCAGTTCCAGAATGTTCCATTCCCTTCCCTGCTTTGAAATAGCCCAGGTGAGGGTCAGGTGGACAAAGTATAGATTCAAGGAATCATCTCATTCCACAGAGCCCCAAACAAAAGGCTCCTACCTAGCTCTTTATGGACCCAGGGGCTGAGGTGAAGGATAGGCAGAGGGCTAGGAGTGCAAAGGGACTGAGTCAAAGTAGAAATAAGGAGGTCTTATCAAATGTACTTGAGAGATGCCTTAGCCAAGGTCCCTGATAGTGAGGCCTCCAAATAGACACTTGGGTTAGAAATGCAGGTGTAAATACCAGTATATTTGGCCTTAGGGACTGGGAGTGGGGAGACTCATAAGTCCTGAACCTCAATTTTCTCTAGTAAACTTCATTCAAGTCCATTGTAGACAAGGTACCTTCTCCCTCCACAGCCTGTCAAAGTCTTATAATTGCCTATGGTCAAGCCTAAAAGATAACACAGGAATTCTGGCCTAGAGATGGACTCCTCAGTCTTCAGTGGCTATCCAAAAGCCTAATAAATGCCTTCACATGGTAAACAAAGATTCCTTCATTTGACCCCATGTCTACTTCTCTGCCCTGATCTCCTATCTCCTGCTTCACATTTCATACTCCAGTAAAAATTATCTTCTCCAAACTATTCTAACCTCCATTCCTCTGCTCATACAATTCTCACTGCTTTCACTACCTTCCATTTCACTACCAAGCAAATCCCCACTTATCCTTGAAGATGCATCCCAAGTGCCACCTCCTTCAAGAAGTCTTCTTAGTAAATATCCACCCTCATTTTAGACACAAGTAACAACTCCCTACCCAACAGATCCTTAAGCCCTTATGCATACACTTCTATTTTACTTACCACATAATATTTTGTTTATATATATATTTCTAAAACAAAATGCTAAATTCCTAGAGAAGAGAAGCCACAACTTATTCTGTTTTGTATCCCCAGTGCTGAAGAGGTATCTGCCATTTAGCAGGAACATGGGGAATAACCTTTGTGGAATCAGTGTTCTATAAATCAACATTAGTACAGCACAACGACCAGGACACCACCAAAGCAGGACTGCATGACACAAGCACCACAGGCCAGTCAGTTCAAATAACAAGGTCCCCAGCACTAACAGTCTCTCCACACCAAAGGCCCAATTATTTCAAAACCACATTTTCATCAGGTTGTCCAAGGTGCACCTGCCACTCTAGGATTTGCTGTCAAACTTGTCAAAGACAATCTTATTCACCCCTCTCTCATCCCTCAAAGGATCTTTTTGTTTCTTCACCCTCATTTCTGTGCTAAAGACAGTCATCAGATATCTACTACAAAACAAGTATCATTCTATTACTTGAACTTTTTGCTAAGCTTTTTACAACACACCGCCCAACCCTCAAAATAGCCACCCCTTCTCTATCCCAGGAAGGGGCTTCTAAGGCAGCCCAATAGCTCTTTAGAATTCCTTCTTTAAAAGTCCATCTTTCATTCCTTACATCTGGCTTCTTAGTTGCTAGGCATTAGGATCCTTGGTTGTCAGGGATTCATAAAGACCTTTCATTAACATATTATTAGTATTGGAACATTTAAAAGTGTCTGCTTGCAAAGTGATAAACACAACTTTTCACCTGAGGGTTTTGAGTTTCCTATAACTTAACTTTCACCTAATTTGAGTGGGAATTCAGTCAGAGAAGGAAGAGGAGAGCCAAGTAGAAAAAGATAGCCAATGTCAGCAAAGATCTTAGTCAGTACAGACCTACGACAACGTTAAGTTGGGAAAGTCCACGTAAACGCGTGTCCTTAACAAGTCACAGTTTCCAGCTCTGTCACCAAAGAGAACACTAGACTTCATTCTGAGGGAGACCACAGGAATGAACCCCAGGTAGGCCTGAGGCCAAGGCCTAAAGACTCCATGGCAGGGAATTTAAATTAGATTCGCTCGCTCACTCTCAGTAAACGTTCAGGTATGTGTTGGGATCATTTGGACTGTTTCTACACTTACTGAGCAGGCACAGAGCTATAGTCTCTAGAAAAAAGTCAGACTGGGTGAGAAGTATCCTAGATAACTTTAAAAATCCAAGTGAGAATAGCAAAGATGAGCTTCTTACCTGGTAAAATCTTCAATTCTCAGGTAGAATCAAAAGCAAAAGCTATAGTATAACTCATATGGTCATGTTGTACCATCTCCTATTTTTATACAGAGTATCTACATATTTCTGTATCCTTTGTCACTTAAGAAATTTTAGATCCTCTATGTGGAAAGATAGACTAGCAATTTGTGTGAATTTCATGACTATAAACCTATTTAAACTCTAAAATATTTTAATGGATTGTGGTTGTCTAAAATGAAATCACCATATAAGTAATAAAGACATGAATGGGTACGCCCTGTACTTACAAGAGAACATGAGCAATAATGGCATTCACATCAAACAAGGTGTCAGTAGGGAATTCTCTGAGTAATATGTTGCCCCTGTAAAAAGTTCAAAAAGGCATTACAGAAATATCTCCTTAGCATCCAATTTACTTGTTTCTCAAATATACTAGGCTTTTAGTTCTTTCTTTAATGTTAGAGACTATATTCATTATCCCATGCACCTAACAGAGTGCTAGCCATAATATATGCTCAAATATTTACTGAAGATATACTAAATAACCATGTTAACTTAGGTTTCTGGGCCTACCAAACAAAAAAAAACTGGAATAAAACATGAGTCCAAACAGGGCTTCCAACCAACCTCCCTGTCACATACATACACAGATTCCCCAAACTGGGCTGGAAAAAAGACGAGCAGGAAAGAGAAAGAAGTGTCCTCCACAGTAAGCCCCCGAGGAGACAGGATCTCTCCCCACTTCCTAAGCCAAATCCCAAGGGTCTGTGGAGAGAATCTGAGAAATCTCTGATAGACCCAAGTACAGAGGAGTCTGCAACCAGGACATGGGCAGATTCCTCAAAAATAAGGCATATTTATTTCACACCTGAATATGGGCCTACCATATCTACTTAGAACACTAAATTTTCTAAGTGCTTACTTATCAGGCATTTGTAGTAGGAGTCAACATAAGATTCTCACGTAATATTCAAAACAACCCTGTGAAGTAGGTATTATTCTCTTCATTTTATAGACCAGGAAGCTAAAGTGCAGGTAACAAATCTAATACTTGAACTTTTTGCTAAGCTTCATGTGACCCCCACTGCAAACAACTTTATTCTAGATTAGTGGTAATTGATATACTTAAGTATTCTAGAAGTATAGCTTTATATTTGCCTATCACACTAAAAATAATAGTTTACCTGAATAAATAGGCTTTCATCAAATCCTTTTCTTTTCCACAATATCTTGATATTTCTTCTTTGGCACAAGTAACCTTTAAAAGATTATATTTAAGGCTTAGAATATATATCAAAAGGTAAAAGTTTCTTGCTTAGGGGAACAAGAAGGAAAATTAAACATTACAGTTTATCTCCAGGTTAAATTTTTTAATTTTTGTTTTCTTTCTGATTTGTATCCTATAATTGCTCATTTGTTCAAGTGCTTGAGGTAACCCAGAAACTTTTTATACACCTAACAGTTATTTTAATTATACCTAAGAGTTTACATTTAATTCAATCTTATGGAGCAAATAGAAAGTAACTAGGTAGAAAAGGAAGGAAACAAAGCAGGACAAAAATTATGAGCAAAAGCCAGGAAACATAGAAATGAGTTGTAAAATGGGACCATGAAAGCATCTCAGCAGCCTAAATACAGGTATGGCAGATACTGCTGGCTTCTTACCCAGAATACATCTTCCCCTTTTGTTTTACTAAGAGAACTTCACTAAAAGCAAGTACCCCATTAAAAGATTTTTCCAGGCTCCCAACAGCCAAGGATGGAAGTGGTGTTAAGTCATTTGGTTGGGATTCCTAGAAGGCTCTTAAAAGGGGATGGACTAAAAATGAAAACCCTTGCTCTTCTCACTTCTTCCTGACAAAACTCAGGCAAGATAGCTAGAACACCAGCGGTAATCAGGGACCGTAATGAATCTTTCAAGAAGAAATACCTGCTGAAGACAGTACGACAGAAAAAATGAACCTCAGTCCCTGATGATGTCAGAGCAGCCATCAAACCCTTGACGGCTTACAATCAGGACTCTATCTGAAAAATATAAGGACAACCCTGAACATGAAGATAAAATGGAAGGCATGAGAGCACAAAGATAAAGAGACAGGCTGAAAGACTATCACATTATTATAGATCAAGTATGACTGGGATCTGAAGTTGAGCAGAAAAGGACAAAAGAGATTCAAGAGACTTCACAAATACGATAAGTAAAACTAGGGAGAAATATGAGCATATTATGCAACATAAGATAGAGTGGCAAAAGGAAGATAATAAAGAGAATGAAGAGGTTATTAGATGGAGCAAATGGGTAGCCACCAATATAACTTACCCAAACCAAGCCTGGAAGAAGTTACTTTGTTTTGGATTTTTAAGTTTTGGGGCTTTTTATGATGGCTTTTGTTATTGTTGTTGAATTTAATTTTAATAGAGTTTGAGTATTAAGAATGACAATTGGGGAAGCTACATTTGTTCCCCTAAAAGCTACAAAAGGAGAAGTGATAGTCCGAAAAGATATCGGGAAAAGAGAAAGTTAAAAGTCAGAGCTATAACCAAAAAAATAAAATTTTGTGTATGTAATTTTTAAAAGACTGTTTAAAAGTCAGAGCATAGGAGATGGTTGGCATTATGACCATAAACTGGTCCATTTGTCCATTCATCATCTATTTGAACACCTACCGTACGTTAGTCACTGTTCTAGTCACTGGGGGTGCTGTTAAGTTCCAAATAAAAATCTTTACCTTTAGAACCTACATTCTAAAAGCAGTGACAGATCATTAAAACACTAATATGTAATGTTAAGTGCTATAAAAAATATATTAAGGGGTTAGTGTGTAATAGGACATTTTAGATAAGAATCAAGGAAGGCTTCTCTGAGGAAGCGACATTTGTACAAAGAACTGAAGTAATGGTGTGATGCATATAAATAAATAAGTAAGTGGAAGAGACAAGCTCTAAGCAGAGTGGGAAGATACCTTTAAAGGCCTTGTGTAAATAACATATCTAGAGAGTCAGGTAACAGAAAGATTATTGACCAGCATGCATCAGGAACAAAATGAGTAAGGGGGAGGGACAGAAAATGAGATTAAAGAGAAAGCCAGTGTCCACAAAAGTGAAGTTTCAATTTATCATAACTCTAATGCAAAGCCTTCTGAGAGGACACATGTGACTTACATGTAAAAAAGGAGAAATGCCATTAGAAGGCTATTGTGACTTCCCAGATAAGAAATGATGATGGTTTGGACAAGGAGTAAGGGCTACAAGTGAAGGTACTAGAAGTGGTCATATCTGGAAAGTTTTGATAGTAGAAATGTTACCAAACTCGAGGGGTTCATATAGTTGGGTTTGGTTATTATACATGCTTGACAATCTTTTTCTTAATTGGAATATTTAATCTATTTATATTTTATGGTTTTCTTCATTACTTCTGCCTCTTGAAATCTCAACTTTTGAGAAATCTCAAAATGCTACTTTTTGTGAAGTCTTTCCCAATACCATGTGTGACCTTCCACGCCAATAATCAGGTATGAGCTTTCTTTTCTCTTAATCTCTACTGCATTTTATTTGTATTTCTCTTAGTAAATGGCCAGGTTCTGCTTGTTATTAAAATGATTTGTGAATGTGTTTCATCCTCCCTATTTAGGATAGAAACTCTTCAAAGTAATAGACTGAAACTTTGTCAGCTTTCTATCCAATAGCAGATTAAATATAGTGAGCTTATTTCAATCTCATAAACATTTACTGAGTATCTATTATGTGCCAGGTCTCAGTTAACTTTGAACAATTGATTATACCCCAGAATGATAATGGCACTCATCTCTGAGAAGCTTTGAATAAAGTCTTAAACAGAAATTTAGAAATGAAATAGTACGTTGGTATGACTCTCGAAAGGGATAATCATGATATTTATCTAGTAAATAGTAAACTAGTAACTAGTAACTGTGTATCTAATAACTGGAGTAGAGTATTAAGCTTTGTGGACACCCGCCCTGGGCATGGTACCTCTATACAAACAGAACTAAATGAAAAAAAAAAAATTTTTTAACGTATAGCGCCATGACATAATAAGAAATATATATTTGGTCTCTGCCCCTGGTTCCTAACATAAGAGTTTCTAAAACCCTTATAATTTCCTGAGCGACATGAATACTAGGAGTATCTTTTGTTCTAATATTTGGTCTTTTAACTCCAGTTCCAGATGTAAGAGCATCTAAAACCCTTGGAGTGTCTTTTTCCATGCTAATGAATGACTGGTGGCTGGGGTGCCCTGGATAGCTTCAGGAGAGGGGCTGGTCCTCTGAAAAGACAAAGGCGAGATTAAGAGGGTTGGAACTTTCAGCCTCACCTTCTATCCTCCAGGTAAGATTGTTAATCAACAAAGACCAATGATTTAATCACCCTTGCCTACATAAAGGAACCTCCATAAAAACCTCAAACAACAGAGTTTGGAGAGCTTCTGGGTTGGTAAACACATCCACGTACTGAGAGGATGACACACCTCAAACCACTCCAGGATAGACCTCCTGCACTCAATACCTTGCCCTATGGTCTCTTCCATTTGACAATTCCTGAGATAGCCTTTATAATAAACCAGTAATAGTAAGTAAAGTAATTCCCTGAGTTCTGTGAGTCAGTATAGCAAATTACTGAATCTCGGGAAGGGCTGGTGAGAGCCCTCAATTTGTAATCAAGTTCTGTAGAAGTCTCAGGTAACCTGGGGACACAGTACTTGTGATTGGCATCTAAAGTGATAGGCAGTCTTATAAAACTGAGCCCTTAACTTGTGTGGTCTATGCTAACTTTGTGTAGTTAGTGTGAGGGTTCCTTGGTGTGGAAAACTCACACATTTGGTATAAGAAGTGTTCTGTGGATAGAGAGAACAGAACCCCTTTAAAAGCCAAGGTTAGTTAACCTTTCAATGTTTCTTGCTCTGGAATTCTAGCTGCAGAGACCAAGGACAGTAGCCAACTCTTGGAGAAGGAAGGCTAATCAACTAAGAATAAATGTAAACTGTGTGGAAGAAAAAGTGGTTCCATGAAAAGTAACTTCACTAGGTGATCAGATCACAAATTCCTTACTGGGCAGGTCATAGTAGGTATTCATGCCCCAAGCGTATAACTTCTTTAGCAAAAGGCTTATCTTTTTGCCTTAAGCAAGCCTTGTCCCTTGTTTCTGTGCATATAGATTAACACATCTTTGAAATGCCTCTTTTCAGACCCTTCCTTCTAATATGTGGTGACCACCTTTTCAGACTCCTCAAGAAAGTACATAATCTTAACTATCCTGTAATCCAGTTCCCACTTTGCTTTCTCCCACCTTCATGTAATTTCCTTATGTTCCCTCTTTAATTTCAAATGTATAAAAGAAACTGCAAAACTGTTATCCTCTGGAGCATTTGAGATCTTGCTCCCCAGCATTTGTTGTCAGCTTGGCTCAAATAAACTCTTCTAAAAACTCTCTACAAGTTTGGACGTTTCTTACGTGGACAACAGAAAGTCAGGTAGACACTAATTGGAAAAAATTTAATAATCCCTGGCTTATTTCTCATTTAGTTTTCTAAGTACAAATTCTAAATTTAAACTAAATAAAAGGCTCAGGTAGCGATCTAGTCCATGATGCTTGTGGAAATATTCCATAATACTCCACGGCAAATATGTACATTTTCTGAGAAAAAAATTAACTATGCACATTCAAATTAGGTTGTTTTAACTTTGTACTTAACATGTATGAGAGAAACTGCAATATAAGCAATTATAAAGACTTAGAACAGGAAAGAAAAAATACTTGAATTACCTCTATTTTAGTATCTCCATTTGTGCTAATAAAAATTTAATAAACAATTGAATTGTGAATATCTATTATAATATATTTGTCAGGCAAAACAAAACCAATGCCTAAATATAGGATTAAAAAATGACACCACAGCCCAATTCAACAGTTTACAAAATAAAATTAAATTCTAAGCCAAAGAATTTTAAACAGCTTTTTTTCTCTATATGTACAAATCTATGTAATAATCTAGAACTATCTTTCTGTGCTTCTGTTTATCCTCATGAAAAAAGAAAGGTAAAAAAATATTTTTCCTGTTTGGAAAAAGATGTGAAACAACACAAGCATTTTTAGATACTCATTCTTAAGTCATATAAATGTAAAATGTTTGTCACTAATAACTTATTGACATAGATGTTTTTCTACCTTTGCAACTGAAATTCCATAGTCCTGGAGAGGTTTAACAGCCTTATTCAGTTCTTCAAGAAATATAGAGGTACTTGGAGAATCTAAAATAAGAAATGTTTTATGAATGTTTAATGACTTGCCCTGAGGAAAGATGAATTTTTAAAATTAAAGCCCAAAGCTGCAAGCTGAAAAATATATTAGTTTGCCCAACCAGTATACAATAACAACAATTAGTAATTAAACACACCTAGTTATTTATTTTATACCCGAATTTCCAAAGCTTCATTATTCTTACTTCTAATGTCTTTATAATAACATATTTTAACTTTGTAAGTGACCTTAAAAACTTTCTAAAATAAGGTAAATAAGTGTTTAATTTAAATCTAATATTTGGCATTATTTTTCCAAGTTTAATACCATATACAAAACAGACATGTACGTATGCACGAAATTTTCAAAATGATTTTAAGATACCAATTTCAAATCACAAGTCAATAGAAATGTGGATTTACTTCACTTACTAATTCCATTAATATTCCTTAACGCAAAAAGACTTAAACAAGACCATTACAATTATTAGTTATGTCCAACAGTTACATTAGTTAATTCAGTTTAATTAATGTTATTAATTAACTAAGCAGAGTATTAGACTAAAGCATTACTCATACTACATTTAAAGTTTAAAAACACCTAAAATATTTACATGCTAAAAATATCAAAAAGTATACTTTCAGAAATGACTAGATAAAATTCAGATGTTTTTATATCAATAGCTAATTTTTATCTAGTATTTACTATGGACTAGTCACATGAGCAAAATCGCTTAATCCTTACAACGAATTTATAAAGCAAATACTATTCCTCAATAATAGGAATGACAAAAAAGACACACAGAGAGACTTAAATGACTTGACCAAGGTCACACAGGAAGTCAAGCAGTAGAGTCTGGATTCAAACCCAAGCAGGCATTTTACAGTAGCAGCTTTGTAGCATATATAAATCCTAACAATACATTCCCACTGATCATATTGATTAAGTAGCAATGGAAACATCACAAAAATTAGAAAATAAAAAGTACTTACTGGCTTGAAAAAAATAAGCTAAGGAGGCTTTTCCTTGTTGCAGTGTACTGAAATATTTCTGAGGACTCAGTTCTGGTAGAGAGTCTACTGATGACTTGTAAAAAATGCACAACATGACAAAAGAGATGCCAATTGTAAATACATTGAAACTGGAAGACATCATCAGCTATAGTTGTATATGGGCAGGAGATTCTGTTTTGTTCACTGCTGTGTTCTGTTGCCTAAGACAATACCTGGCCAAGACTAGGTGCTCAACAAAATTTTGCAGAATGAATTCGTTGAAAAACTGAATGAAGTAAAATCTGCAAAAAAAATAAGGTAAGGCTTTACTTTTATATATGATTTGGCTAGTACTTTACTATTTCCTTCTAGTAAAAATTTGATAAGTTATATATAATAGCATTCATTTGATAATATTATGGGTTCTTTAATACTTGCAAAATATATCAAAGATATCCGGAAAATGTAACACAAAGTATCTTAAGTTTAATAGACAGTTAATGAAGTATGTTAAGCTAACTGTCATTTTTAAAGGTCCTAAAATTAATTCTCAAATATCCAATCCATTTTTAAACTGGGCATTTTAAACTTCTCTACCAAGAATAGATTTACAATTAATACACAAATAGCTATTTAATATCATTAATATGGCAGTGAGACATCCAAAATATATGTCTACTATGTTCACATTCTTTTTTTCTTTAAATCTGCTGGAAAGTAGCTATTAAAACTACTTAAGAACATTCCTTTTGAAGATACATTTTTAATGCTCCAGACTTAAATTTATTTATATTGCTTAGAAATTCAAATATCTTTTTCGACTGATATTTTAATTCAGTTCTATTTTCTGAACTCAGATTTGTTCTAGATCAGCAGTCCCCAACCTTTTTGGTACCAGGGAATGGTGCTATGAGAATCTAATGCCTGATGATCTGAGGTGGAGCTGAGGCAGCGATGCTAGCGCTGGGGAGAGGCTGCAAATATAGATGAAGCTTTGCTTGCTCACCCCTGCTCACCTCCTGCTGTGCGGCCTGCTTCTAAAAAGCTACAAACTAGTAGTGATCTGCGGCCTGGGGGTTTGGGACCCCTGTTCTAGATAACCTCCTCTCTCCTTTTCATACTGTGGTTACCTCCCGCACTGTCCTCTGTTACCTGCTGTCAATTCTCTTCTGTTTTGCTACCTTCAAATTTATCTTAAACAATTTCTTTCAGGAAGCTTTTCTACTGATAATCTATATTACCTAATTTTAAAAGAAGATAGTTTAGGAAAATTTGTATAATATGAAAATATCATACTTCCAGAAGATAAAGATATACCCACAGGTATAGGTGAGAATTTTGTTTTAATTTTTTTAAATTTCAAATAGAACCCATAATTTTCAAACAAAAGATCACAATCTTAAAACAGGAAATGGGGGGGGAAGCAAAAAAAAAAATTACTCATAAGGATAGGGGTAGAATTTCTCAGTAATGAATAAAATAATAAAAGAATGAAAAATTACACTAAATTATATATTTACTCTGGTCTTTCAATATTCAATAAGTATATAACACCTCTCCTAAAGTAGCAGGTATACCGAAAAAAAGGAGCTAATTACTCATGATTACTTCCTAATAATCTTTTCATTAGAGCTAATTTATATCGAACAATGAACGAACTTGCCATCAATTTCTAATAATAAGCCAAGAGTTCAAAAACTCAAGTAGAATGAGGACTGAGGACCGTGAGAGACATATAAAAAAGTAATTTTAATGATACAATTAAGGAGTATCCTTGACATTCAAATTGATTATACACTATAGACACTTTAAACTGGCATATTTTAAAGCCACTTTATATTAATGGGAATGTTTTAAAATAGGTCATCCAAAATTTTCTTTATATTCTGGGGGCTGGGGATGGGAAATGCATGCATCTTGAGCCTCAGGGAATAACTACATAAAATTTGTTACTAATGAAATAATTCCAACCTAATTAAAAGGTAAATATCTAAGGAAAAGCACAATTGAAAGATTCAAGTGTAAAATATAATTTTTCTTGTCTTTGTGGTCATAATTCAATTATTTTAACACTAAATTGGACATTAAGGTTGACATATGATTCTTTTCTCCTAGAATGTATTTTGCAGCACCAAATGTGTCTAACTGCACATTCGGCGCTTGAATACTTTTCCACATCTATTTTACTGGATAGATGAGATTACACATGTGAAAGTACTGTGCATTTGATCAATTAGAGATATTGGTGATTATTCTTACATGTAGAGAAAGGAACTCAGCAGTAACCTTGCAGTTTGTTCCATCTTTGATAAGTTTGATTATTCAAGAAATTAAAGCAGAGAATACAGCATAGGTCGGCTAGAAATAGAGTTTACATAGTCATAATAAAACATTGAATAATATTTAACCAAATCCATGACAACCACAGTTGAGAAGACGGGGAGACAAAGTAAGGAAGTATGTGATCAGAGTGAGAAAAAGTATAAAAGAGAGCTTAAATATTCATCTTTCACAAAACCAAAAGCCAAGTTTATTGGAAATAGGAAGATCAATGCCAAAAGAAAAGAAACAGTTGAAACATTGTCTTTAAGAAATAAGAACTGCAGGGGAGGGAGAAGACCCCAGGGGACTTTGAAACCTTATAAAACCATCTGACTTTCTAAACTGTACCTTTTCACTTTGATTTAAAATTTATTACTTGTATATAATCAAACCTTCTATAGATTCAACTCATATTAATCCAATCTACCCCTGTGGGGCCACAGAAGAGTGTTCATTTCACATGCAAGGTAAATAAAATGAATTTGCCCAGAGACTTGGTGCCTCATAAAAAGATCTTTAAAAAGTATGAATGGGAACTGGTGGGGGAATAATAACACCCAGTGAGAACAGAATAAAGACAAAAATACAGAAGGTACCTGGTGTCTTTTTTCTCCAGTTATTTGAATATGGAATAGAAAACAGTACTTACTGCTTCCAAACCTGAAAATCAAAACAGTGATGAGAACCTTGGAAGAAATGTGACCTTGTTACCTTGGTGTGGTAGTTCATTAGCATGGCATACATAGTTTGTTTTTGTGTCAGATATTAAGTAGGATTACTTACCTTCCTGTATTTCCCACCTCTAGTGAAGTTCGAAGCCACCATGTGACTTATTCTGGCCAACAAAATGTGAACAAAAATGGTATGTCTCTTTCAGGCAACAATTTTAACAGCTACTGTGTGATATACCAGGCTTTGTTTTCTTCTGTCAGTCATTAAAAATGCTCAAATAGTTGCTGTTCATCATCATGGGTCCCAGAATGAGTGCACAGCTGATATGCAATGAGCATGTGACACAGGAAGAAATAAATCTTGTTGTCTTAATCCACTGAGATCTGAGGAGTTCTTACTGCAGAATAATCTAGTTATCTTCAGTGGCATACAAACTAGAAGTGAGATGCTGCCTTAACAAGAACCCCAAAATACTGGCTCAGGGGTCAAGCAGCAAGGAAACTGTTCTGGGTCTAATCAAGGAAATTCTCTTCTTCAAGGATACTAATCAGAGACAGGAGCTCACCTAATGATCCACATTAAGGAGTGACAAAACAGTTGATGAAACTGTCACTACAATAATTTGGAGGTGACACATACCTAATGAATGTATGAGCATATACCAGGTTCGTGCGGCTAATGGACTTATTTATAGCTCTAAGAGGCTAGAAGATGGAAGGTGAGTACCGTGTGATAGTTGCTGTTGGTTGTGTTTAATGAGGTATTAAAGAAAGGTACTCAAAGAACCACCACCATTCAAGAGACTGTTTAAACCATTTTCCATTTAGAAAAAAAAAATAGTGCAGCTCGCTGCCAGCATTAATCTAATTCTACATAAACATGCACTCTGAGGTTGAAGCAAATCTGACTGGTTTTCAATGTGAAAATAAAATATAAAAACTGTTCTTGGAGTTATTTTAAACAGAACTTTTGTCTTTAATCCTAATGTAACAGAAATGTATATGATGATCAGTATTTAATAATTTTTTTCACGTGGTAAATTTCAAAGCACCAAACAACACAAAGCGGAACATCTTGGATTTGATATTTTCAGCGATCAAGAATTATTATATTTTGTAAATGGAAATATCACTACTAAAAACAGAATGCTATAAAAAGATGTCATTTGTTTCCAAAGACTATTGATATACTAGAGCATTGCGAAAATAATAAAAAAAGCAAGCTATTTCATGGCAAATTTGGGGGGTAAGGTGAGGACTGTAATCCCCAAGTTATCTCGGGGTAAACAGTGAGGCAGCAAGCACCGCTGAAGAGTATTCTTGGGACAAACAGGAAATGGCCACAACTTAAAACAATCCTTTATTCCCCACCCTTGTACAGTCAGGAAGCAAGCTGAAAAAAATTGCTCAGCCATGTAAAGAGTTCATAGTCTCCAAACCAAACTTCAGATGTGGCCAGAGATAATAAAGACGGAAGGCCCTCTCACAGGGCAAAGCCAAGGACCATGGAGAACTATGCTCTAGTGTATGTGCCAGAATGCAAACTGTTACTGGTCTACAATAAAACAATTTCTGTGATAAACACAGAAATCGCGTATAAATACTTAGAAGTGTTTATAGCAATTTCACACATCTGCAAATGAAATACTAAGGGTAACAAAAATTTGTTTTGTTCAGCACCAAAACGAGGAGGAAGTACTTCAAGAGAAAAACACTGATCTTCCTGCTATTGAGGGTAGGGGGCAAGGATACGCCTTTCACGTGTTCCGCAGAAAGGCGGAACAGCTGGTGGTGCTCTTCAGCTGGAGCAATCCCATTTTGGGATTGGGTCCTGTCTGTAATAGTTGGCAAACAGTTCCACTTTAAATGTTTGAAAGATCGTTGTGCTAAAGTAATCTGCCTTCCTAGAACAACAACATTCAATCACTGCGTTTGGACACATTTCACATTTTAGAATACCTAGCAGCAAGCTTTTCCAGAAGACCCGTGATCCATTTTCCCTTTATAGGCCTAAATTTCCTATGGTTTTCTCTCTCAAGAAAAAAGAGGAAATTAACAACTGTGAACATTACAGAAATTATACCAAGATCTGTGGACATCATTCTCTGGGAAAAGACACATGTCATATTTTGCAACAAAAGGGGCATATAATGCTTATAAAGTTCCTGTAAGAATATTGTCAAAAAATTAGCTTGCTTACAGTTCAATGCTGCTACTGGAGAATAGAGCCCCACTCACTGAACCAGGCTCAAATAAAACATTGATTAGATATTCATAGCTTATCATTTAAGACCCAAAGGAGGCAATAAAAGGAGTCAACATCTCTCTACTTTTCAGACCCTTCAAAGCAGTTGGGGAAAATTCCTTCTCTCCACCTTCTATGTAAGTGTCTCCACCCCTCCCCCCAAAAAAGGAGGAAAGAGGTGGGTGTCTGGACTTGCAATGACAGTGGAATAAAAAGTTTCACAAGCAAAGAGCTAAAACTAGTATATAGGTACTATTCAGATGTCAACTATCACTTTGAGGAGAGAATACAGGAGAAAAAGAAAAAACCCTTCATGGTGAAAATCTATTCATGAAACTTGCATGTCACTGATTTTGGAAGATATAAAAACAGGTCATGCCAGAGAATAGGAGGTTCCCCTGATTTTGACAAGTGCCTCAAATCACATAACTCTGAGTTCATGCTTAATTTATGTGCTTAAGAGCTTAACTGCAATCAGGTTACTCTCTGTAACCATGAGCACTCTGTCCCCACTCAAACAGACCTATGTACTGCCCTAACCACTTGCTCTAGGAATCCATTAGGGGAATTTCTTATAACAATATAACAATATAAGAATAAAGATCCAATAAACATAAGATCCTTCTCTAAAGCATTGTTGCATTAGCCTGTTAACTTCTTACAGCAAGTTGTATCCTACTCTAGGCTGAACTGCATAGCTTGTTAAGCTGAATATTTCATCTGAGAGTTATCTGTTTAACAATGCTAAGGCTAAACATCTATCACAGTTTGTCAGCACATCTCTAAAGAATCCAAAATATACCAGCATCTGGTGCCTGGTGAACTACTGTCCCAGAATGTGGAGTACAAAATAAACTTTAAAGTTTCCTGTGGGTCACTAGCTAAGAAAGAAGGTAGCAGCACTCTTCTTGGGCAATATTAGAACTAATAGTGAGTTAGGAAAGGGTTAAGTCCTGGCTGTGCCAGTAAATATAGCAGTGTCTTCCAGAGATACTGAAGTTGTGATGTGCCACTTATTCTAAGAACAAGAATCATTTTCTCTTCATTTGGCACTATTCTGCTTATTTTCTTAACAAATAACAACAAAAAATCAACGAATGTTATGTATCAGTTCAATACACGTTGGGAAATTTATTCCTCCCTTATTTATAACAGTAACGTAATAGAGCACTGGTTTTGTTATCTGAGCCACCATCCGCCACATACTGGACGAATACTTTGAAAGGAATACATGTGGAATGTAAAGAGCACAGACTATTCTACTTCTCCTCTAGACATTCATCAAAGACATACAGTTCTATTTCTGCCTTTTTCCTGAACTTATGCCCAGAGCATCTTTCCAATTCTTAGTTTCAAAGATCCACGTTCCCCCTACTCACAGATCGCGTGGACATCCATCTCATCCTAATACCATTCTTCCTTAAAGAACAGTTCCCGGGGGAGAGAAGAGTCTTAGAGTTTCGGTTCACCTTTGATCATTCCGTCCCTTCTCCCTCCAAAGGGCGCACGTTTTTCCCGCCGCTCACGCCAGGAAAGAAAGCAAAATGCCTCTCAGAAAAATCCAGGTGAGGCCCCTTCTAAGCCAAATCCCAGAGCTCAGCGGTGCGGCCCTTGCTAGGGCAGAGCCGCCAGATCTGAATCCCCATCCTTGCGGGCACAAATCACAGCCCTTGGTCTGGAGGACCCGCGCAACCACTTACCAGCGGGCGGCCGACCGCTCCCGCCACGGGAAGGAGAGGCAGAAGGCGGGGCCTTGCCCAGCTCGCCCGAAGCAGCGGACCTATGCGCCAACCTGCGAGAAAAAGTGCCTACTGCCGCCACCGCTCGGTAGAGTCAGTGGAGTCGACCTGCAAGGCAAAAAACAAGCCCCAAGGCTCCTCCTTCTCCTCGTGCTCCTTACGTGTACCTCTCAAACCAATGGGAAAGGCAGGGGGCGGAGCGAGATCCGCCCCAGGTGACAGGCAACAACCGAATCCTCCCGCCGATGTGAAGGAGCCGTGCGGTTGCTGGACCAATCGGCAGCGTGGGTGGGGAGTGCAGGGGAGGGAGAAAGCGGGGAAATCGAACGGCCAATCGGATCCTGGAGCCCTGGAGCGACGGGTTCCGCGGCCCGTGGGCCTCCGAGCACGGCGCGCAGGGGGCGTGCCTGCCTGGGCCAATCGGCGCGAGCCCACGGTGCGGAGCGAGCGCCTCAAATGCTCGGGTTTCTCAGCTGATTGTCTCCAGCCGAGAGTTGTTTTTTGCAGCTACCGAGCGGAGCCGCAGCAGGAGGAGCCGAGACCCCCGGGGGAGGGGGAGAGGAGGCGGGGTCGGGGAGCCGCGGCTGCTCTGCGCGGGGCTCCGGGTCCTGTCACGGCGCTTCCTGGGGTTGAAGGTTGGGGTGGGTGGGGGGTAAGGGACAAATCCTTCTCCCCCTCGACGGCTGCTCCGAGTCCTGCCCTTTCCTTCCCGCGCTCCCTCGCCCGCCGCCCAGCCCCCTCATGGGGGTTTCCGTGCCGGGTCCGGTGGCCACCGCCGCTCCCACGGCCGGCCGCGAGCCCTCGACGCCGGGCGAGGGCGGCGGAGGCGAGAGCACCGTCGCTGCCGCCTCAGGCGCCGCGGTGCCGGGCTCGGTGCAGTTGGCGCTGAGCGTCCTGCACGCCCTGCTCTACGCCGCGCTCTTCGCCTTTGCCTACCTGCAGCTGTGGCGGCTACTCCTGTACCGCGAACGGCGGCTGAGTTACCAGAGCCTCTGTCTCTTCCTCTGTCTCCTGTGGGCAGCGCTCAGGACCACCCTCTTCTCCGCCGCCTTCTCGCTCAGCGGCTCCCTGCCCCTGCTCCGGCCGCCTGCTCACCTGCACTTCTTCCCCCACTGGCTGCTCTACTGCTTCCCCTCCTGTCTCCAGTTCTCCACACTCTGTCTCCTCAACCTCTACCTGGCGGAGGTAAGGCGGGAGGACCGGCATGCGGGGCCGGGCGGGCAAGCGGGGCCGCCGCGATCCAACTCCGGCTGAAGACCGATGGGGGTTGGGGGTGAAAGGCGGACCCAAGACCAGCCTGGGGAAACCGAGGCACGCCTGGAGGAAGCGCCAGTGTTCTCACCCTAAACTTAAGCAGCTGATTGACTCGGTTACTGAGGGCATGGGGGGGGGGGGGCGGTGAGTGAGAGTGTGTGTTCTGACAACTTAGAACAGCAGGACAACCCTTTGTTCGTTGTTCTGGCCCTCTAAGGTAAGGTGTTGGTGGCACTAACAAAGTGGCATCGCAAGAAGTAGCACCCCGGTAGCTCCGCCGAAGCTGGACCGTGTTGAGAGGTTGGATGCTGAGGTAGCAGCAGCTCTGCTGAAGCTGGACTGCTGCCAGCCATTACGTCACCAGGCAGAGCTGTTCCTCTGCTATTGTTGCTGCGTTTCTTTTATTAGAAGCTTATATTCCCTCCTGCATCTCCTTTCCTGTGGCTCGATAAGCCTCACACAAATTCCGTTCGATAGTTCCCCAGCAGGGTTAATGATCAATGACCAATGCTGAGGGTCAATAGAAAGACCTCCATAAAGCCCTTAAGGTTTGCCCCAGTTGTTTCATGCTTTGGCTATTTATCCTACCTCTTACAACCTATCCCTTTTTTTTTTTTTTTTTTTTTTTTGAGATAATTAAGAGAAAATACTATGTTAGCCTGTGCTTATCGCAGAAACAAACCACCAAACTGTTTTTGCAATAACTTGCTTAATAGCTGGAAGCTAATCACACCCCCTTTCTTTTTTATGGGGAATTACTGGTTGGATTGCATTGTTCTGTGCCGCTTAGGTATTTGACCCATTTCAAACAGGTTTGGGAGTGTAAGGTTGTCAGTCATGTGTGTTAGCTCGTGGTATTTAAGCCACAGAATTTTGAGAATCGCCCCTAAAAAAGTCTCCCTCCCCTGCCCCCCCCCC
>CM053509.1:32623083-32700904 GCA_028627145.1 Eidolon dupreanum | reverse complement strand
CCTTTAGAGGTCCAAGCAGTGACAAAAACCCAAACAAGCAGAAATAAAAAACATGGGTAATCATAAATAATCATGCCATAGTCATGTCACTTAGTTGTTTAAGCTTTAATAAAACTCTCCTTTATGGTTAAACTGACACACTGTATTCTTCCTGACACCATTTCTGATAGGATACCAGTGTCTTATCACTGAAGCTTTACTCTAGCTTCAGATACATTTAATTTACTGGAAAGTGACTAGCAATTCCTGTGCCACTAGCATCATATAATTTGTTTTTCTTCTATACATTTTGACTTATAAAATTAAATAGTTGGTGGGCACTTCATAAAGTAACTAAACACTCTTTTTACCTTTTTCCTGAGCTATAGCATATACCACAAAGTGTATAAATCTTATGTGTACAGTTAGGTGAAATTTTACATATGGGTACACTCACGTTATCACCACCCAGATTAGAATATACAATATGTCAGTGTCCCATAAAGTTCCCTTGTGCTCTCTCCCAGTCATGCCTATCATCCCAAGGTAAACACAAAGTGACTAAACACTATCACAATAGAAAAAAAGCATCTATAATTAAGCTAAAAATTCTAAAAGTATGCTTCTGTGGTATAAACTATATGATATCTAGATTGGGTATTCAGACTTTTGACAGCTAATATTCCAAGCTAGTGAGGAAAAATTTAAATGTCTAAAAGTCTTCCTATTAAATAAACTCTTGTTTGTGTGATGTACCTTTAAAAAGCAGTAAAACTCAACTTAGAAAATATAATTTGGAAAAAAGCTGGACTAAAGCTTTTTCCTTTTGTAGTGTCTCAAAGAGTGTAGGTTGCTTGCTTGTATTTTTATGATCAAATTACCAATTTTAAGACACATAACTGTACTTAAGTCAAATTTCCAATCTGTTTTAAAAGAGATAACCAGAAATCAATTTCCTATTCATTGGGAAAAAAATCCAGAGTAATCTGTACTTAAGAGTATTTGCATTCAAATTTTTATATCAATTCTTTGTTATTGGAAGTATCTTTTCTGCTGGTCATTCTGAATTAATGAAGCTTTCCCAGTGAATTCTTTGTATTCCTAGTGAGCAAAGTAATAGGGAATATTTATGTGGTGACAAATACAAAACTTACCTAACATTTGATTTTTCTAAACCAAAAGACCATGAGATTTCTGTTTTGAATAGGTGTGGTTCTTCATTACCAAGTCACTGTCTTTACTGTCGTATTATATACCAATTTTATTTTACTTTTGACTTCTTTAAAGCATTTGTTACATCCATTTCTCACTAAAAAAAAAAAATTCTAAATTTCAGAAATTAGTTACAAAGAACCATAGAGCAGTATAAAAATAAAGTTAGTAAAACAACCATTACTGCTTTGAACACATTTTGGTGGTTCTTCTAAAATTCATAGTTTTCCAAAAAACCACTCTGTTGACTACACTTGATTAAAATTGAGGTAAGGGGAAGTAGCCCTTTCTGAAATAATTAGACTTTTCAACTTATTATAATTAGCCTCTAGGAATCAGATAGTTGAAAAAAAGAAACCTATACACTAATCTAAAAACACCTACTGAACTTTTTCTGGCATGATCAGTAAGACGTATGCCTTACCAGAAAAGGGTTCACACTCCTGTACTTTTAGCACAAGACTTTAGTCTTTAAAACAGATTACAGTGGTCCCCTGTTATCCACAGGGTATATATTCCCAGGACCCCCAGTGGTTGCCTTAAACTGGATAGTACCAAACACTATGTATACTATTTTTTTTTTCCTGTACATACATACCTTTTCACTAAAGGAAGCACTTTACAACTTTTCTGCGTTGTGTCCAAATTGCCAGCATCACAATTCTTGTGCTTCGGGGCCATTAAGTAAAATGAGGGTTACTTGAACACAGACACCATGACAGTCAATCTGATAACCAAGACGACAATTGGGCAGGTAGGGTATACAACTTGGATACACTGGACAAAGGGATGATTCATGTCTCAGGCAGAACAGAGCAGAATAACGTGAGATTTCATCATGCTGCCAGAATGATGCACAATTTAAAACATAAATTGTTTATTTCTGGAATTTTCTAACCACAGTTTACAGGGGAATAACTTAAACTGCAGACAAGGGGAGCTTCTATGTACCTGCTAAAATGGTTACTATCTCCCATTGGAACAAGTAATAGGACTTAAAATGAGAGTTGATAGTATACTATTTTTTGGAGTATTGTGATGCACGCCAAAATCAGTTCCTCTTTGAGGACTGAAATGACATTTTTCTTGCATTTTTGTAACGTGAGTACCATATGCTTAAACAAGATAAACTACAGTGACTTAATCACAACACCAAAACAACTAGGAAAATTAAATTCAAATTTTAATATTCATATTTATGGATGCTATTGTTGTCTCAGACAATAGATATCTTCCAAATATTGATGGTATGTCAAATAACATGCAGTTCAATTTATCAGTACTTTGGTTTTGTTATAATGTTGTGATTTCTCACAAAAGTATTTTCATCACCTAAAGTGAAAACTCCTTTAAAAATAAGAACTTATTTTATCATATTTTTATCTCATAGCAACTAGAACAATGGTGACCATATCATTGCATGACAATCTTGAAAAAGCCGAAACCTAGAAAATATTTAGCTACTTAAAATTTGGGGATTAACTCAACTTTTATTAACATTTGAGGTAAATTATTTGTATACTTTCTGGAATCTTTATCTTTTCTGCTTAAAAGTTTGCCTATGGTATGAATGCTGAGATTCTCTTAGATTATCCTGGTTTAATTAGATAAAATTTAATTTTGATTAGGTAAAATCCTAAGGAAACCACTTTAATATGCTACAGAATTTTGCTTAGCAAAACTATTTTTATATCATGGCAAATAGCTCATAGTAATTAGAGGTTTGCTTATTTGGTTTTAACAAATTCTATTAAATAGAGAAGCCTATAAAACAATTATGTCTCACATCATAAGTCAATTACTATTTACTGAAATAGTGGTTTATTTAAATGTTGGATTTTTATCTATAACTGTGATTTTAAACTAGATATTTTATCCATGAATCTCCTAAACTATTTTATCCATGAACTTGATTCTATTTTTCCTGAGATCATCTGTGGGACAAGAGTTTGACATGTAATTCTGTGGCAGAAGACATAATTATAATGCCTTATATTTTCAGTGATTTAATATTTTCAAAGCACTTTATAACACTTGTCTTGACAAACCCCCATGATATAGGTAGAAATAAATGAGATGTAATTTGTCCAAGGTTATATGGCTAATATGTATTAGATATGAGACTACTGTATAACCAGGTGCTGTAAAGTCTTGTCAAGTGATCTCTCCCTATGAACATTCCTGGATACCATCCGCTCTTTGTTTATTATTTAGTGCTTCATTATTTAACTTGTTTTATCATCTTCCACCACTTCAAGCCTTATTCACTCTCCAGAAAACTCTTACATTCCTTCTTCCTTCACATTCAGCATATGATCCTCATCTTCTAGTTTATAAAAGTATAATCCAGGGCCATCTGGCTGAACAAAGATTTAGAGAGATGCCTTAAAATGATGCAGAGAGTATTTAATCTTTTTCAATAAATGGTTAAGCTGGTAAGTGAGGAAATACCTCAGAGACAAGAAACCATAAAAGAAGTGAATGTGGAATGATAAAGTACTTCACAGATGTTTGTCTTGGGATTAGGAGTAGGTATCTATTTTAATTTTATGTGTTAGGGGTGTGGGAGGGTGACATTGGAGGCAATACCTTGTAGTGAGTTCTAATCAGATCTTATCCCCTCCAAATTAATGCCAGAATTCTCAATGTACATCTTTAGTGGACTAGGGGGAAAATGAACAGGTCCTCAGAGGTAGATGATAGAATCTGTGCCTCTCTTGGCTCTGGATGAAGGAGATACAAATTGGAGAAAGAAAAGTGTTCTCTGAAAATGCATAACAAGCTTATTCTCACACAAGTCTGGAACCTGAATTCACACCATTTCTGTGACTTTAGAGGGGGAAAAAAACAAACTTGAAAATGATGTAGGTTAATATTACTCTGGTTTGATATCACTTCAAGCACCTAAAAAGAGCAAATGCAAATTATCTATTGAGGAGTATGCATTAAATCTAGAATCCTGACACATGAAATTCCAAGGAGTATGAGTTCACAATGAAAAATTACACTAAGGAATCTTACCTACAAAGATTGAAGATGTCAGAATTAACAAATACATATATAAAATATTCATTTATGTGAATTAAGAAATTGATACATGATAAATCAAAGTTGACTAGGACATTTGGAAATAAGTTATTTTCAAAAATGAAAAATATAATTAAAGTTAGAAACTGAAATTGATGATTAAACATTCAAAAAGAAATTAGCGAACTAGAAAATCTGAGAAAAAATTACCAAGATTACAGCCTAGAGAAACAAAAAGTGGAAAATATGAACACGGGATTAAGAGAGAATGAACATGTAATGAGCAGATCCAATATATATTTAATTGGAATTTCAAGAGAAATTATTAGAGTTTTTGACTTAGAGTTATTAGAGTATTTGACTTACAATTTGTCCAAATTTATGAATGATACCAAGTTTCAGATTCAGAAAGCCCAAAAAATTCAAATCAGGCTAACTGAAAATACACTTATTGGAATAAAACCTTAAAATACCAAAGACAATATGTTTAAAACAACTAGACAGAGAAGATATTACTGACAAATGAGTAAAAATTAGTCTGAATATTGGCATTTCATTCACAACTAAGGAATCCAGAAGACAGAGAAATGTCTTCAAAATGCTGAGACAAAATAACCAGCAATCTAAAATTCTACCCATAATGAAACTATGAACAATAAGGGTAAAATAAAAGCCATATGGAGAGAGTGACATCGGCAAGATGATGGAGTGGGAAGCCATGAACTCTCCTTCCCCCTGAAAACATCAATTCAGCAACAATTCACAGGCAGATTTTCTTTGTGAGAAATTCAGAAACTAATCGAAAGACTCCTGCACCCAGGTGAATACAGAATCAAAATAACCCAAAATGGTAGATTGGGGACAACCTCTTACCGGAGTTTCTGACCCAGTATAGTACTATATAATTGGGAAGAGACTTCCTAACTCTCAGTTCCTCCCAGTGGAGGGAAGGGGTTGGTTCACACATCAAGCAGCCCAACTTTTCCTAGGAAGCCCTCCTCCACAGAGGTCATGCTTCTGTCTTGTCCATCTTGGAGCTCTGACAGATCCAGTACAGTCTAGCCACCTGGGGGAGAACAGAAATAGCAATTTGAACAGATAGATGACATAGCTTCCTTTCTCCCTCAACTCAGCAAAGAGTGAACAAACCAGAATTACAACTTCCTGCTTCTTGGGAAGGGAAAGAGTGGGTAGAATCCCCCAGAATCTCTGGACAAACTGACTGGTGAGGGTCTTCTCCTTTGTAAGACTAGTCTTTGAGAGAGCTGCCTGTTTTGTCTAATGCACAGACATCAACACAGAGAGTCAAGGAAAATGAAGAATTAGGCAAAGGTGTTCCGAACAAAGCAAGATAAATCTCCAGAAACCCTAATGAAAAACAAAAACAAGTGAAAAATTCAGGGATTCATCGAAAGATTAAATAGAAGAAAGAATGAACTCAAAGACAAGTCATTGGAAATCAGAAGAACAAAAAACAGAATGAACAAAGCTAGAGAGATTTAATGGTTCACCATCAAGAAGACCAATATCCACATTGATTTCCACAATAGATAAAGGACTAGAAAGCTTACTCAAATAAATAGTGGCCAAAACCTTCCCAAATCTGGGATAGGAAATGGACATCCAGATCCAAGAAGCCAAATGATACAAAAATAGGGGAATCCAAAGAAATCCACACTGAGACATTATAATCAAGTCAAAAGTCAAAGACAAAGAGTATTTTGAAAGTAGAGAGAAAAGAGACTTGTCAAATACAAGGGAAGCCCTATAAGAGTATAAGCAGATTTTTCAGCAAAAATCTTGTGGGCCAGAAAAGATCATCTTGCAAGATGATCTTTTTAAAATACTGAAAGTAAAAACTGCCAACCAAGAATAATATATTCTGTAAAACTACTCTTCAAAAATGGAGAATGACTTTCCTAGATAAACAAAAGCTGAAGGAATTTATCACCACTAAACCTGCCTTACATGAAATGCTAAAGAGAGTTCTTGAGGTTCAAACAAAAGGATGCTCAACAGTAACACAATAGTACAAGTATGAAACTCATTGGGAAAGGTAAATTTTAGACAAATACAGAATATTGTATTACTTTAACCGTGATGAGTAAGTCACTTAATTTTAGTATAAAAGTTAAGGAAAAAGTACAAAAATAACTAAAAATATGTTAAAAGATACACAAGATAAATGGATACAAAATAGGACAACAATAACAAAGTGTTGGCAGGGAGAAGTTAGAGTTTTTGTATGCAGTTGAGCTTAATTTGTTTTCAACTTAAAATGGACATAACTATAAGATACTTTGTAAGGCCCACAGCTTACACAAACACATGCATATGTGTGCACACATACAACTTATAGAAATTACATGAAAAAGAAAAGGAATAAAAGCATATCAATATAAAAACAAAGAACAAAACAAAAGAGGTAAAAAGGCAAAGGAACTACAAGACAATAGGAAAAAAATGAAATGTCAGTAGTAAATCCTTTCTTATCAGTTACTTTAAATGTAAATGGATTAAACCTCCAAACCAAATGACATAGAGTGGCTGAATGGATTTTTTTTTAAAGACCCAACTATATGTTATCATAAGAAACTCACTATATTTTTTTTCCTGTCATTGCCATTTTAATAGTAAAAAGAATATAAACCATATTACAAAATATATTTCACATTTTTGCAGTAAAAATTTACTAACAATAAAATAAAAGGATATTAAAAAGCAAATTCCAAGTGGAGCAAAGACATGAAAACAAAAATGTTCTAGAAAAAAGCTTAAATTGTATTCCGAAAAAGATCTTTCAAAAGGACATAAACTCAAAAGTGACAAAGAAAAAAGACTGGTAAGTCTGAGTACATAAATTTTAAAACTTAAGTATCACCAAAAAAAAAAAAAAAAAGTCTAACAGCCAACAAACTGGGAAAACATATTTGCAATACCTACTAAAAACAAAAGGGAGTTTAATTTACTAAGAATCGTACATATTATTACAAAGGAAAGCCAAAAGAAAAAAAATGCCAATAGTCAGTTTAAAAGGGGAAAATTGTTTTTAATCCATTTCCCTTTTGCCTAGAGAATACTCGCCGGTGGCACTTGCAGCTGCAGCATTTACCCTGAGATAACTTGCAGATTACAGTCCCAACTTTACCCCCAAAGTTTGCCACGAAATATCTCACTTTTATTATTTTTGCATCACTCTAGTATGTTGATAGTCTTTGGAAACAAGTAACATCTATTTATAGTATTCTGTTTTTAGTAGTGGTATTTCCATTTACAAAATATAGTTGTTTTTTTTAACAACATCACATTTATTTTTATTATGGTGACATTGGTTAACAAAATCTCATAAGTTTCAGGTGTACAATTTAACAGTAAGGTTGTGTGTGTATGTGTGTGTGTGTGTAGCGCATCGTGTGTTCACTGCCCAAAATGTAGTAATTCTTGATCTCTGAAAATGTCAAATCCAAAATGTTCCACTTTGTGTTGTTTGGTGCTTTGAAATTTTCCACACACAAAAAATTATTAAATACTGATCGTCATATACATTTCTGTTACATTAGGATTAGAGACAAGTTCTGTTTAGAAATAACTTCAAGAACAGTTTTCATATTTTCATTGAAAACCAGTCAGATTTTCAAAGTGAGTGTTTATGTAAAATTAAATTAATGCTGGCAGCGAGCTGCACTTTTTTTTTCTAAATGGGAAATGAGTTAAAAGATGAAAATATATGAAAGTATGCTTTAATCTCATTCATAATTAAGGAAACACAAAGAATAAGATACCAGTTTTCTCATACATGAGATAGCAAAAATTAAAATGCCTAATGATGCCCAGAACTGGAGAAAAATGGCAGAGGGAAAAATGCACTTTAATCACAGCACAGAATAGTTGATAATTGCAAAAACCCCAAAACAGCCCAAGTGTCCATCAGTCAAATTATGGCATATCCAGATGGAATACAAGATGGCCACTAAAGTACATACATACAGATCTGTACGTATGTACTGACATAGAAAGTTCTCTAAGATATACTAGTGAAAAATTTTTTAAAATGGAAGTATTTAACAGTGCATCAATAAGAGAGAAAAAAAATATACTCGAGTCTATTGCAATTCCTTTCTGTCCTCCAAAGGAATTATAAAATACTGTTAGTTAGCTCTGGTTATCTTTAGATAGATGAAGAATAGGGGAAGGATGTGAGAGACTTTTACTTTTCATTTTGTACCATTCTGTGCTGTTTTATATGTCTACCCTTAAAGGTAAAACAGTATTTCAACAGGTTTACATGGGTGGATAGACTATAACTCATTCATTGTTTTCTTTGTATCTCTGTATTAAAAAAACAACCTTTTTTTACATACACACAAAGATGTTAATCCAAAACATATAAAAATTTTTAAAATACATGTATATGTACATATATCCACACACATGCTGACTAACAGCACAGGAGAAAACCTACCTTTTTCATATCAGACACTATCCTAATGTACAATATATGTAGTTAATATTACCTGAAGATCTGAAAGTACTTCATTAATATAAATCTCCTATAAGTTTCTTTCTTATATAGTGATATAAGACTATGGGTACAGTACATCAGTGAATACAGAAGGAAATTCCAAGTGTCCCATCTGAATAATGTTCTGACCACTACATAATCTTTTTGTCCTTTTACTACCTCATAGTTATGATTCAAGTTCCCAAAATAAGCAATGTTTGTCTTCAATTTATTATTAAGTTTTGTTCTATATTCACTTGCCCTCTAGGTGCAGCTAAGGATACCACCTGGTCAATATCAGCATTTCTTGGAAGAAAATAAACAATATTATTAGGAATCTTCTAGGAAAGTCTGAAAATTTTGAAGTCATCAGGAGACATCAGTGGCCTAAGGTTAAAGGTCTCTGCAGTAGCATAGTCTGGCCCTCCCTAGAGGGGGCTGAGGAATACAGCATCAGGGAACCTGAGGAAGCTAGCAACAGGAAATCTCCATAAATGAATTCTATTACAAGAAACTCACAAAAATTATGAGATGTAGCAAAAGCTGTAGTAAGAGTTAATAAATGCCTACATTAAAAAAGAAGAAAGATTCAGATAAACAGCCTAACTTTTCACCTGAAAAAGCTAGAAAAAGAACAAACTAAGCCCAAAGTTATCAGAAGGAAAGAGCTAACAAAGATCAGAGCACAAATAAACATAGTAGAGAATATAAAAACAATAGAAAAATCAATGAAACTAAGTTTTTTTTTTGAACGGATTAAAAAAATCGCCAAATTCTTAGACTAATTAAGGAAAAAAGAAAAAATGATAACTGGAAATAAGATCATAGCAGACTACAGTGAACAATTATATACCAACAAACTGGATAACCTATAAGAAATAAATTCCTAAAAATATATAACCTCTTGATTCTTACCTCATGCCATCCACAGAAATCTACTTGATATGGATTATAGACATAAATATAAAAGCTAAAACTTGGAGAAGAAAATAGAAAATCTTTGTTATCTTGGAGAAGACAAAGATTTATCAGACAAGAAACAAAAAGTGTGAACCAAAATTGACAAATAAGATTTTATCAAAATAAAAAGGTTTGCTTTTTTTGCAAAACAGTAATGAAAAGGCAAGCCACAGACTATGAGAAAATACTTGAAGCACATATATCTGGCAAAGTAATTATATTCAGAATACATAAAGATCTCTTAAAACTTGATAATAAGAAAATTCAATAAAAATTAACAAAATAAGGCACTTCACAAAAGATTCTTGCATGGCCAAGAAGCACATAAAAAGCTGCTTAAGATCATTAGTCATCAGGAATATGAAAATTATAACCACAATGAAATACCACTAAATATTGACTAGAAAGACTAAAAATACAAAGTATTGTCAGTGATGCAGATTAATTGGAACATATACACTGAATGTAAAGTTTTATAGCCACATTAGAAAATAGTTTGATAGTTTTTAAAAAGTAAGACATGAACTTGACATAAAATATAGCCATTATAGCCTTAGATACCCAAGAGAAATGAAAGCATATATCCATACATAAACTTGAATATGAACGTTCTTAGTATCTTTATTCACAATTGCCCCAAATAGAAATTAACCCAAATATCCATCAAAAGCAAAGGGATAAATTATTGTATATCTATACAGAGGAGTACTACTTGGCACTAAAAGTAAAGAACAAGCTACTGATAGACACAACAGCATGGATGAATCTAAAAATCAGGCAGAATGAAAGAAGTCAGACAAAAATGAGCTCACACCATATCATTACATTTATATCAAATTTTAGAAAATGCCAACTAACTTACAGTCAAAAAGTAAATCACCAGTTGCATAGGGCCTGGGGCAGAAGGGAGGATGTACAATAAAGGGACAGACTGAAATTTAATGAGTATAGAAATGTTCTGTATTTGATTATTATGGTGATTTCACAGGTTGTATACATACGATAAAACCATCAAATTGTACACCCTAAATATATGCAGTATGTTATACATATACTTCAGTGAAATTGACTCCCCCCCCACACACACAAAAGTACAGAGCTTTGTTTGTAGTTTACTCCAGTAGTAAAACCTGAAGTTGGGAAGAAATCTAGAAAGTGTGGCCTCATCGCTTATCAACTCTGTGTAACTTTGTAAATTTACTTGGGTTAATTATGTAACCTCCCTGTGCCTATTTCCCCATCTATAAAAAAATGAGAATGATAATAGTGCCTACTTCACAGAATCTTTCTGAGGACTAATATAATTCATATAAAATCTTTAGAAGTACCTGTCATATGTTGATTGTTAGCTATTAATATTAAATTTCAAAGAATTGGGATTTCATAGACAACATTCTTTTACTCCAAATGCATTATTTGAATTCAGTAACAAAAATAATATGTGAAGTTTATTTGGAAAATTTTAAAACACTTAACACATGGTTAAAGAAGAAATCACGATGGAATTTAGAAAAAACTTGGAATATGATAATAAAAATACTGTATATCAGAACTTGAATGAAGCAGCTAAGTTGGCATGCGGAAGCAAATCTAGAACTTTAAATGTTTACAATAGAAAAAATCCAGAAATTTAACAAGCTAAGCATTCAGTTTATGTTAGGAAAAGAAAAATAGGATTAACCCAAAGGAAACAGGAAGAGATGAATGTAGAGATTAATAAAATAGAAAACATACAATACAAGAGACTTGACAAAGCCAAAAGCCATCCCCTACCTTTTTTCATAATCAAATTTCAGGAGTGACCCACACATGCTCTCCATCTTCTCACTTCTCCATCCACACTGATGTGCCTCTGCTCAATAACTACCAAAATAGCTGTTGCCTAAGGCTCACAGTGACCTTCATGTCAACATTCATTAGACATTTTTTACTTCTCACCCAAACTAATCTCTCAACAGCCATTAACTTCATATTTGTCTCCCTAACACTCCATTGGCTAGCACACTGTCCTGAAATTTTTTTTTTTCCTATCATAAGCTAGATTCTCTTCAAGTTTATCTGCCTCTGCCTTGCCATCAGAGGTAGAAGTTTCTCAAGACCTAACCCTTGGCCACCTGTTCTTCTCAAATGATTGCATCCATATTCATGCATCATGTCACTTAAAAGCAGATGACTCACACACATATCTCTGATCCTAATACAGATTGCTCTTCTGAGCTCTGCCTTTTTATATTCTACACCTACTTGATATCTCCTTGAGGATATCTGAAACCCTCAGATTCAACATGTTCCAAACCAAGCTCATGATCTTTCCTTCTCCCTCTCTATCACACACCTGTCTCTCCCAAAACCTGATCCTCCTCTTTTGTGTCCCCAGTTCAGTAATGCACTGCTATTCATTAATATAATTCGGAAACCTATGAGTTGTCAATGCTGCCTTCTCCTTCATACCTCACATTTACTCCATTACCAAATCCTGTCCATGTTGCCTCCTAACATCTCAACTTCATTCACTTTTTCCCATCCACAATGCCTGGTCCAAGCTACTACCATCTATTGCCTAGTCTATGATAGTTAGCCTTCTAGTTGCTGTGTCTGTATCCTCTGGTTACACAAGTCTATTCTCCACACTGTTGCCAGAGTTATTCTTAAACAAAAATCCAATTAGTTATAAAGTTTCCACCCCTAGATTCCTCCATTAGCTCTGGTTACTCTAAGACTAAACACAGACTCTTTTGTACATACTCCATGGTTCCAGCTTCATCTGTGCTCCTCATTCTTTGCTCCTCTGGCCAAACTTGTGTTCTTTTAGGACTTTGTACTTGCCAGTTCCTTCTGCTACAGAGCCTTTCCATGTTCTTTTCCCACTACTTAAAATGTTCTTTCCTTCTTTGCTGAGTCAGCTATCAGCTCCAGGGTGACACTTCTTCAAGGAAAACCTTTAACCAATTCCCTTTAGATTAGATTCCAAAATTATAGACTCTCAGGCATTATGTTCCTTTCCTTAATGTTATTTGCACATTCATAGTTGTATACTTGCATGGTTTCTGTGGGAGCTTACTAGACTGTAAACATAGGAAGAGAGGCCCAGTCTGTTCTTTCTGTATCCCTAGTACCTGTTAGTTAATACCTGGCATATAGAAGGTGTTTAGTAAATATTTATTGAATGAACAAAGCTCTTGTTCACCATATCCCATATATCCTGGAGTTGGAGAATCCTTGAATGTATAATTTTACAACAGAATTTTACCCTTTTCTTTTTTCCTACTTATCTGCCTTCCCCCCCTTAAAAAAAAATGTTTACTTTAAAACAAGAATCTCAAATATCTAGAGGGTCCTGGTTGATACTACCATTTGAGAGATAATAGGAAGTGGTGGTTACTCTGGTGAACTAAAGAGCACATATCTAAAGAGGACAGCCATGTTAATTCAGTTCCACCTACAAGATGGCATTGCCATATCACCTGATTTTTCAAGAGAAATCAGAAATCAGATTTTTAAAATAAGAAATCTACTTTTAAATAATGACAGTGTATCGAAGTGTCGTTAATAACACTATAGACTAACAATGAATAAGCCAAACAAATGATTTTGTGGATCAGACCCTAATTTAAAGAGCTCCTAATTTGTATCTTCTCCTCTCTCTCTACTTCTGTATTATCTTCCTTAGAGAAATAAAACAAATCAACACAATCTTGTCCTTATAATTTCCATGTAACAAAACTGAATTACATTTAATACCCAACAACATTAGTTAAAATGAACTCTGAGTAATTTACACCTTATGGGAAATTTATGGTGTTCTAAGTCTAACCAAATGTAGAGAAAGTACCATTCATTACATGCTATACTATCAATGTCTGCCTTCCTCTGCTATACTATATATTGCTTTAGGTCAGCCACTATTGTACATTTATTTTGAAGGAAATTCTACATGCACTTCGGCACCTCGCACTGTTATATATGTGATCAGTGCTTAACGATTTGGATGGTTATGTAAATTTGTGGTGAAGTAAAAGAATTTAAAAGAAAAGCTGCTTCCTCTCCAGCTCCACAAATAAAATCAGAATCTCTAACTTGGTAATTAGAACTTTTCATCTAATTTGTTTTAAATAAAGACAAATTTTTATAAATTAAATGTCCTTGTTATAGTTTTATTTTAACTTTGTTAAGGGGTGTGTTTAAAGTAGTATAATTTCATCAATAGCCCTGAACTAGGAGTTTGGGGATCTGAGTTTTAGTTCAAATTCTAATCTATTTGGCTAATTGTTATTTGCCAGATCACTATTTTTCTGGGCAGTTGTTTAATTAATGAAGTGGTTCATGTCAGTGATATCTAAGACACCTTTAAATCTAATAGTCTGATGCTAATAAATCAATCTAGGATTTGAAGGGTTAAAAAAAACTCTGTGGCCTAGTTCTAAGATCTAATACAGTATCTCTAAATTCTGTCTCCGAGACATGAATGCCAATTTTAAAAAGTTACACATGTCATGTTAAAACTAATCAAAGTTTAGGGTATAAATAAACAAATACTTAAATATTTAGGATCATCTGCTTTATAAAATAAGATGTCAAATCTGTTCTATCTTTTTACAAAAATTCAATTTTAGCTGCCATTTTTAATTGGCATATTGATCACACTCTACAGTTTTTTAGCTCCAGTCTCACTATAAAAATACTTAAGTAATATTTTCTTAAACTTTTGTGTTCTTTTCTAAGCTATTCTGTAGGACTTTGTCTAATTGCTGATTAATCACTTGGGCTGGTTTGACATGATAGCATGTACTCTAGGGAACTTTCTGTCACACACCATAGAATTAGCATGTTTTAAGCTAATGTGAGTGATCATCACTGATTACATCCAAGCTGTTATGGTCCATAAAAAATCAATATGAAAAGAACAGAAGCAGCATTCCTTCTGCTTCCTTCTCCCCTGTGATATTCTAATACTTCTGAAACATTCTGCCCTTTTTTTCCTACACCATTATCAGTGAGACTTTTTCTATTGAATCTGGCTCTATCTTTACAAAAAGCAATTCTGCTATCTTCCTAGTTCAAAAAGCATGAAAGGAAAAAAAAGCATAAAAGGTTTTATGAAAAATCAGTAATATACAATGGGAGATTTAGTGTTTGAAAAACTTTAAAGGTTAGAAAGTTTCAGTACAAATTCAGTTTAAATTAGTTTCCTAGAGTCTAAATTTATAATGCATGAGACTCAGTTCAGAAATAAATTCCGTGTATTTCTTAATGTTAACTTATCTTCAAAGAACTGTCTATAGTAAACTAATGAACAGTCCATAGTAATCTGTTTTATTTCAGGCTGATTTTCAATAATGAAAGCTCACAAATTTTTCTTCTCACTTATAAACTTAATACTTCATTCCTGAATAATTTAGATATTTATGCTTTTTTAAAACTATATTTCTATTTAAATAAAGGGTATGGTAAAGGTACTTGATATTCGGCAAAACAATGTAAAATGAAGTTATTAAATTGCTTCTAGAACATTGCCTTTTACTGAACAGATAATGTGGTTTCTGAATATATTTTTCTTGTACATGTTAATTCTGCAAGTCTTGAATAACTAACAGGTAGTGGCTATGACATAAAGATGACATTACTGTTAATAAAGCAGTATTTGTCACCTTAAAATTTAGGGAATTAACTTTAACTATATACCATGGAAGATCTAAATGTACAAATATATCAGAGAAAACAAGGACACCTATGAGCCTTGAATTAGGAATCAGGACACCTGGGTTTTAATCCTTTCAATTTCCTGTGTGTTTCTGGACAATCCACTTAATCTCTAAAGCTCAGCTTTGTCATTTGTAAAATTAAGTTATTGAGTTACATCTCTAAGGTTTCTCTTAGTCCAGGAGAGATGAGGCACAAGCTTCCCATTGTCCTCTCCCAGCAGTCTTACAGATTGCACTTATTCTCCTAGCAACAGTATATGACAACCAGAAGAGTTAACCTGAGACATGGTGTCCAAGGTTTTTATTGGGGGTCAGTCATGTAGGCAATGGAGTGTCTTCATGGCTGACTAGTTACTTAGTCTCCAGACTCTACAAAGGTCAAACTGATACCACCTGGTCCAGGGCCTCCACCATAAATTTCATCATTAGCATAGACCATTAAGTGTGGCCCAAGGCCCCAGGCAAACAAAGACACTCTTGGGCAGTATATCCCAAGGGCTTACAAATTATCTTCCTAGAGTGAGGAAATGACCAGATCTTTCTTTGGAATGTGCAATGTTTAGACAACTAGGGCCTGCTGAGTTAAACCTTCACTGCATACCTTGTTTCATTGAAGTAATTCTTTAGTATTATCTTGAGAAAGGGTGCTTGGTAAGTAATTTTTTTGAGACTTTTCATGTCTGAAATATTTTAATTCTACTGTCATATTTGATTGATAGTTTAGGCAGCAATAGAGTTCTAGGTTGGAGATAATTTTCCCTGAGGATTTTTAAGGTATTGCTCTACTTTCAGTGTTCTTATTGAAGTTTGAAAGCCATTCTGATTCTTGATCCTTTACATGTGACTTGTTTTTTTTTTCCTTATTGTAAACTATTAGATTTTTCTTTGACCCTAGTGTTCTGAAGTGATGTCTCTTCATATGGGTTTGTTTTCTATCCATTTTGCTGGGCATTGAACAGGCCTTTTCAGTTTAGTCACATGTATCCTTTAATTTGGGGAAATACTCTTAACTTTTTATTAATTTTCTCTCCTCTTTTGTTTCTATTCTTTCTTTCTGGAACTCCTAACATTTGAAAGTTGGACCTCCAAGACAGATCTTTTTCTGATCTCTTTTCTCCTTATTTTGTATGTCTTTTGGCTCCACATTTTTGGGAGATTTTCCCAACTTTCATCCCTTCTCTTGAATTTTTCATTCCTATTAGCATGTTTAATTTCTATTAGCTCTTTTTCATTCAAAAATTTTTTATTAATAGCATCTTGTTTTTTGTTTCATGAATACAGTATCTTATCTGAGTCTGTTAAGGATAGAATTCATTCATTTAGTTTTTTCTCTTTTTATACATTTCTTTTTTCTATATTTTGATCTCTTTTTCATTAAAAATTTTTAAGCTATCTGGTTACCCTTGGCTGTACATTCATAAGAGTGGAAGCTTTAAGCATGTATGGTGATCTGGCTGGAACCCCTGATGCAGATATATTTAGGTCTTTTCACTGATCAGTTTCCTTGGAGAGTAAATATTCTAATTCTTCAGAAAATAAAAGTCTAATTTACAGCATTTTGAGAACCTAATCAAAGAAGAGGATTGAGGCAAGAGAAACTCCCCATACTCGGTATTCACCACTAATCTCCTTGTTTTTAGTATGGTGCCAAACTATCAGCTGGACCTGGCATCTAACTTTCATACTCCAGACCAGAGTAGCCTCTCCAGAGAATAAATACTTAGATATCTGCCAGGATGAATAAGGGGCGTTTGCCCAGGGCATGGACTAGGGAAAGAAATTTAGGGATTTAACTGCTCTTAAACAGCTTTGATCTACCCCTGTTTCAGCCACCTGCACCTTTCGTTTTCAGTGGTACTTGGTTCTCTTGGTTCCTGTACCTTTTGAAGATTCTGAAATGTACAACAGGTTGGTTCCCAACCCTCCTCACAATTGGCTTGAGATTTCTCTTTCTCATATAAACACACATTGTGTTGGAGTCCCCAGGACCCTCCTCAGCCTTGACGATTTGCTAGAAGAACTCGCATTTGTTATACTCATGATTAAAGTTTATTACAGTGAAAATAGAGTGAAATTAGCAAAGGGAAAAGAGAGATGAAGTAATGTCCAAAGAAAACCAGGCACAAGCTTCCAAGAGTCCTCTCCCAGTGGAGTCACAGGATATGCTTGATTCCTTCTGTGTGAGTTGTGACAGTACATATGAAACATTATTTATTGAGGAAGGTCTTTAGAAACAGTGCCAAAGTCTTTTATTGGAGTTTAGTCATGTAAGCACTCTCTGTGGACACATACCAAAATTCCAGATTCCCAGAAGGAAAGCAGGTGTTGAATATAAAGTATTGTTTACACAAACAGTTTAGAAGCAGTGAAACACCCTTATCATTCAGGGAGTGGTGGGAATCCTTTCAAAACCCAAGTTCCCAAATGCCCGCCAAGGACCAACCTTACAAGCAGGTTTTTCTAAGGATAGCAGTCTCAGGCCTGCTATGTTAATTCTTTTCTGCGCACACATCCACCTACTTTCTGGCTTCCATCATTTTGTTATTGTATCCTTTCCCATTCTACTCACACATATGGGATTATGCCTGTTAAGAAAATCCCTTTACTATTGTTTTAATGGTGTTTCAGGTGAGAACAAAATTAGATGTGTAAAAATAATTTTTATGCAACTCAAAAGAAAATAGACTAAGCAGAGAGAAGAAAGTTAAAAAAAAAGTATTAGTATTCTAAGAGAGAGACAAAAAAGATACAGTATCCTTCGTATCCTAGAAAGAACAGGCTGCTGAAAAGAAAAAAGACTTAAGGTTGTTTTTAAAAAGAGTTCTTAAAAATAAAATATATGATATGCATTGAAAGAGAACATCTGAGAAAAGGCTGGCTCCTCAGTTTACAGCTAAAGTAACCAAAAGCGTCATTGTTTTATATGCACGCAGCAGCAATGGTAAGCTTGGGAATGATGTACTACTCTCCAAAGGAATTTAAGCAATTGAAATGGAAATTATGGATAACTGCTTCTGTAAAGCAATCTACATAGTGGCTGTATGTGCCTGTCTACCATGAAGAAGAGATTATGTTCACCACCATTTATTTATGCATCAATTCCAAATTTTATATAGATATGTTCTCCAATTAAGTTTCTATTTCAAATTTTAAAAAAGTGGGAAATCGACTTGACAAAAAGAGATTCTATAGAAAAGCATCTGTTCTAATGAGTATTTTAATACCTACCATCTCCAAGCAACATGGGCCTACATGCCATGGGGGACAGCAAGTGATATACAACTCCAGTGTAATTCTTCCTCAAATCTTGGGATACCAGTATTAATTAACTTATGTTAGGTAACATTTACAAATAAAATGTTTGTTGTATTCTCATCTTTTTCCTCTTTATTTGAAGAATTAAATATAGGGTGACAAAATATGGAAGTCTACACTTTTAAATGGAAAAATCATCTCAGATTAGTTAGATTAAATATTTTAAAATCAGGTATTCTAGTGATAAACAGTATGTTAAATCTTCATTAATTCAAAAATTCTAAATCAATGTTTTCTAAATTAGGAGTTACTAGGTTGTATATGATATAAAGGTAGGTTATATGATGAAAAACATTTGATGGCCATCAGCCCATACAATTCTTCATACTTTTATAATAAAATATAATATCACTCTATAGATGGCCCATTTATTCAGGTTTTCCTGGTATTAAGAAAGACCTGGAAAGATAAGGCTCTTCTGATATCAATTGACATCAGCAAAGTCATTTAGATATATGTTATTTACCATTCTACTCTTCAAAAAGTTTACCTGAAGTCCATGTTTATTGTGTTTCATGAACTATCTTTCACTGTCTTAACGAATAATATATAATTGCTTGGCATTTTTGATCTTACTAATTTCTTTTTGCTCAGGATCATGTCCTATTAGCTAAATTCTATAAAATACTTGGAATCTACTAATATCAGATTGTTTTTAACCCTACCGTAATCTAAATTTGATTAAAGTACCAGATTGTGTTTATGTGATGCTTTGTAACATATTCTGCAAATCTTGGATGATAGCTGACCTTTAATTATTTCCTTACTCTGCTTAGCTCCCTCTTACACTTGTTATTTATCCCATCCCATGACCTGTAATCTTATAGATCATACTTCCCACCTTGTCCCCATTCTCTTTTTTATTAAACCTCTTAAATGCCGTCACTGAAATCGAGCTTTTTTCCAGATGACACTTTGTGCCTTATAAGCCCTCCATCTCAATTTGTGGAAATAGTCAGCCTATTTTAGGTTTCCCTATACTACTTATACCATCATCATCTCTCAAATCTATACCATCTGATTAGGTCATCATTGGCTATAATAATAACTTCCACTTTCCTGTATGAATCAGCACGTTCTTCTGGCCTGGTCTCCTGTTATATAGATCTTTTTCAAAACCCATATTGATAACCCATTCAATGTCTCTCAATTCAGTGGCTTAGAGCTTTTCTCCATTTCTATTCGACTCACCCAACAGCATGGCCATACCTTGGATCAGCTCTTAAATGAAGCAATTCTTTCTGACTAGTGTCTTCTCTTTTTCCTTATATATTTTGAATTCATCCTTTTATCTGTTTTTCACTCTCATTCTATATTTTAATTACTTTACCCCTTCTGTTTTCCCCACTCCATTAGTTCCCTGCTAATGTCATTTCCACTTAGAACCAGTAGTCAATCTAGTATTCCTCATCCCTTGACTTTTTGCTGTGCCAATATTGTTCACTTGCCTACTTTTCCTTTGTCTGCAATAGTTCCATGTGTTACAGTTCTAAATTATTACAGGAAAATGCAACCTAATTGTTTGAACTTTGTATAGTGTAATCTTTTTTCTATTAGAATCGTTTCAATTTTAAAATCAGGAAACCTTACTGTCTGTGTCTATTGTCAACGGCCTGATTTTAACTGGACCTCTCAACTTCTCAGTACAGTATATTCATTCATACCCCTGCTATTCACATGTTCCAAATGTTTTCCATATTCCAATTGCTTAAATCTAACATCCCTTCCCAGTATATGACCTTGCCTCCTACACTTTACTAGAAAAAAAATAGACTACATCTGCCAAATTCTCATTCATCTTTTTTATCAAAAATGTCTGTATCCATGCTATGTCCAAATTTATTTTAACAAAGAGACTTGTAGATTATTTTAAGCGTTCTCTGCAGACCTTCATGTTTTCCTTCAACTATCTTTTCTTCCTTATTTACTCAGAGGTATGTGTCTTCCTTTTCAGTGTTAACCTACATCTTCTAGAGCTTTCTTTAACAGTTGAACTCTCCTACTCTCCTCCATTTACCATTTCACCCTCTGTAGTTCATTTCTGACCAGGAGATTATTAAATAAAACTGTGGAGGGTCTGAGATTTTACCCTACTTGAACACTAACAGGTTAGCTTGTCAAAGTTTTTTAAACATATTCTGACAGAAAACACAAGACCTATGGGTCAGAGAAAAAGACCATTTATTACTCATGGCAAAAACAACAACCAAAGCAGTGTCTTACATTATGTGCCAAGCCCCAATTCCCATAAAGCAACACAGTGAGAGCCAGATGTTACCTGTGCATGGAGCAGGGAGTGTTACAGGAGAGGAACTCTAAAATAAGGAAGAAAGACAGACCTTATCTTTACTCTGGAATGTAAGCAAATTTTCACCAAGAAGGGAAGAGGATTTACTCCCCTGAAATTTCTCCAAGGATAGACACATACTCTATATTATACTAGTCAGGGAAAAAAATCTTCCCTCTGACCTTAAGGTAGACTCTACATCTCATTTTCAAGGTTGTTTGTCATGGAAACCCCTTTGCTCAAAAGACCTGGGCCATGCAGAAACATGCAATATTCATAGAGAATCATTTCCCAACACAAAATTTCCCAGGTTTCTCTTATCTTCAAATATAGTTTATACTCACTGCCTTTGTTATCTTACTCTCTGTTAACTCCTAGTACTTTTGCTCTGTCATTTACTGAAAACCATTCTCTCCAAGGTACCAATGACATACTGGTAAACCACTCAATGGTTTTTTAAATTGTTCTAGACTTTTTGCAGAATTTAACAAGGGCTCTACTTTCTTCCTTTTAACTCTAAACTACTCCACTGTTTTCTGTGACCAATCTGATTCTTAGATCTCTCTCCCTTGCCCATCTCTCTTTACTCTTTGTGCTTTTTTGCTATAACTATTAAATGTGAACATATCACAGATTGACCTCTCAAATTTATATTTGTTCCCTCAAATGACTTTGAGTTTCAGCTGTCACCTCTACATATGACTCTAATTTCCTTCTTATATTCTAAAAGTTACCTGCCTTCTCAATATTTCTGCCTGTAGGTAATAATTTTAAAACTAAGAATAAATTCTGTGGCCTGATTTTTTAAAAAATGTGTCTGGGGCCCTCGTTCTATTCTTTAGATTCAAACTTGATAGTGTGGTTCAGTGGACTCACTTAAATTCAACAACAGTCTTTTAACTGGAGACAAGAATAAAGGAAAAGTAGTAAAATGAACAATTATCATCTGAAGATACAGATGGAGTTAAGAATGGAGACAAATAAATAAATAAATAAATAAATAAACAAGACTGTCGTATTAATCCTCTGTAATAATAGAGACAGAAAAAATAGATACATCTGAGAATGATTTAAGAGGTGCAGTTTAGAAACTAATAGGATAATATTTTAGACTCCTGTATTACATCTAACTTCAGGTAAATGGTGGTACTATTAACCAAGTTACAATAGATATGAATAGATGAACACAGGCTGCTATATTTGCTTGAGCATTTACCTGTCAAATTACTCTTCATAATTTGGCTCAACTGTGACTTCCTTTGAGAAGTCCCCCCTAACTTTTTTGGTTTCTTTCTTTTTTTTTTTTTTTTTTTTTAATTTTTTTGTTGTTGGGTTGTCTTATTTTTGTTTGTTTGTTTTTATGGGGTTTTTTTTTTTTAGTTCTTTTTCTTTTTTCTTTTGTTTTTGTTTGTTCGTTTTCCCTAACTCATTACACAGTCTTTCCCCCTTTGCCTCTTAAAATTTTTTAGACTGAATTAGTCTTTCTCCCATCCAAGATGTTGTGATAGCATCTTTTGCATTGATATCACAATGTGTCAAAATAGATGGTTTATTTCTTCTATACACTGAGCTCCTTAAGAGCTGCAAAGGTTACTGTATTTATGAATCCATAGCACCTTTTATAATGTGTAAATGTTTGAATGAAATCAGTAACGTATCTTTATAATGTTTTGTACTTGCCTCTTTCCAGGCCCCTAAAGTTCATACCCTATTTCATTAGTCTTATGAAATAGGTAGGGTCTTTTTAATATATAGTATTGATACCAGGCTAATGAAATTCCATAGTTTAGAGTGCCTACATAAAAATCTTTAATATCTTTCCATTATCTAAATAATGAAGTCCCAATTCACCAGTAAGGAATTGAGACCTTCATGCTATGCTCTCGAAATGTACCATGTTTATTTCAAATCCTTCTTACCTACCTACATAACTTTGTTCAACAAGTATATGAGGACCTGCCTTTTGCATATGATATATGCTCATAAAGATATATCTTTGTGATCATTTTTTGGTCTCTTGTTTCCCTTTACTACTTCATTTCATCATAGAGGAAAATAATCTTTCGAGAACACTCAGCCATATTCATATAGTAAGTAGTTTCATTTTAGGACAAAACATGAGTGACATAATGAAGTTTAGAACAGGTGGGAAGCCATTCAGCACAATGTCTGGCTGATAATAAAAGTTCTATAAATGTTTAAACTGAATTAATTCTGTTCAAATTTTTAAAGATAAAAAGTTAAATTTAAGACTATAAAAATTATTAATTTATTGTTTTATGCCATTGGAAACCTGCCTATTTTTGCTTCAAGGTTGTTCAACAGTTAACATTTGAATTTTACTTGTTATCGTTATTGAATTTTACTTGTTATCTATAGTTTATCACTTTGAAACACAGTCGAAACACATTTAAGAATATTACATGCTTTCAAAACTTTCTTTCTATACTCTCTTTATAGGTTATTTGTAAAGTCAGATGTGCCACTGAACTTGACAAACACAAGTAAGTTACATGAGTAGCAAGATCTTTTTTCCACAGTAGAGTTCTCAAGGTCAAACGAAGGACATGGTGATTGAGGGTGTCTTAGCAGTTTTATAAAAAAGCAAGTAGAAAGATTAATTCATAGGAAATGAATTGAGTAACCCACAGTATTCTCCCTTCAGCCATATTAACCTTGTTTTGCCACTGTCCTGCTTCAGATGTCAGATATAATTTTGTAGGGTCCACAAACACTAAAGTAAGATTATGTTGTTTGGGGCAAGAATGTATTGTATAGTTCCATAAAATAAGTAATGTTTCAGTACTGATTGAACTTAAAAAATTGGAGTGCTAAACTGGGAAGTCAGAAGACTGGGGTTTCAGGCCAATTCTTCCACTAATTTGCCAACTCTACAACTCATTTAACCTCCTATGCTTTGGTTTTCTAGACTATTATAATCACCTGGATATATGGATAATTCCAAGATCTGTTTTGGGTTTCAAACTGTATAATTATTGTTTTTATTATTTAATCTCAGAGAATATTAAGGTCTAAACTTTTTTTCTATTTATTTTTATTAAATTTATTCGGGTGACATTGGCTTCTCAAACTAAAATCTTTGTACTTTGCATGTGCACTTAACAAAGATTGTTTGTTACAGATTACACATTACCTTCAATTTACCTTGTGTAAACTGTTTCCAAATTCAGACAGCATTTTATGATTCCCACTATTGAAAGTGACCCAAGATGGAAGATATTAGGATGCCAAATAAATTTCTGTATCATATTTAATTTGGGGTATAAATGTAACTGTACTGGGATTAAGATAGGTAGCTGTTACAGCTACTTGATACAGATAGCCACACCTTCCCGGAAGGGTTTTTATTGAGATGGTCTAATTTTTCTTAGGGGAAAGTAGTTAAGCATTTCGTTCTCAGAGTTGCTCTGTATGCATAGTAAATATGCAACTTTATAGAAAGACGAGGTATTGATAAGTGCTTGAAAGTCTGCTGTCCCCATGTTCTAATTTAATCATGTTTGAAAGTAATGTGTGCTATGAATAATCAGAAGTTCATAAAATTGAACATTGTTTAAAACATATTTCCCTTACCTCTTAAAATTAATATTAGCGATCAATTTAAATTTAGAAACCTGGTAATTCTTGGAATGAAAAGATCAATGAAAATATACTTAATAGTTATAAAAATAAAAAATTCAAGATTATTTTAATTAGCATTAAAATAGTTGTTATTATTCTTCCTGGTAGAGAAAACTGAACTCAAGTCCATATGAGATAATTTTAAATTAATGCTTTAAAGTCTAATGCCATTTTAAAATGCTTTAGATATTAATTTCATAACAGCAAAGATAGCCTACCTCTGACTGATTATTAAATTTATATTTAATGAAATTATAAACATTTTAAACTGAAAGAATTATTGTACCTAAAGTAACACACTAATAAATTTAATTTCTCATTAGTTTTAAAAACATCTAATAAGCTCATTCTTTTTCTTTCAGGATTCTATTGCATTTGGGCTTTATATTGGCAAGCCTTCTCTTTTTAGTGGTGAACTTGACTTGTGCAATGCTAGTCTATGGAGATGTCCCAGAAAATCAGTTGAAATGGACTGTGTTTGTTCGAGCATTAATTAATGATAGCCTGTTTATTCTTTGTGCCATCTCTTTAGTTAGTTACATATGCAAAATTACAAAAATGTCATCAGCAAATGTCTACCTCGAATCAAAGGTAAGTATATCTCTTACATTTTCACTTGAAAATATAGCTTCAAATCTTCATCATATGAAGCATATTTTAATGGAAAACATATTTTTAAAAAATATCCCAATGTTGGTACATTTTTGAGCATGAAGGAATGGTCACAAGAAATTAAAAAGTATTTAAAACTTGGCCCTTATTAAACAATGGTTTAAAAAAAATAACTTATACTGAACATATGGTATTTTCTGTGACCTATATCCTCTGCATTGGAGGCTAATTAAATGAAATAAACCAGAATTTATTCAATGTATCACAAGTAGTTTAATACATAAAGCCACAGTAATAACTTAATATTTCCTCAGTAAGAGTGGCAGTATTGCCATTAAACAAATTTACCAGATTATGTTTATATACATTTGGGTTAACAATGTTAAGACATCATACCAGTGAAATGATGTTTATTTGTATAAAGGTTTAGAAAATGTTACTTCACCCTATAATATGAGGTCCCTGTGAAATTTGAAATAGCTAGTTATGTAACTAAATTTATAAAAGACTCGATACTCCCTTTCCTTATACTTTGGATAAGCAAACAGAAGCCAAATAGAACCATGAAAGTTTCTACTGTTGTTGATAGACAGTGTGGTTGAGCCACAAATCAGTCATCACAGTGTATGTGTGGCATTGAGTGTGAGGGTATAGATCTGTGAATATTGGGGTGTGGATTTATATGTACACACAAGCTTGCTTTATTTGGCATCATTACCTGTTCCCTAAAATTAAGCAGGATAGTATCCTTAAACAGAACAGTTCTCTGAAATATTTTTAGACTTCTATATTGTTGTTATCCTTACAATAGTCCTAGTAAGGAAAGGTATTATAATTAAATGTATGGTAATCAACTTGTCTTTAAATTTAGGTGGAGACTTTAATTTTACTTTTTAAACATATCAGTAGAATGTAGAATAAATATAGAAATATATTTAAAATACATAATATATAAAATGGGGAAGAGAGGGAGAGAAAGAGAGATGGAGAGGTTGGGATAGGGAGAAAGACTGACTTAGACTTTCAAATCTATGAATTTTACATGGAAAATTATTTTATTCAATTTCTAAAAAGTTAGTTCCTAAAATTTAAATATTTTGGCTAATTTTAGCTTCAGTTTAAGTGTGAAGAATAATACTGTCACTATTATGGTACATAATCTTTTGGTATAGCAACAACATCTTCACTTAGTGTGATAAGATCACCATAGAATTTATACCTCTTGCTTGTCTAGCGATAAAGCATAAATAGATGAGGTAGAATTTAAAGGGTTTCTTTTCTGGATACCTAGCAACTTTCTAAGTTTGGTTTTACTTGCTTTGAAATAGATAATTCTCTGAATATTGAAAAGTTGCCAATCTGAGAAGAAAAGTTCATCTGGTACTTCTCCAGAATTATTTCAAACATCTCCCCCTAACTATCATATGAAAGATATTCACTCTTTAATGTTTTTAAAGTCCTAAATTTAAAAAGTGCCTAGATTCAGACTCTAGGAACACTACAGAGAGACATGTTCAAATACATACCTATAAAGATAAATATAACATGAGATACTAGATTATTTAATAATTATTTTTTACTCTTATGCAGTTCTTGGTCTTTCCTAACTAGGTTATAAGCTTCTTAATTCAAAGAACACATCATGTTTTCACATTCTTCTTGTAAAATCGCTAGGCTAATTTTTGTTTTTTGACTTCTATAACGATATACTGTAATAGCCATTTCTTTTATTCTGTCAACAAATGTCTGTTAAGCCATCTACCTGCTTTACTTTCACACTGACACTGTTTCTTGCTATTCTTAAGAGCATTTCCTTAAGGCCCAGACTTTGGTCTTCTCTTTTTCTCTTTTCATTCTTCCTTCCTTCTATATATTCATAACACTGAGGTCCTCCATAATTTTTCTTAAGCAAATCTGACCTACTTTATTTTTATGTCGCACATAGTATGCTTTACTGTCTCTATATCCTTAGGCTGTTTCATCTTCTAGGAATGCCTTTCCCCCTCCCAATGCTCTATACATGTTTGTCCTAATCTTACTTAACTTTAAAAGCAGAGCTCTAATGTTTCCCCTTTTTAGGAATTTAATTTGGTCCTTTCTCTATCTCCAAAATAAAATTTAGAAATAACTCTTAACTGAATTCTCTTAACATTTTATTTTATTCTTTTAGCACCTAGAACACTGCTGTGATTTGGTTCTCTTTTTCGAAGTAGCAACTCTAACTTTTTAAATATGTTACTGTCAGTTTGAATAGTTTATTTCTGCTCTTTCATCTTTTGATTTTCTTACATATTTAAGTTTTCTTTGTTCCATGTCTATGTTCTTATATAGATACTTAATTTATTGTTTTGTAAACTAATAAAGTTATTTAGAGCAATATGTTTTCTCAAGTGCTGCTTTGGCAGCTTTCCATAATCTCGTAATGTAGCAGCATTCTTATTTAACAAAAACAAAGAGCATTTGCTGTTTGGATTTCAAACATGTCTCAAACATTACATATTTACACATCAATATGAATTAGATATTATCTCTCTGTATAAGCCTTCCTTCAACTCTCTTTAGCAGAAAGTCTAAAATTCAAGCATTTTGTTCTATTCAAGCCCCGTAACTTCCATAAAGAATTACTAGTTTTACTCTCTGTTTGATTGTCCATGCATATGAATCTGGCCTACTAAACAATGTAGAATTTCTACACTTTAGATTCTTGTTAGAGAAAATAAACTCTCAGCTGTTAAATTCAAAAACTTAATTGCCAGAAAGATTACCTGAAGGTGTACAGTCTGTCCATTTCCCTATCCTACATTTTATCCTCAGCCCAATCCAGATCATTGCAGTTTTGTACTGAGACTGCATTGTACCCTGTATAGAATTGTCTTCTCTGACGTACACTTTGACATCATGCTTTGGCCTACATCAAGAAATATGTAAGAAGTATCTTGTAAGAAACATTTATCTTAAAGTCATTTATTGTGTAATAGTGTTTAGTATATTGTCTACACAATGTTCCCTAGAAAGGATCTTTTTCCTGCGATTCAGTACCAGGTAGAACGATATTGATTAAATCCTTCTTTCCCCTGGATACTATGTTATTCAGAGACATTTATGTAGCTCATCTATCATAAGTGACATGATGTCCACTTGTGGTTCTGGCTCTGCCTCTAGTTTCTTCTCACTTTCTTGCCACTAGCATCCCCTTGCCACCCTCCACTGTGCACACGCACACTCCTATGTTTATTTATTTATTTATTTTTTGTATCTCTGTAACTACTTCAAATTCTCTTTTGCAGTGAGGGTGGTATAATAAAAAAATGGGATTGGATATACTTTGGGATATGTTTGTATCTCTTTTTTCAGGTCTATCGATTTTTAAAATTAGTTTTGAAAAACCTTAGTGAGGGACAGTGTGTCATAGTGATTAAGATCTGGAAACCTGGGATCAGAGAGAAAAGGATGTAAATCCCATTTCTCCTTCTTACTGGCTGTGTGACATTGTACAAGTAACAGCATCTCTAAACTCCATTATCCTGATCCATAAAGTGGAAATAATAGTGTTGATTTTATAGATTATTATGAGGATAAAAGTAGTACCTGCCTTATAAGGTTGTTATAAGGATTAAAAGAAAATGCATATAAAGTGCTTAGTATAGTACCTAGCACTTGGGAAGTGCTTATAAATGTTAGCTATTATGATCCTAATGTGTACTAGGGGATGGTAATGTAGCTTGAAAAAGTTCTTAAATACTTGAAATTCTTGGCAAAATTTATCTGGAGAGAGGTTCTATATATGTCATCACCTTCTCAAAAAGAGCAGTGATCCAAAAAAAAAAAAAATAAGAATCACTGAAGAACAGGATTTCTCTTCTAAATATTTTATTTTAATCTTACTTGATTCTATTTTAATTATGTACTATTCCACCCAGATTTTAATAAGGGTTGACGTCTCTGACAGATTACTTTTCATCTAATATTTAACTAGTTTTTCTTACAAATTTTGAAACAAATATTGTTGAAATTATGTAATAGCTTTTTATTTATTTGTTTGTTTGTTTGTTTTTATGTAATAGCCTTTTAAATTATATTTTTGTTCCTAAATCTACTGTATCATTTATTACAGTCTGAGTTTTATTGGCATGGTCATATCAGACTTAATGCTGTATTTTAACTTTTTGTCTATTGCTAATATTTGAAGTGTGTCTCATTAACTTTGACAAAATATTAGTTTGTTTTTTATAAACTTTATAGGGTAAACAAATAGTTTATATTTATTGACATGGTTATTAGTATTGGTCTTTTTCTCCCATTAAGTTTTGTTCATTGCTGTTTGCTTTGCCTTCATCTGTATGATATCTATGGTATATTTTATATTATTTACTTTTTATCAATTATGATATAGCTTAATATTAAAGTGCATATTGATAAAATTATTTGTATTATAATATTCATTTATATTTCAGAAAAAATAAAAAAACTTATAAGAATATAGAAGAAGACATATTATTTTTAATAGAGAAAATAATTTAGCACAAAACTGTTTAATCCGATGATAGAGGCTTAGTCCCTATAACAGCAAATTGGGATTGTCTATATGAAAGTTCACAGAAAGGCAGGGTGAAAATTAAGCTTTTGGGTTTATATTTATTATTATGAAGATGCACAATTTTATATCTAGATGAGAATGTAAAAGGAATCATTGTCTGGTACTCACGATCAGCTGTGTCGCAGCCTCATCAGCCATTTGCAATTATGTATTCTTTCCTGACTTCCTAAGAGTTTTAATTACTATGTAAACCTTTCTGACCCATGTTCACTCAGCCCTTGATTCATATTAATTAATCTGTTGGAATGACATGCAGCATCAGCATCTTGCGGAGACAGTAATATTCAGCTAAACTATATTTCTCATCTTTCATTCAGACCAGCTGATCCTACAAGATTAAAGCAATGGTTTATGATAACTTAGGCCATAATTAAAGAAACAGACTTAAACACTATTAGTGTTTCTCTTCCACCACCCTAAAATATGACTTAACCTTTCCAATATTCTGTTATCATTTCTTTCTTGGATTACTGAGATTTACTTTATCCACTTTAAACTGGCACTTTAGTTTGTTCCCTTCCTTCCTCCAGTTCTTATACCCCAAGCTTTATTCCTTGTTTATATGCTGACCAACCACATGTTGGCACCGTTGAAAAATTCCTTATAACCTTGCATTTATAACTTTAATCTACTCCTAAACTTAAGTAGCCTTCTCCTTATACTCTAGATTCTTTTACTAGACCAACTAGCATTTTCAGATTTTTTTTTTTCATTTTCCATGTCCAGAAGGTCAACCTAGTAAAAGCCGTATACTCCATAGTGGTGGTGCCATAGGAGCCAGAGATCTAATTTCATTGTGTCTTAGCAACATGAAATTATTTTGAAAATGTTTAAGCCTTATAATTATCAAAATATATATTTAAACTCACTAATTGAGACTCATACTTTGTTTTTGTATTTTTGATGCTTACTTTGGCATTTATTTTTGAAATGGAAATAGCATTTGTGACACAGTTTCAAAAAATAAGTGCAAGGTTCTGCTTCTTATAATGGCTGAGTAGCTTCTATTGAACAAACCTTCCACAAAGATAGCAATGATAAATTCTGGGCAAAATGTAAAAAGCACTGAAGACACTGGAAAGCAACCACTTAGAAGGAGGAAATGACACTGAGTGAGTTTCCTGTTTTTTACAGCTTCTAGCCTGGGGAAGGTCACATTAATGGGGCAGTCAAAACCTGAAGAGAAACCTGCTGTTTTATTTGCTTGAAGAATTCAGAAGACAAAATTCAAGTAACTACCACAGGTGGAAAATGAGTGGGAAATTTCAGGAAGAAGACAGCCAGATAGAGGAAACCTCAAATTCTGATTATAAAACTGCCAAAATTTTATCTGATACTTAAACTACACATGTGCAGGACAGATTCCATGCAGCACAGTTAAGGAAAAAGGAATTGAACTGAGGTTTTGCCTGCTATCCATCCATGAGAGACAGTTTGGGATTCGAGTCTAGCTAAGTTAATTTTTTGCTTAAAAAAAAAAGAAAAAGAAAAATCAATACTTTTCAAGGAATATAACTGAAACCAGATTTTCTAAAACATGTCACATTGTCCATAACACACTCCAAGGTTAGTAGATATATGAAGAAACAGGAAAACTATAACTCATATTCAGGAACAAAAAGGAAAACTCAAAAGCAATCATTAGAGGCAATCCTCCACAAATGACCTAGATGTTAAATTTATCAAAGATTTTATGGTATGCTTGAGGGTGTAAAGGAAAATATACATGGATGAATAACTAAATGGGAAACCTCAAAAGAAATAGATACTATAAAAAAAGAAATTTTAGAATTAAAAGATACAGCATTTAAAATTTAAAAGCCACTAATTGGACTTAACTGCAGATTGGAGATGAAAGAAGAGGCAATGAACTTAAATCAGTAGAAATCATCCAATCTGAAGAACAGAGAAGGGTAGGGGGAAAAGATCATAATATAATGAACAGAGTCTCAGGGTCTAATTATGTATCATTGTAATACCCAAACTAAAAGGGAGAAAATGAGGTGGGAAAATATATTTGAAGAAATGATCTAAATTTTCCAATTTTGATGAAAGACAGAAATTTACAGTTTGATGAAGCTCAGTAACCCCAATAAGATAAATATAAAGAAAATCTCACCCAGGTTCATTATAGTCCAAGTGCTTAAATACAAAAATAAAAGAAAATCTTGAGATCAGAGAAAAATGATCCATACATAAAGGAACATTGATTCAAATGATTGCTCACTTCTCATCAAAAATAATGGAAGCCAGAAGACATGGAAACAATATCTTTAAAATGCTGAAAACAAATCTTGTCAACTCTGAAAGCTATATCCAGTGAAAATATTCTAAAAGAATGATGAAGAAATAAAAATATTGTTTGATAAAAGAAAACTAAGAGGGTTAGTTGCCAGCAAATCTGCAGTACAAGAAATGCTAAGAAAATTCAACAGCTGAAGGAAAATAAAATCAGCTTGAATTTCAGCTCTTCAGAAAGGAATGAAGAACAAGAAATAGTAAATATGTGGGTAAATATAATTTCTTAATTTTTAAAAAATAAATATAATGCAAAACAAAAATTATAATGTGAGGAATACATATGTAGATATAATATATAATATATAATTCTCTATATAATGTATATAACAACTATAGCAGCTATAGCATAAAAGATGGGGATAAATGGATCTATATGGTTATAAAGTTCTTATATTTTATGTCTATTAGACTACGAAAAGTTAAAGATATATTGTAATTTCTAGAGCAGTGGTTCTTAAACCTTTTGGTCTCAAGACCTCATTTTATGCCTAAGAATTGTTGAGAACCCTAAAGATCTTTTGTTTATGCAGATTAAATCTACCTCTATATATACACATTAGAAATAAAAATTGAGAAATTCTAAAGTCATTTATTAATTAATTTAAAATAACAAGAAATCCATTATATACTAACATGAATAACATGTTTTTATGAAAAATAATTATATTTTCTAAAGCAAAAATAGTAAGAAGATGGACAGTGTTTTACATTTTTCAAATCTCTTTAATGTCTGACTTATTAGAAGACAGCTGGATTTTCATGTCTGCTTCTGCGTTCAATCTGTTGTGATATGTTGTTTAGGTTGAAGTATATGAAGAAAATCCATCCTCACACATACATGTAGTTGGAAAATGGAGGAGAATTTTAATAGCCTTTTCAGATAATTGTGGATATTCTTCTTTAATACTACACCAAAACTCCAAATGGAGGTTTCTTAAAGGTTAGTTGCCATGTGGAATCTGAAAACAATGTTAGTGAAAGTTTTGTAATCTCCATTGGTCTATCTTGCACTTTAAATGATTCTGTAACATCATGCATTAATCATTGGAAAAGAGTGGTCACAGATCTTCATAATGTTGATACATTTCATTAACAATATCCAAAAATTACATTTGTTAATATCACCACCAGTCTCATTAGAAAAGTGTTTAAGTTTTGGGAAGCTGTCAGTCTTACAGTGGATACACATGCTTTCAAGTTTTCAAAAATTCTAATTTTCACTTGAAAGTTCATATTTCATCTTTGGCAATAATATTGTCAGATGTTTTCTTTGAAGTGATAGGTTCATTTCATTTATTTTTGGAAAAATATATGCAAATATGTAACCAAGTCTGAATAACCATTCTCTGCCATAGTTATCTATTAAGTGTAAAAAAATGGTGTTCCATGAAAAAAAGTGGCTAGGTCAGCTTATAAATCAATCACATAAATGCTTTTCTTCAAGAAAACCACTGTATTTCAGTATGCAGCAGAATTGCCTTAAGTGCATGCCTCATCTCATCACACAGAGTATTAACTAAACACATACTCCAGGGTTGATATTTAATGTTTTCATTGCTTCATCAAGGATATTCTTAAGTGAAACCGACTTTCTTTTTTAACTGGGAGTGCATAGTAGTAAAGAATATAATACAGTTTGGTGACACTGCCTTGATTTGTGCTAGGGCCAAAAGTTTTACCCACCATTGTTTTTGTACTGTTAATGAAAATATCAACACAATTGGCCCAGGATAAGCGATCAGAAGAGTTTTTAATATTTTGAATATTTTAGTACCACTTGTATTTCTACTCAGGCATTGACATAAAAGAATATCTTCTTGAATGATTAATTGGTACTGACACGATATGAATACAAACAAAATTAGTTCTGCTATATCAGTTTCATTTATTTGTAAGGCAAATATATAATTTTGTAGACAAGATATAAAATCACTATGTTTTCAGTTAATTTTTAAATCAATAAATTTCTGTATTATTGGAAATTAGCATTGCCATAATTTTTTTGATGGACTTTGTCCAGTAGGCATTTAGCAATGTCAAGTATATAAGTTTTTACTGATCTCTCAGCTATTGTATGTGCTTTACCAGCCAATGCAGTATAATACTTAGTATGTGAAATGCTTAGCGGCTTTTTCATTTCCACTTTGGAGAATTATGAAAACAGTTTTTGGTATTTAAAGTTCTCACCACACCTGCATTTAAAATTTCAATTTATTTTGCTTTAAACTCTGAATAATGATACTTGGACCATAATGCTTTTCAAAAATGTTCTGTTGCAGAACACAATAAGGTAAATTATTAACATCTATAAAGCCTATTGAAAGATAGTTTTCATTACATTTCATTTGATAAAACAAGATATTAGTTTCATATAGTTCCATTAAGGTAGATTCTTTGTTGAGTCAGAGAATTCTAACACTTTCATCTTTCTTAGCATCTTAAAGGTAAACAGGGAAGCTGTGCATTGAGAAGGATATTTTTTTTTATTGTAAAATATACATAAAATAAAATTTACAATTTTAATTATTTTCAAATGTACAGTTCAATATTAACGCTGTTTTGTAGCCATTACAACTGTCCATCTCCAGAACATTTTCATTATCCCATACTAAAACTCTGTACCCTAAATAATAATTCCTATTTCTAAGCAATAATCCATTCTTAAATGTTAAAAAATTATACTTTTATTTCAGAATAATATGATTAATTTATGAGTATCAAATGAAAATTTTTTTTGTTTTTGGAGAAAATTCTTTATTATTGTAAAACAAATCTATAAGGTGTACCTATTCTTAATGTGTCTCCATGTGGGTTCAGGGAAAATTTTAGGTTTTTAAAATAACTACTTATTGGATGATAAAGAGATTTCAGCAGGTATAGCAGGTATAACCAAAGAAAAAGCAAGAACCCAGTAAAAGTACAGAAAACATGCTGGGTTAATCCTAGAAAATGTACATATTTATACTCTAATTCTATTATATCAGGATCTTAGAAAATATAAGAATGTATATGCACACAGAGTATGGATGGACATCTTATATATCATGTAGCCTCTGGAAATCTCTGCTGTACATTCAAAAGAGAACGAGAGTATAATAGACAAATAACACCTTAGTACTTTTTAAAATCATATTGATTTTGACCTTTAAGATTGCTGGACCACATTTTAAGAACTACTGTCCTGTAGCAACCACTTAAGGCAGAAAACAAAACAAAATTTAAAAGTATGGTTAAAAATCCAATAGATTAAAATGGAATTCTAAAAAAATAGTCAATTAACCCAAAAGAATGCAGGAAATGATGGACAGAGGAACAACAAACAAACAACAAAACATGGGAGAGGTAAACACAAAACAAATAGTAAAATCAAAGATCTAAATTTAAAGATATCGCTAATTATATTAAATGTTAATGGACTAAACACACCCTTAAAAAGTAGGGACTGTCAAAATGGATTTCTATAGAAACAAGACCCATCTATATGCTGACTTTCAGAATAAATATAAAGACAAATATAAGTTGAAGATAAATAGGTGGAAACTAATATACTATGCATTCAGTAAGAATAAGAAAGAACTTTAATGTCTGACAAAATAGACTTCAAGACAGAGAGTATTACCGGATATCAAAAGGTACCTTTCATCAGGAAGCAAAAGATATTACCAAATATAAAGAGATACATTTCATCTGGAAGACATAAAAATCATAAATGTGTTCATGATGCCAAAATAGTAAGAGATACAGAGGGAAAAAGGACTTACCAAATAGAAATAAAAGAAAAAAATTTCCCACAATTATAGTTGGAGATTTTAATGCCCCATCCTCAGTAATTGTTAAACTAAACAGTGGTTTATTGACCACAAGGCAAGTATCAATACATTCAAAAGATTGGAATCAGAGTGATCTCTGGCCACAATGCAGTTAAGTGTCAATAACAATATGATACCTAAAAATTTCAAATATTTGGAAATTATGCAACATAATTCCAAATAACCCATGGGCAAAAGAAGAAATCACAAGAGGATTAGAAAATATTTCAAACTGAAGGATAATGAAATACAATATACCAAAATTTATGGGATGCAGCAAAAATAGTGCTTGAAAAGTATAACTTTAGAAAAGAAGATATAAAATCAGTGACCTAAGATTCCACTTTTTAAAAAATAAGCCCAAATAAGTAAAAGGACTGAAATAATAAAGATAAAAAATAGAAATCAAAAAAACAGAAAGTAAAGAGAAATTAAAGCCAAAAGTTAATTCTTTGACTATTTCAACAAATTTGATGTGCAGAAAAAGGAAGAGTGAAAATACAAACTGCCAATTCAATGAATGAAAGAGGGATTAACACCATACATCTTATAGACATTAAAAGAAAAATGAGAGAATATTATAAATAACTCTGTGAGTAAATTTGACAACTTAAATGAAATGGACAAATTTTCTTAGAAATATAACTTAATAAAATTGATGAAAGATGAAATACAAAACCTGAATAGTCTTTATTTAAAAAAATTGAATTTGTTATCAGAAGTTTTCCTCAAATAAAACTCCAGATTTCATTGGTTAAGTCTATCAAATAGTTAAAGAAGAAATAATATTATACAAACTCTTTTGAAAATAGAGGAGGAAGGAACATTTCCTAATGTGTTTTATGAAAATAGCGTTACTCGGATACCAAAACTTGACAAAGATTACAAAACAAATAAAAGTACAAACTAGTATCCCTTATACTTAGAGACACAGAATCCAAGCAACATGTAAAAAAAAAAAAAATACATCATGACCAAGAAGAGTTTATCCCACGAACGCAATATTGGTTTAACATTTGAAAAATCAATGTAATTCATTATATTAGGAGAATAAAGGAGAAAAACCAAATAATCATATGAATAGATGTAGGATAAACATTTGACAAACCTCAGTACCCTTCATGATTAAAAAACAACAACAAAACTCTTGGCTACTAGGGAATACAAGGAATATTCCTCAATCTGATAAAAGACATCTAATAAAAAAAACCTACAATCAGTATCATAGTATTAGAATTAAATGTTTTGCCCCTAAAATTGAGAACAAAGCAAGGCTGTCCAGTCTCGCCATTTCCATTCAATATTCTAGTAAAACAAGAAAAATAAACAAAAGATATAAAATTAAAAATTAAGAAGTAAAACTGTCTCTAACTATAGATAATATGATTGTTTATGTAGAATATCTTAAGGCCTCTACTAAACTACTAGAACTAATAAGTGAATTAAGCAAGTTCTCAGGATACAAGGTCAAAATTTAAAATTTCATTGTATTTTTGTATATATAAGGAACAATTAATTCGAGAATAAAATTTAAAAAAAAAAAACCCTCCATTTACAACAGCATCAAAACCCAAAATACTTAGAAACAAATTTTCTAAAACATAAGCAATACCTCTATCCTGAAGACTACAAAATATTGCTAAGAAATTAAAGAAAACTCAAATCAATGAAGACCATTGTTCATGGATTGGAAGATACAGTATTAAGGTAGCAATTCTCCCATTGTATTGAATTGTAGATTCAATACAATCCTAATCATAATTCTACAATGAGGTTTTTAAAAATAGAAATTAACAACCTGATTCTAAATTTTGTAAGGAAATGCAAAGGACCTAAATACTTAAAAAGTAGTGCTTTCCAATAGAACTTTCAGCAATGATAAAAATATTCTATATCTACACTTTAATATGGAAGCTAATCATATGTAACTATTGAGCACTTGAAACTTGGCTATTGTGACATTAGTCAACATGTGGCTATTGTGACATTAGTCAACATGTGGCTAATGGCTATTGTACTGAACAGTGCAGAAAGTAACCCTGGCAAAAAGGAGACTTATACTACAGGACTTTGAAACTTAATACAAAGCTTAGTACCAATAAAGAAAGTGTGCTACTAGCATAAAATAGACAAATAGATCAGTGGAACAGAACAGAGAGCCTAGAAATCAATCCACACTGATAAGGTCTTTTGATATTTGACAAAGATGTTAAAGCAATCCAAAATGGAAAGGAAATCTTTTTAACTAGTGCTGGAACAAATGGCTATCCATATGAAATAAAATAAACCGTTAACTGCATATCATACTATACTTAACAACAACAACAACAAAATTCAAAATAGATCACAGACCTAAATATAAATGAAAAATCTAAAGCTTCTAAAAGTAAACATGGTAGAATATCTTTATAACTTGGGTATAGGCAAAGATTTCTTAAGTCATAGCAAGTAATCACACAAAAAAATTGATAAATTAGACTTAATTAAAATTTAAAATTTCTCACAAAAGACAAGACTAAGAAAATGCAAGGGCAAACCACAGCCTTCAAGAAAAATTTGTTATAAATATATCTGATGAGGGACTTGTTTCCAGTGTATATAGAGATCTCGATACATAAAAATACCGCTCAATAATAAAAATAACTCAATTTAGAAGTGGTCAAAGATATGAATAGACTTCAAAAGGAGATATACAAATGGCCAATAAGCACAATGTCATTAGTCATTGGGGAAATGCAAATTAAGACTAAAATGAGATACTACTACATATGCATCAGCATGGCTAAAATCAAAATGATTAACAACCACAAAAGTTGTCTGATATCTGGAGCAACTGGAACCCTACTACTTTGTTGGAAGTGTTAAATTGTACATTCATTTTGGGAAAAGATCTGGCAGTTTCTTATACAGCTGAACTTATAACTACCACGTGACCCAGCAATTCCACTCTTAGGTATTTACCAAAAAAATAAATGAAAGTATATGTCCACAAAAAGATTTGTATAAGAATGTTCATAGAAATTATCCATCAACAGGAAAATGGATAAACTGTCATACAAACAAGCCCACATAATTATACAGTGAAATTAGTGTGATTAACTGTCCTGATTTGACTGGGACTAAGAAGTTTTCTAGGATGTGGGACTTTCAGTGCTAGAACTAGCAAACTCTTGAGCAAAGCAGGGGCTGGTCACCCTAATTATCCACTTCAGCAATACATAGATCTAACTACTGATATATCCAACAACATGGATGAATTTCAAAACATGCTGAGTGAATGAAGCTTACAAAACAGTTCACAGACTATGATTTCATTTATATGAGGGCTAGAGTAGACAGAGCTAATTTGGTAAAAACAAAAGCAGAAGAGTATTTTTTTTCTGTGGATTTGGGGGAAGAGGTGTGAAGGAAATTTCTGGAATAATAGTAATGTCCTCTATTTCAGTAGAGATTTGGGTTACACAGATGTACGCATTTGTCAGAACTCAATGAATTAGATAAGTTGAGGTCTCTGACTAGCTGCATTCTAAAAATACCTGTAAACAAATATTGAACTCTGGTTAACAATGTGCATACTGAAGTGTTAATGATATGCATACTGGGGGTGAGATGTAACTCTACTTGTCAAGTGTGAAATTTCTAAAAAAGTGGTATGTAGATGTCAAAAGATAGAGGAAGGAAGAATCATTCCTTGAGAATTGCTCCTGTGTAGAATTGTTTGTCTTACCCATTCATTTTGGGAAGGTTTTCTTTAACTTTTGACAACACTTCCCGTGTTGCTATATCTTTATTTTTTGTTTTGTAATCCTGTGTTTTGCAGGAAGAATCTTACTTTGTTTTCTAAATCAATGGGCTTATTTCTTTCTTATATGTATGTAATTTGCCGCAATTTTGCTTTATTTTGTTTTATTAATTGCTTTGGTGTTACTAATTCTTTGCTCTTTGCTCACAACCTTCTAGAAAAATTTTTATAGTATTTACAAATATAAGCAGTCTCTCCATGTTATAAGATATTTTTAGCACTCATTTTATTTCTTAAAGAGTGATTGTAAGCTTACTTGTGGTTAAAGGATGGTAATGCTTAGAGCATTCTAACTTGTTACCTAACTTTTCTTTAATATAGTACTTTTAAAATTGGATCTGAATTGGTTTTAGATTAACTTTTTTATTAACATTTTTGGGGGGATTCACAAAAATAAAAATGCACATTGTAGAAGATTTTAGCCTTGATTTTAAAAAATTTTAGTTACTGGGGCTTTATTTATTTTCACACATACTTTTTGGTATGGTACTGGGTTAGCTCAGAGAAGGTACTCTGTTACTACCCCAACATTTCTAAAGATATCTTTCATCTTTTAGTTTTCTCTCTCCTTATATACCTAAAAAATGTGTTGTTCTTATAAAGAAGTCATTTATAGTAGTGGATCTTAATCCTACCAAACTCAGTGCACCCTTCTAGTAACAAACATTTTTAATAACCTGTTTTTATCCTGAAATTAATCGATCATTTAGCCTATCTGCACCCATAACTTCAAAAATTCAGTGTAATTACCTTATTGCAATAGAAAGAGGAAATAAAAGGAAAGTAATAAATATTTCAACATGTAAAATTTGAAACATGATGCAGTAGTCAGATGCTCATATCTATATATAGAAACTGAATGAGACAGCTACAAATACAGACTGTTACAGGTGTGTTACGTTGGTGCCTTACCTACCACAAGCAGTGTTGCTGTCAGTTTCATGATTTTCTGAAATATTTGACTATTCTTGACAAAGTTCTGAACAAAACAAAGGACAAATTTCCTTCAATTTACCTGTTATATGTGTTTCTGGAAATGCTGTCATCTGTTAAAACTATGCAAACATAAACTTTGTTTCTATGTACCACAGAATTAAGTTTTGGCTGATATCATTATAAACAGTTTTTTTTTTTTTCCATCTTCATAAATGTCCAGGAGGACATTGGAAAGTTATAAAAGTCAGAGAAGAATTCTCTTATTTGGAGAATTCTCCGGCGAATTGCAGGTCATCTAGCATCACTGGACCTTGTGTGCTAAAATGCCATCATTACACCTTAATCATTGTGACAACCAAAACATAAACTTACAAAATACCATACTGAGTGTTTTTTGCAATGGATCTCTTGGGCAATTGTGTCTCTTCTCAGAATAATGTTTTTAATGCGTAAAATAAATAGGATTACAAAAGAAACTAATTATATTGAAATATAGACCCTAGGTTAATATCCCTGCAAAAGTTGATACTACACCCCTCTCTAATATACACACTAAGTTATAAGGATTTTTTTATATTTAGGAAACAGTGAAAAACCTTAGTATTAAAATTTTATGGATTCAAAAGTGCATTTGATGGCTATATCATTTCAAAATTAACATAATGATATCAGTAGGGGATTAATGTAATACCTTTAATAGAATCTAATAGAGTGAAGCAAATAACATAAGAGCTGTATTTCTATTCTAATTTTTTGTCTCATTGGAAATTAAGAGTATTAAATGGACTAATGCTTCTATTCGCCACTCTTTTCTCATTATAACCAAACTACCTCTCTGATTAATATCAATTATAGCTTAGACCTTATGCCAACTTGTTTATTCATATGTTAAGGGAGTAAGGTAACTGTGGCAGAACAAATCCTCCAGCTACCATTGGGCAAGTTGACAAAGAATTTATTTGTATTAATAGGATAGTTTAAATGCAAGTGGTTCTAAGAATATAAATTATAAAGCAAGATATTAAAGAGTTTATTTCAATAGGTGCTCATTCAGTGTTTTCTAGGAGTGCATTGCAAGAGTGACTATATTATATGTGGATGAACAGCTTATCATGACAAATGTGCAGAGTATCATGATGATGATTTTTATTTCTTTTAGGGTATGTCTCTGTGCCAGACTGTTGTTGTAGGCTCTGTAGTCATTCTTCTTTATTCTTCAAGAGCATGTTATAATTTGGTGGTGATCACCATATCTCAGGATACATTAGAAAGTCCATTTAATTATGGCTGGGATAATCTTTCAGCTAAGGTAAGTACCTACCATGTATTGCCACTCTAATAATATGATAATGAAGTTAGCCTTCACTAGGAGAACTTTTCAAGTGATTGACTTATAAACACTTTTATGGAATTTCTAGCTACTATAAAAAACCATACTTAAAATTCTATGTTTAAAAATCCTCATTTACATGTGGTACTTGAAATCATTCTTCAGAACACTTCTCCTAAAGGAGTATTTTCTATTCTTTTTGTAAATAATACTAATAGTGCCAAAAATCTATTGATCATAAACCTATTTTACCAAATTTTTAAAGGATAGTGTTTAGATATCCTTAGATAAATTGATTGTCTGTCACTAGCTAGTGAATATAGGTATATCTTTAATTTGTTAGAATGAAATTAATTCTCTTTTACCCAAGAACTACACTTAACCCAAATATTTGGTTCAATTTCAAATGTTTTTAAATAGTGACTTTTATGAAAATTGGCATTATCAGTCTTGATAATGGGAGAGCATTCTTTGGGCGTCCAGGTGTTTGCTATAGTAATTCTCAGTACTCTAGTTATGCATATTTAACCTCCCAACATGCTCTGTTCCCTTCCTATAAGTGCAGTTTGACATACTATATGTCATATCTTTATTTATATTAATTTAACTTTGTACTGAATTCAGGGAATCCTGGAATCACCTTTTATCAGAATTTCAGTTACTTTTCTATGGAGAAGGAATTTTCACATGTGGTTCCATGTGGCAGATTCTTTCTCCCACTTCTGTCTTCCAACATCTAGTAGAATAGAAACAACATCAATATGGAGTTTAGGCCCCAAAGCATATTTTAAGTAACAAAAGACCTGAGTGACTTACATATTACATTCTCTACAGCTGTAGCTCAAAGTAAGTGCTATTTGTCTATAGAGCAGCTGGAACTAGTAGTCTATTTTATAACCCTGTTTTGACTATGGGGACTAAAAATGAGATCTCTCTATATTATCCATATATTAAAATATTTTCATAAATTGATGCATTCAAAAAAGTTAATACCTTTTTATTCTACTTAACATCAATGCATTTTTCTTTAGAGGATAAATATCATATAAAAAAACCACAAAATATAGAAAATTAATTTAGAGTTTTATATGTTCATACTTGATATGTTTTAGCTTACCCTACCTGAAGCAAGTTGGTTGTGGAAGATGATTGCTTATACATAAAACAGATTTCAAAATTGCTTTGCCATACTCTCTTTACAGGCTCATGTAGAAGACATAAGTGGAGAAGAGTATATAGTATTTGGAATGGTCCTCTTTCTGTGGGAACATGTGCCAGCATGGTCGGTGGTACTGTTTTTCCGGGCACAGAGATTAAACCAGAATTTGGTATGATGTCATAACATTTCCTAACGCCTATTCTTATTTTTAAAAAGAATGGAACGTTTATACTGATTTTCTATTTTGGGCAAAGTGTAACACTAAAAAGCATTATGGATCTCAGCCTCCTTTCTTTGTTGAAAAGTATATCTTCATGCGCTATCTAATACTTTGTTCACAGGCACCTGCTGGCATGATAAATAGTCACAGTTATAGTTCCAGAGCTTACTTTTTTGACAATCCAAGACGATATGATAGTGATGATGACCTGCCAAGACTGGGAAATTCAAGAGAAGGAAGGTAGATGTACTGAATTAGCACTGAAATAGATTAAAAAGAACCCATAGTGGGACCTGTACCTTTAAGAACTATTATCAGACTCTGAGCTCATATGCAACCTTTATTTGAGAAATGCCTTGGGGGTAAAATGGCACCATTTCATTTCAGGATCCCTTATTGGTTCAAAGCTGGTGGGGGTTGGTTGATGCCATTAGTTGTGTATCAGGGCAAAGTAGAAGCCTTAATACACACCTGTGTTATGCTTTCAGCTTGATATAGTATTTTCTGTAATCCTTACTTCATCTGGACAAGTTACTTAACTTCAGCTTATTTAGCCTGCTTTTCATCTGTAAAATAGGAGTGGTAATAGAACCTATAGGGCTATTGTGGAGATTAAATGGGTGTGTGTGTATGTATATATAATTCTATGTATGTGTGTATGCACAAATGATTTAGAATATAGCCTAGTGTATAATAAACACTATTATTATTATCTGATAATTAAGTCCTAGTTCTGAGTGGTATTTAGTCATTTTTAAAAATAATATATGATATAGAATCAAGGATATTAGATAAAAATCATTAAAGTTTGTAGAAAGTTTTTATGTTAATTTAGCAAAGAACATATTTCAGTATATTTGACATTAACTCTTATAAAATTCATTGAAAACTAAAAATGTCAATGTGTCTTTTTCTATCCTGATCATAGTTCTATGGCTTTTTTTGTTGTTGCAGTTTATCAAATTCACAAGGTTTGGGCTGGTATGGCACCATGACAGGGTGTGGCAGCAACAGTTACACAGTCTCTCCCCACCTGAATGGACCTCTGACAGATACTGCTCCTTTGCTCTTTACTTGTAGTAATTTAGATTTGAACAATCACCATAGCTTATATGTAACACCACAAAACTGAGAGCATTGCCAAGTGGTGATTCTTCAGTTGTCTTTCATGAATGTGTATATTCAATGTGTTTAAATTTCATCAACATAAACATTCCATTATCTGTTGCAACTGAAAACAACGCCTGGAAATGTGGCTGTGTTCAGCAGAGGATATGGTTATTACTTTTGACCTCTTCACAGTAAAGTGAAGTAAAATGGAAAGTTTGGAGTGGGAGTAAAGAGAGATTAAACCTTATGGTACTTGATGGCCTCCAGAAATCTTGACTTTGGAATATCAAATGCATATTTGCCTATTTGCACTTTTATCTTTGTTCTTAAAGAGTACACTGTAGTCCCCAAAGTCATACTTCAGTGTTCACACTGGGATGTTATGTTGTACACCAAATTAGGAGGTAATTTTTCTATTAAAATCAAAGCCCGAATATTCAGTGGTGTACTCTATGTGGAATTCTTACCCAATAAAAATTTTACAGAGTGAACAGTGCACAGAATTAAGGCATAAAAATGTATTATTCTTTTTAAAAATCTACTAAAAATATATAATCATTGAATATAGTTCTTTTAAGCATGATTGTAAATACCAACTATAAAATTATTCAAACAATCACATTTTTAAATGATAGTAGTAAACCTTTACCGTGATGACCAGCAGTGTTCTTTGGAAAGCCACAGTCATTTCTTCAAGAAGAAAGTAGACCAGTGAAAATTATGTGGCTACTTTGAATAGAATTGGTTAAGTGATTATTTTGTATGATTAAGATATGTGTAGTAGTTTAAGCATGATTCTTCAAGAAAACAATAGTGGTTTTTGCATAGGGAGATATTGGTAGAAACTTCTTGGGACTAAACAAAGTTTATAGATGAATTTAAGAATTATTCATAGAATAATACAATTCTAAGTTAAAACATGAATACAATTTCAAAAACATTTGATTTAGTTGAAACAAGATATAACTGATTTTACATAAAAAATCAGGATTGTCCTCAGGTAAATTTAATCATGATACATTATTGCAGTGAACTCAAGTGCAATATTTCATAAAACATAAGTCCTTCTTTAGTTTTCACATTGTTATATATTGTATATGGGCAAGGCCAAATTAAATTTAATTCAAATTCCAGCACTAAACTAAATAAGCAAACTGATATGAAGGTACTAACTAGGTAAGTATAAAACCAGTGGTTAACGATATTTGAATACTGTTAGAATTACATTAAAACTACCTTGAATGTCCTATCCCAAATCTAAAAGAATATATGGTAGGCCAAGGTAATAGAGAATTTTAAAATGCACTTTCTATCAGTGTCTATATGGAAAGGAGATGCTGAATACCTCAAGATGCCAAGGGAACAGGCAACACTGGGAAGTCGTCACAACATGTTTAATTAAAGATGCCTAAATTTATACGATTGTCTGCTGATCTATTTCTTCAGAACTGGAACTAATACAACTGTCTTTTCTGTTGTCTACTTTGCTTGGAAAGTAGTGTTTTATTTCTACTCTTATTAAAATACCTTTCAACTTTTTAATAATGGATGCAGTAACTTCACAAAAGTATAACGTAGGTAAAACCCCAAGGAATAATGAAATTTTCAATGCTTTCGATCTTTTGGGAGGCTGGTGTGCAGCCAATGAAATTTCTTCCTTTTATCATACAAAATGACTTTGAATTCAATCCAAAGCATAAACCTATATTTAAAATGTTACTTTAGATTTGTTTGTAAGTTCTCATTATAACCAAACTATTTAAAAATTTATAATACAGAAGTTAACTTTGTATTTACCTGACAACATAATGTGCAGTTAACTGAGTATATTATATCTAATAACTTCAGTTATTAGATTACTTTTAAGAATACCAACTATTTTCCTAATAATGTTAGGTAGCTAATTATCTAGAGATATCTGAAGAGATCTGTGTTGTCTTTGTTAATCTTCAGGGTTCAAAGTAAATAAATTTTTTTTCTAGTAAAGCATCTCTAGATAATGTTCCTATTTGACCAGATAAACAAAGATTACTTTTAAAAAAATATATCAGATAAAGTAACTTAGTTCTTTCAGCTGTATCAGTTGATTCTTCAAAATTTGAGACCTGTAACTATTCTTACCACTGACTAGGGTACCTGAATTCTTGCATTTGTCTCTTTATATACATCTCCCACAATGTATCACCAAAGACAAAGATAAGCTTCTGGCCCAGTTTTTGCTTAAAAATTCCAAAGCACTAGGAGCACTTTAAGTTTGGTCTCGAAAGAAGGAGTTGCTTATAAAAGCAAAGGGCTACCGATCCCCTGTTCATCTTGCACTGAAGCACATGATGACAATTTCAAACCTTCCTTTTCGGTTCATTAGAACAGTGCATTTCATTGCTTAAGTGTGTAATTCTACAGTGATTAGCAGTACTTGTTTTTATCATTTCATTTGGGTGGCCATTAATTTTGAAACTCTTACCACTCATTATAGCTGGTTGTAGTTTTATGAAAGGTGTAATTTATAGCTAGTGGCTTTTTAATGCATAGCTGCCTTTTTTTTTATTGTTTAAGTGTTTTTCAGCTATATAATCAGTTTCAAACTGGTTGTAAAAGTATAGCTGTGGCCAATGAATGTATTTACTTGTCGTTTCACTAAATTGTAACAAAACACTACTGTTAAAAATAAAAGTGTTTGTGCTTTTATTTGGAGGTCTGGTTTTCTTAATCCCTCTTATGGACTACACTGAATTTCTATCATATAAGGACAAGAACCCTAGTGCTACCAAAGGAAAGAGAAAATATCAGGAATTACAAATAATAGTCTGCTGTAAGTGAGCTTATAATTACTGACATCTGGACATCATGTCCCCTTAGTATTATAAACTAACTTGCTATGAACTGCCATATACTTTACTTTAAAATATCATTATGATATCAGATAGGATATTTATTCAAATGTAGGCTAAGAAAAACCCTTGTATGAAATAACTTACAACAGCTTTCTCCTTTCTCTTAGAATTTTAAACAGGAATAAATTTATCTAGCCTATAGTCTTGGGCAGCTATTTGATTATTCAAGAAATTCCTCAGCAATGTTGCCTTTTCTTCTGAAAGAAGAGGTCTTACTCTTTTTTTCCATAATAGACTTCTTTCATAACCTGCCAATACCACACCAAATTTTGAATACAATTTTGGGAGCTTTATTGACCCCCTTAGTCCACAAATCATTGGGAGTCTACTGACCCAGTGTAAAGAATATTTGGAGTGAAGGTATGACCTAAAATAATAAAGTCATTTGAAAATAATTTATTCAACAAACATTTATTAAGTGTCCATATAACAAAAACTATGCTATGGAAATGCAAAAATGGATAAAGTTCTTTTTCCTGCCCTTAAGGGGCTCACATTCTAGTAAAGGAGGCTTAAAAAAGACAATACAGTACAATAAGTGACACAATAGAGGTAGGTTGTCATCGCAGTGGTGACACACAAAAGTTAGATATGGTCCTCTTTTGATGGAAGAAGAGAGATTTCACAGAGGTGATGCTTTATCCTGAGCCTGCAGGGATACATAGAAATTTTCCAAGTGGAGAAGGATGGCAAGGGCACTAAATGCAAAGAGAACGGCATGCACCAAAGTATGGAGGCCTGACCATGGTGCATTTGAAGAACTGTAAGTCAGTTTTATCGGAACATAGGTTCTAGGGGAGGTGGGACTGAGGCACATATCAGAGGACCTTGTTAGAATGCTTCTAGAAAACCCATTCTGGTAGCATTTGGGGGCAAAAAGAGGAGACAAGCTGGCTATAAGGAGCCAGGTTAGTACTTTAGGTAAGAGCAATGAAAATGGAAAGACAGTGATGTATCAGATATGGAGAGAAAAATCTGTAGTGCTTAGACACTAATTGGATAGGAAGATGGAGGAGAGGAGTGAGCCTAGAGAATTTAGACATTCATGGTTCAGAATATAACCAGAATAAGGAAAATAGGCATAAGAATAGATTTGGGGGAGAATGATTGTTTTAAGACATGTGGGTATCTGTGGGACAACCAACTAAAGATATGTGGTAGACAGATGGATTGACAAGTCTGGGCTAAAGATAGGGATTTAGAAATCATTGAATTGGAGTTATCCAAAAGTGAGAAGTGGTGGTTTTTAAGAGAGCAAGAATGAAAGCCTGAGGAATAACATTTAAGGCATAAATGAAAAGATGCTAAAAAGGAAGTATCCAGGAGCTAGTGAAATAAAAGGAAACCAGGGGCAAAGGGAATAGTGTCAAACGCAGAAAAAAAAAGTTAAATAAGAAATGCCTTGTGGACTGAACTATGGATTTAGAACTGGGATTTTAGACTTCAAAGGAAGAGACTGTTAAGAACTATGGAGCCAAATGCCAGATTTTAGTTGTGGAGCAAGTGAGAAGTTACAAAGTGAAGACTGGAATATCCTTTTCAAAACATTCACTGTCAAAAAAAGGGTGGGGACATGAGAGCGAGGTATACAGACAAAAATTACTATTTAAACTGATCAACCATATCTTCAGAGTACTACAAAAGTCTTTAAACTTTTATATATGGTGCTCACTTCATGGTCCTTTGAGTCTCCAAGAATATTGACTTAACTAGTAGGTTAATGTGTTTCTTTTCTTGGTCTATTCAAATGAGGGGGGAAAGAAAACTATAACATATATTGTTAAACTTAGCTCTGTGATTATTCATTTAAAATATACTGAATACATATTTATACATTCATTCAACAAGTATTGAATACCCACTATGTGCTTGGCATTATACCAGTCCTTGGGGACAGAGAGAAGAAAAAGTACACAGCAGTGTAAAATGACATTTCTAAATCATTATATAAGTAAGCCCTACTTTATTAATGATGTGACATCTCAACATAGTATACCCAATAAGAACATATAAAGAGGCACATGATTTTGAGGTATACAGTTTCTTTCTTTCCTACAATTACCATGTGATATAAATTCCTCAACCCATTCAAATATCATTGAAGAGCTTCTACTAATGGAAACCTCCCAAAATTACAGTTTAGTTTTAGAGAGAAAAAGGAAATGAATCTCATGTACAACAGAACAAAAATTACATGCCCTACACAGATCAAGCATTAAAAGGACAACAAAACTCAAAAAGAACTTCAGATTAGAATTCAAAGTGATTCCTTATTCTAAGGCTTATCATACTACAGTTCTATTTTTTTCTGAAAAAATAATTTTAAATAAATTATTCAGTACTAAACACTGAAATAGTTAGGATTCAAAGGGCATGGTACTTGTAACTGACTTTCAAATGATTGAGAAAAAAAGAATATGTGTATACACACAGAGAGAGCATGAAAGATAAAGCAGGTATGAATACTTAGTGAATCTGGGTAAGAGTTCTTTGTACTATCCTGGAAACTTACCCATAAATTTAAAATTATATAAAAATAAAAAGTTTTCCCCAAATTTTTATTCAGTATTAGGTAAAGACTTATGAGAATAAATATATAAATCTATTAAACTCACATTTTTAGAAATCCCCTATGCATTTCAGTTGTCATTGTATCTTTTTACACACCAAAACAAGCCAGTCAAAATAGTAATATAATTCTAAAAGTGATTTGCTTCATACCAACATATTTTAGATAAAACACAGGACACCCAGTTAAATTTGAATTTTAAATAAGGAAAAATTTTTTGGTATAAGTGTATCCCTAATATTGCATGCAACATACTCATATTAAAAACTATTTGTTGTTTATATGAAATTCAAATTTAACTGGGCATTCTGTATTTTTATTTACTAAATCTGTTAACTCTAAATGTATTGAAAAATTTTAAGCTGTTAATTATGGTTTATTCAAGAGACTCCTTAGCATCTTTCTACTAAACACCTGTCACATTGGCCATAGTTTTACTTATGTTACATCTTCTTACACAAAATTCCAGTTTGAGAGACTTAAAACATCATTTACCTAAGTTTTACCATATGTAAATTTAATAATCCTGATTTTATTCAATATTAAACTTTAAAATGTATACCACATTATCAAGTATTACTTTTACTTACAATAATATTATACATAGACTTAACACAATTTAAAAAATTTATTTACTTAAAACAATATAATTCTCCTTTTACAAAAGCAGCTTTATGTAAAATGTTTGCCTTAAGACTGTCATTGTTATTATGCCTTTGAATGAAATTCCACTCTTTGACCTTCATTATCCAGAAATAGGCACAATTCAACTTGTTTTCTTTAATGAATATTTTGTAACAAGTTCCTGAAGTTTTCTAATTCTTTCACGCTTGTAGAAATTCTATAACCAAAAAACAAAATTTCATTCAAAAATGATCTTAGATAACTTTTCTCTGTAAGTTATTCACTTTGCGTTTTTAGAGCAAAGAAAAAACTTTATTTCAACAAATTTAAAGGCACATAAACCATTTAATCTACTTTGATGTACTTTAGTTTTTAACTCGATGTAGTAAAACTAAGATAATATTGCCCAGAAATTAGTTATTTTTAGGTAATCATAACTCAGTGTTTAAGTTTTAAATACACAATTGCAAAGTACATCAATATTAAAATACTTAGGTATTTTAAGTAATCATAAGTATATTCATATGTTTCGTATTTAAAGTACGTAAGTATATAAGCATTATAATATTCATTTTAAATATGCATAAGTATATGAGCACTGAAAACTAATCAATATATCACATTTAGTAAATATACAAAGAATCAAAGCTTTCGACTTTAAAGAGCAAGAATAGTAAACGTGTGACCAAATTATTTTCACTAATTTTTATAAAAAGTAAAGTTTGTTCATTATTTCGAAAGTACTTTAATTTTGCTCTCTGCCATGAAAAAAGTAGATTTCTCAATGAAATATAACTATCAAGCTTCTGTGTACTATAGAATAATTTTGAGGGTCAATTATTTTAAACCAAAAGTATAAAAACAAAATTGTTTTAAGTGAAGAAATGCAGTCTTTAGAAGATATTAGTTTTTATAAATCTCTGCATTTTTTACATATGAGCCAGAAGGAAATGCACCTATACTTAAATTTATATTGTAAGCTCCTTATTTTTCAAGCTTATCTTCTAATCATTTTTATGAAATTATTTTTAAAAGAATTATTAACCTTTTTACATAATGGCGAATTCACAAAGAAACTTTACATGTACACTATATTAAACAACATGATTTTCCCAGGGGCTTCAAAAAATTTGGGGGCATCACAAAAAAATTACTTTTAAATAACTAGGAAAAATACACAAATTTAGAGAGATGAATATTGAAATAAATCAGTAAATTAATCATGTTTATGTGTGTCGGCATACTTAATGTATTTCATTTAAGATCATAAAATTCTACAGTGAGATAATTTCACTATAAGGAATATTCCTTACCCAGTTTTATCTGAGAGTATACATGTTGCATTAGACTTACTTGGCTAGCAGAAAAGAATTGCAGTACATTCAAACTAACCTTCCAAATGCATTAAATAATGACACTATTTCTTGTCTAGTTAGATGGAATTCAAAACTGGGCCCACTTTCTGGCATATTTGCTATCAGTTTTTCGGAAAACAAGATCTTCAGAGCAGTACCCAAACCCTGAGTCTATAATAGAAATAAGAAAAAGAAAAATCAAAAAATTATTTGTGTAAAGAATAATTCAAACATAAAAATTGAGTTAGATTTGCTTACCTGAAGCTTTCCCCACAGTCTACATTTGAAACAACCAACACAATCCATGATTCTTGAAATATTTCTAAAATGCAGTCGAAATTCCTCCTAAAAACAATTTAACAAAATTGTATTAAGCTGTAGTATATAGTCAAATACTAATTTCTGAGTGTCTTCTATGTGACTAACACTGTACCAGGCACTATAGAGTACCAAAAAGGAAAGGGAATTAAAATCAACATTCACTGAACACCTACTACACATCAGAATCTATATATAAAATTTCATTTCTTCTTTACCACAAATCCAAAAGGAGATATTATTATAATATATACCTAGTGAATTAAAAAAAAAAAAAAAAGGTTCAGCCAGGTTAGGTAACTTGCCTAAATTCCCATATGTGGTAAACAGAAAACTTAGACCCCAGACCTGCCTGATTCCAAAGCTAAACTATCTGCAAATATATACAAAGGTAACTGAGTTGAAGTTTTCTGTTGTATTTTATTATTAACTATATGCCAATATCAGAAGAGGGGGGAGAGGGGTTAAATGGCATCATTTACCAAAGAAAAAAAAAGAAAGAAAGAAAAAAAAAAAGAGCAGGAGAGAGGGAGGAAGAAAAAGAATAAAAACCTTTGGCTTCATAATAGTTAAAGCCCCCCCCCCCTTTAATGGTATTAATTGGGTAAAATAATCAGATCTTTTATTTTCATACAAAAATATACAAAATATAGTGAACGTCTATGTACCTTTCACCAAGTTTTAGAAAGAAACCATTACAAGTAATATTGAACACTGAATTTGTTCCCTGTTTTTATAAATAAGTATACATCTATGAATGCTAGGGTATTATATTGTTTATAATAGAGCAACATGTATCCAGCTTATCCAAGAGCAGTATATGTCCTTAAGTAATAAGGAAAAAAAGAAGAGAAGCCAAGAACACATCCTTCTTTTACTCCAATGGTAATTATAGTTGATCCTCCAAGTGACTCCCTCTGTCCTGGATTTATAGTGGAATCTCAAGCTTACAGTACTTTAAACAGGAAATTTGACATACATTTCAGATGGAACATCCATTATACCAATAGTCCTATAATTTGGGAAGCATATTCTCTCTCTCTCTCTTTTTTTTTTTAATGTGATAAACTACACACTGGGCTCAACCAGAAGAGTACCAAATATCTGAAAATGGGAATAAATCTGCAAAGATTAGAACCCACTATTTAAAGCAGACTGCAATTCACTCTGGGGATAGTCTTTTCCTAGATGCTTCATTCACCTTGAGACTTTGAAACAGCTGTAATAGGTAAAAGATCTTTAATAGGATCCCAGATCTTGTATCTTTATTAATACAAATCTTGTAGTACTACGAAGCCCAAATTATTACTATTAATAATTACCATATGTTAGCAATATTCTATATTTTGTGTTTTGTAAAGGATGGATACCTGTTATAAAAGATTGTGCTTGCTTTTGTAGACATTGTCTGAATTCTGTATTTAAATCTATGTTTGTTACTGTGAATACTAGAATGTAGTAGCTCTTCAGTAAATCTTTGTATGGCATACACAGAGAGTAAGCATGGTTGCTTACAATAGCCAAAAGAGCACTGTAAAATTAAAACCGAGCACAGAGCTTAAGTGAACTTAATATGGTAGAATCAAATTAATAAGATAGAAATTTACTAAGAGGATAAAAACCTTGTGACTTCCACAGATAACAATCAGTATCCAATAAAGTGATTATATTCCAAAGTGATCTCAGATTAAAAGACTTCGTGATCCTTAAAATAACCAAAACCTAAATAGCTTACAAATTCTTTGTTTATGTAGTTTTTAGGTCAACACTTAAAATTACAGTCAGTGGGTAGAATAATCAGCTTGTTGTGGTTCTCACACACACAAAAAAAATTCTCATCCAATTATTCTCAAATGTTTTATAAGCCTTCAAGTGTCAAGTGAAATCCTATTCCATTTTGAATTGAACTCTAAACAATTCTCTTTCATGCAAGTCCTCTATTTCTAACCATACATCGATAGAGTAAAAAGTAGACAAGATGAGATTTTAAAATGAACTTATGTTACTATTCAAATCAATGATGTTCACCATAAACTACTTTTTTAAAGAAGTAAATCTATGATATTAACAAGTTTCTTGTTTTTTAACTCCTTTCTTGTATAAGGCTTCAGAAAAATTATCTGTTAAACTCCATAGTACATCAAACTTGAGTGTTTCCATTCTGATAAAATTAAAATATTGTGAGAAATATTTCTAATCTGTACAATATAAAAAGAGTGGATGCCAAAACATTCTCCAATAAACCAGTAAGTATCCTAAAAATAAGAAAGATATTGAAAATAGTAGGGAAAAAAGTCATTACAGCATCTTTCCTCTCACTTCTAAGTTCCTGGAAGCTTTGGGGGAGGTTATATAAGCACTGAGGTATGTATTTCTAGCAAGAATGCTTTAAGTAGGAGGTAGATGGGAGGTCAAAAATAACTATTATCTAACAGCAAAAAACTGAGCACAAAAAGTATTTTGTCTGCAAACTGCATAAAATCAGGTTCTTTATAGAAAGAAACTAAGAATAAGAACTAGAGGAAGACTGTTAAAAATAGTCTGATGAAATTAGATCAAGCCCAGTGCTCCTGACGCTCACCTGCCTTTACTTACCTACAGCTTTGTAACAGTAGTATAATTTTACTTGACTCTCAAATAGGCTAGAAATCCCTTGAGGGTAGGAGCTGTTTCTCCCTTTAATGACAAAAATCATACTCTGTGTACATAATAAGCATTTAATAAATCTACTAATATTTTACATTTGTAGTATTTTGATGCAAAGATACACAAAGATGATCTTGTCTGAGGTTATACTTCTGTTAAGAGGCAAGGCAAACTGTGCACCTAAATTAATACAATACTATATGTCAAATGTAATTGAAAAATTAAAAATATAAATAAATAAACAAAATTTTTAAAAGAGGAATGGCAAAACCAAATCCCATTTTGTGGGGTATCAGATCTGTTCTTTCCACAACTGCATGCTAGCATTCCTAAATGCCTTTAGTCACACTGAGTAAGATGAATGACAAAACACTGCCCTCTCTCCCTAACAAGGACCCTTTAATTTAACCAAAACCATTTTCAGAATTCTCATCAGCCAAAGACAAATAGTGCCACTTATGCTCTAGATCCTTTTCCTTTAATTTATAACCTCTATTTGTTGCATGACATCATTGATAAGAAAGCCATTTGTAAAGTGTGCAATGACACATGAATTTCAGTTGTTATTTTGAATGTAACACAAACTAGATTTTAAGTTGGACCTGACATTAGACTTCCCTTCTTACGATTTCAGTATGTATGTAAAGATTTATTGTTAAGTATAAAACGTGGGCCTATCTTCATACCTGCATAAGAGTTTGTATCTAAAAATTACACAATAAAATAATTACCTTTAGTTTGTTTGCTTCTTTTTTATCTCCAGCGAAAAATGAATTCTCATCAAAATGCAAAGGAAATGACCTGCATTTTAAAACAGAATATTCATTTCCATATATTATAAAATATTAAAAGTCCTGCTACTATAACATTTTGCTGGTCAGGGATGAATAATGTAATTTAAATAGAGTAGAAAATACAGTAAAATCAACATCCTGATGCCCCCACACAAATTCTTACCCTCAAATCCAAAAGCTAATGATAATATAGTAGAATTCTGGTCTCAAACCTAACCTGTTCAACTAAATATGAAAATAATACAGGTATCAAGTACTAAAACTGAAAATATATGCCTTTTAATAGCTATGTGAAAACAAAAACAAAAACGAAACAATTCTAAAAGACCTATTAACAAAATTAGCTTTTAATTATTTTTTAAACAGTTTTTCTTTCTCTGAAGTGAATATTTAAGAATTTAAATCTGGATACCACTTTTCACTCTTCTATTAATGTATATGTTGTAATAATATAATTTACTTGATTTCATGAAGTATTTCCAGAAGTAATATTTTGTTTTCTGCATCTTGAACTTTATTTCCAGTGAAGAGTTGAAAATCTGGGCGCTCAAAGAATGGTACCACTTTAGATAAAGCTTTTAATTCGATTAAGTAGAGAAAATACAAGTTCTTAAGCCTTCTTGGACCTTCTCCTTCAGTCAAAATTCCATCAAACCGCTGCTGAAATTCTGTAATGTTATGTCCCCATTTCTTTTCTAACCAGGTATCTGAAAAGAAAGAAGAATTAAATTTTTAATCCTGAATTTTTAAATTAAGTAAGTTTCATTTTACTTAGGTTATTTATGCCTGCAGAAGTTAATGTCATTTTATATTTTAAAATACACACTACTATAACTATGAAAATTGTTTTATAATGTATACTTTAATAGTTCTATATTATTTTAGCTTCTAGAACCCATTCATAAAAGGAAAATACTATTTTACAGAGAAACCAGGTTTTAAAAAAAAACGAATTTCTGAATGTAAATATATTCACAAAATACACAATTTAAAAATGACTATCTGAAATTACTAATGAGTTTCGAGCCCTATTTTTTTTAAGTTACTGTATTTTATTTCTAAGAGGTAAGAAATACTTTAATTCCAGAAGAAATATGTTACTGATGAAAATCAACTATGGTGTCATTTTTCAACAGCGTTCTTAAAGCATAAAGAGCAGCAGAAAATGCTTTTACCTATTAAATTCCACACTTGAAGTTAGCACACAAATGAAAGAGTAATTTTTAATGAGTAACAAATTGTTGCTGTTAGGAGCTGTTTTAATTCCCACAACAAAGGAACATTTCCAAAGTGATGTGTAATATTTTGAGCAGCTTCTTAAAAGAAGGTAGAAAGCTAAAATAATGCTGAACTTTTCCCTATAGTATCTATACTTCCTATATTCCTGACTGCTACCATTTAATAATGAATTTTTTCTGCCTAATAGTCAACAGAGCCAATTTTTTCCTGTTTAGGTAAATGACATTTTTTTTTAAATGCCTACAGCATCTGGTCTTCCTTGGCGGTCTCTCACCCAAATACTAACTAGGCCCCACCCTGCTTAGCTTCGAGATCAGATGAGATCGGGCACGTTCATGGTGGCATGGCCACAGATGGTAAGTGACATTTTAAGAATACCTGAAAATAAGTATGGTAAAATGAATAAAAGTGAATGGAACGTACCTTGCAGAAGGTATCGTGCACTCAAATGTACATTAATGCTTGCATGTAGGCCAGATATAAGTCTGTAGAATGCTCTTTTTTCTACACAGAGGCCTAAGAAAAGTAATTGTGAAACTTGTCAGATTATAAAATTAATTTCATATCTTTAAAAATGAGAAAAAATTTCATCATTTAAATTTGTTTAAGTTTCCAATTACCTTCCAGCCAACTGTAAAAAGTGTTTTCTGAAATTAAAAGAAAAATAAGTCACAAGATTGTAAAAATGCCAAAATGTTTTTCAAAAGGTCCAAAGTTTATTTGCAATTCCTTCAAATGAAGGAGAAATATTCTTGGTGTAGATTCAGTTAAGTACCACTCTCCTTGTCAGACTTTTGAAGGCTTTAGCATAGCCTTAGGTAGTCCCACTCTCATAACTTTCAGAATAAAATGTTTTATAGGACTCAAAGCAGAATTTAAATAGTAAATCAATACATGGAAAACTACTTAGCCTTGATAACAGCTCATGCTATGAGAATTAAAAACTCATTACATAGATTTTTAAATTTGAAAAGTAAAATAATAAAGTAAAATTGGAGGTGTATTATTTGTATATAGCTCATGGTATTATATACCAGTCAATATTTCAAAAAAGCAGATCAAAGAAATGTTACAAAAAAAACAAATATCATATATTCTATGACCTAATACAATCACTGTTCATATACTAGTACCTTTAGAATTATGCTCTAAAAAAATAACTCAATATTGGGGGGGGTATAATTTGTAGAAAGATTATTATTATAGGTAATTTTTAAAACATGAAATAATCAAAATGAGCAATAATGCCTAAGTTACATGATAGAATACTATATAATTAGTTAACATTGTAGAATGATATAAAACTATTAAAATGACAATAATGTTGAACATGACAATACATGAAAATGTTTATTCAAAATAATATATAAAAAGGCATAAGAAATAATTATAACTACTTAAAGATTCTAAGTATGCTTTTGCTAGAGATGGCAAACATTGTACTATATAGTTCTTTTGACTGAAGTTGCTTATAGTAATATTAAAAATGAACCGAACAGGCATAAAAGTAATGGAAGAAATAACAAAGAGAATGAGCAATACATCAGACTATTTGAAAATTTAAAACAGCTGTTTGTCAGAAAACTTCACAAAAGCAAATTGCAAATAACAAAGTAGGTAAAACGTACATTGCAAACACAACAAAGAATATCCCAAATGTGTAAAAATCTCACAAACTGAATAAAAATGTGAAAGTACCCATTAAAAATGAGCAAATAATGCAACAACATGGATGGACCTTGAAATAATCATACTAAGCAAAATAAACCAGTCAGAAAAAGTTGAAAATCACATGATATCACTTATATGTGGGATATAAACCTAAAAGCAACAAATGAACAGGACAAACAGAGGCTCATGGACATGGACTATAGACTAGTGGTTACCAGAGGGGAGGTAGATGGGGGAAAAAATTTTTAATCATTTCTTCAATTAAAAAATGACCCCCCCTCCAAAAAAAAGAGCAAATAATATAGAGAATTCACAAAGGAAAAAATACAAATGATAATAATAGAAATTGCTCAGTCTCACTATTAATAAAAAGTACAAATTAAAACTATAGAGATATCACTTTTAATAGTAAAGATAAAATTATGATAATATTTAATGCCGACATGGGTCAGGTAAAACTAGCTGGCACATTGATTGTGGGTTAAGTAAGCACATTCTTTCAATGACAAAAAGCAATCTGGCCATATATATGTATCAAGAGCCTAAAATGTCCATATCCTTTGATCTAGTAGATCCATTTCTAAAAATCTAGGCTGTTATGGATATTGGTGTCCCCCCAATAATTCACATGTTGAAGCTCTAACCCTATGAATGATGGTATTTGGAGGTAGGTCTTTGGGAGGTGATTAGATTTAGTTAAGGTCAGGAGGGTGGGGTCCCCCTGATAGAACTGGTGTTTTTATAAGAAGAGACTTGAACTCTATCTCTGTGCCATATGAGGATATAGCAAGAAAGCAGGCTATCTGCAAGGCAGGAGGAGGGTCCTCACCAGGAATCAACCTGCTGGCAACCTGACCTTGGATCTCTAGCCTCCAGAACTGTGAGAAAATAAATGTCTTTAGTTTAATCCACCAGTCTATGGCATTTTGTTGGAGCAGCCTGAGGTGACTAAGATATAGGCTAGGGAAGCAAGTAGACATGGGAATAATAATATACAAATGTATAAATATATCTATTATGAAAATATACATATATTAATAATAATGATTATCAAATGTTAACAGAGAGAGAGTCTGACCTAGTACCTAAGAACATGAACCATGGAGCCAAGCTGCCTGATTTCAATACAAATTCTACTACTTATAAGTCATATAATTTTAGCTAAGTTGTTAAACCACTCTAGGACTCATTTTTCTCTGTCTATAAAATGGAGATAAAAAACATACCTCCTAGAATTATTAGAAAGGTTACATGAAATCATATATGTAAATTGCTTAGAAGAGTACTGGCATGTAGTCTTAGCCATTATCATTATCAATTATTTTAGGGTTGTGGGATTACAAGTGATGTGCTTCCTTATAAAAAACCTTTAGCATTTTCTTTCAAGTTTTGGACCATGAATTTGAGACCTAGCCTTCTGATGAAATTTTTAGTTCAGTTTTATAATCCTGAAGTAGCTATTTTCAACTTGACCTGATTCTGATCCAGTTAGATAATCACCTAATATGACAGCTGTCAGAGATAACTTTTTCACATTTGACCAAATGAATACTTGTAGTCATAAATAAGATAGTTTCTATAAGGACAGCCTCCACAGGTTAACAATCTTTTCTCTGATGAAAGATCTTCAAATAGTATTGAAAAACCAAAATAGTCTCCTCTGATGTTGCTGAAATATAGCATAGAACCAGGAATACCAAGGTAGAATAATGTTACTAAACTGATAATTATAGGATCACCACTAACAGTAACAAAATAGGTATCTTTGGAAAAAGAATCTCACTGTTAAAGAGTTATTTCTCTTTCCAATAGTACAGTTGATTCAGTATTTTATTTAGCTGCTATAATTACTATAACATAATATAAAGTATAATAAAATAGCAACATTATCAGACTTTAGTATTCTGTTATTTAGACATAATGCAAAAGCAATTCATAAAAATAATGTTCAGAAGATAGAGAATTGTGAGGAAGAGGAAAGTGATACTTCACTTTAGCAAATTTAGCAATTTCATCTAGCTAGACTAAAGCTAAGTACTACTTAGTCTTTTATTTATTATTGTTAAACTCATGACCTTAAGAATAACAAAAATCATTCCAATCTTACTTATAAAGAAAAAAAAAAGATTCTTAAAAAGATAAAGTAAACCAAAAATATGTTAAAATTTTTCGAATTACAATTAACTTAAATAGTTAGCAATGATACCTATACCCAAGAGTCAGCATAATAAGCCTTGGAAACCAGATCAACACTGTGATCATGCCTAGAACCCAGCAGACCCTAGAGGTCAACCAGTAGAGGAGAGGGTGTTTTCAGATGCCAAAGGAAAATGTATGAGTGAATTACTTGAGGCTGAGGCAGGGTGCTTCTACTGCCTGATGCCAGGCACAGTCATTTCCCCTTAATCTGCTTTCACCTCCAGAATTTTAGATAAAGAAATAAAAATTAACTTCTTCTTTGTTTCAGATGCAGAAAGAAAAAGGTTTGCCAAATAAACATCTGAATATATAAGCAAATTCATAGATATAATGTATGATAAAGAAATTATACTTACCTTCACTTTTCCCTGAAAAACAAAACAAAATGTTTATTATTGTAAACTCTTTCCAGATGCTCCTTTTAAAATGCTACACTTCCATAAAATAAGACTTTTTATACTGTTGGTTTTTAGTTCATCATTTCATCCACATAAGCAAAATCTGTGAGATACTTCTGACTGCAACTCTTATCAGTGGTAGAAATTATGCCTGATTCGACTAAATGGCATCATCTCCAAGAGCCTGGATAAAGAGTATTTTTGGCTCATACAAGATTTAATATGGGCTAACAAGAGAGAAAATCTAATCCATCATCAGAGAGTACTCTTAAATATCTTAAGGACTTACAGTTAGTTATTTTCCACATTTATTTATCCTAAAGCTATAATTGTTTCTGCTACAGATTTGTTATTGTTTTGAAACCTCCAGACTGACATCATAAAATTTTACTCTATTCAGAAATATTTTTAGAGCTTTTTGTAAGATTCAAATTATGCACAATTCAAGAGTTTGTATGCAGCTGCTCATTTACTCTGAAAAATTATCTTCATTTTGCCTAGTTTTATTTAATGCTATCATTGTCTGATTATTAAAGTAACATATGCTTATTGCAAATATATGGTTTTTTTTAAATAACGAACACAGATAACGTAAAAAAAAGTATCAGCCATAACTCCCTCTGCCCAAAGATAAATATAATTTACATTTTGGTAAATGTCCTCTTTCTTTGTGTATAGATATTTAGATACTATATTTTTACAAAAATATGTTATACATACTTGTATAATGCTTTGATGCCTGCTTTTCCTCAATGTGGTATTGATACGAATGAATACGAATTTTCAGCGACATTTATAATGGCTATATTCTACTATGTGAATATACCATAAATCATTTAGCCAGTTCCCTAATGATAAACATTTAAACTGTTCCCATTTATCTTTAAGATAAGTGAGGGTGGTTAATTAACTTATCAGATCATAATGTGAGTTCATAGTGAAGATCACTTCTTGTCTAGGAATTTGCATTTCATCTGATATTAAATCAATATCTTCCACTGATACCATATGTGATTCTGCATAAACCAAAAGCCTTGTTTAAAGATGTTCTTTCATTTCTAATCTCAGAAAGACCAGTCTGCCATCACTTAGGGAATGATACAATCTCACTGCCTTCCAGGAGGAAATTTATGTTTATGGACCATACAAGATCAGCACCTTTTCAAATAAATTTTAAAAATAAAAACCTTACACATTTGCTAAAAGCACATCAAAGATTTTATCAGTAGGCACATATTCAGAGAACAGGGATATATAGTATAACTGCTTATTATAAACTGGAGAAGGGTTTATGAATTTCAATTTTACATCACTTCTGCACCTACACAGTGCCTACCTAGCACATTGTAAATGGTAGATAATCATTTGTTGAAGGAATAGTGATTTTCACTGTTGTAGATGAGACCATTAAATAAGGAGGACAATTTTCAACCATCATTTATTTAACAAACTGTATCTGTGATGTGCCAGGCTCTAGATTACGAGTTGAAACCAAAAAATGTTGTCCATATGTCCAAAGTACTAGGTAGATCAACAGATACATAAATAATAATAAAATAATGCTAGACAGTGGAAAAGGCTGTAAAAGAAACAAAACATGACTTAAGATCACTTCATGAGGAGGAGAAATTACTTCCAGTTACGAGGATCAAAGAAAGTTTTATAGAAAAGGAAACATTTGGGCCAGACCTTGAGTATAAGTAGAAAATGAAAAATGTTAATGAGGTATAAAGACATATAAATTTGAAATCAGACTGCCAATATATACAATAATTTTAAGTTTTAGGAAAGATTTGAGGCAGAAGTTTCTTAGCTATTCATTTAACTAGAAAATGAACAAAAATAGTAGAAAAACGAATATACATTTTGCAAAAAATGAATAGAATAAACAATATAACCTAATATTCATCCTATGACAGTCTAATAGCATGAACTTAATTACAAAAATACTCCTCACTGAAGTGTAACTATTTTAAACATCAATTTCTCTGCAAGGGTGAGGCATAGCTTCTATGGAAACAGAACTATACAATCTCATATGCTCTTGCCAACCTTTATCTTGCCTTATCCTTCCCCATCTAACAAAAGCTGATAAATAACATAGCAGTGCAAATAAATAACTCACCTTGACTGGAAGCCAAAGGGTTTAAAGGTCTTTTAATTGTCTGTGGCCTAGAAACAAAAAAATTAAGTATAAAATATAAATGTTACCTATCGTGTTGTAATTATTTAAATAAAAGTAAAATTATCTCAGACAGTTTCTGAATGACTATATCCAAAATCAAATTGTTTTATTGAGATTATAAAATATTTAGTCTTCTCTAATTGCTTTAAGGGAGAGTGGTGGTTATTTGTTTTAGTGATAACAGTTTCTGATCTTTTCCCATCATAGCAGCCAAAGTTATTTCCTAACCACTTCTTCAAACAAAGGAAAAAAATATTACTCAGGCTCTTCTCCTAGAATCACTAGTATGTTTTTATATATGTTATATACACCTGTGTGTCTGACACAAAGTGCACTCCTAATTGAAATACAAACAAGCAAAAAATATAAATACCCAAAACAAACATTAAAATAAAAAAGGAAAAAAGACAATGTGGGTAGATTATATTCCATTTAGGTAATCTTAGGTACATCAACTTGCCCTGTGGCCATCAAGTTTGTGATGATTTCAATAAAAGATATTTTTTAATAAGAAAAAAGAGAGAGTTAATATGTCACCAAAGTGCTTTTAAATCTCAAAATAAATATTCATTAGTTTCATTAGTAAAGTGCAGGGATTGTTTTAATGTTCAGTACTTAAATTTTACAAATTTGCACAGATTGAGACATTCTGGAATAGAATGTATAAGCTATAACTAACATACTCAATTTGCATTGTTTATATTTTAGAAATATTGTGGGAATCATGATATAAATTAGTTAGAAAAGAACTATAATACAATATCTAACAATTGCTTCCGCAGAACTCTCTTTTAGTTCATATTTAAAAAAAAAAACTTTTAAATTAAGTCAATACACTAAACATTCTGAATAATAGTCAAGAGAATTTAAATGAAACACATGGCAGAAATGAGTAAATAATGAAACTCTCCACTTCCCAAACTGGAACAATTATTCAAGTCAAAAACAGGAACACTCTGACATTTTATTGGTATAAACCTACTTGCTGATTTCTTATGTTTATATTTGACTTATAGAAAATGAAGTATATTATCTCCATATCTAGAAACTCCAAAGATTTTCCAAGAATTTCCCTCACATCTGAGATAGCATAATACACACACTCACATGCAAACACACACTCACAAATATTTTCCAAAAATCAATAAGCACCTTGGTTAGAGCCTAGAGGCTCTCAAGTGGGTAAACTTGAAGCATGTGTCAGTCACCCAGTGATGAAACTGACTGCTTCCATTGTGGTGGTTGAGTATAAAGTGGGTTCTTCCACTTACTAGATCTTTGACTTTGGACAAATCACTTAAAATCAGCTTTCAAATCTCTGTTTCTCCACCTGTGAACAGTTACGACTACAACAAAGAGGGATTGCATGGACTAAAGGAGAAAATGTATGTAACATGCTTAGCAAACACAATGCCTGTGTTTTGAGCACTGTGAGTGCTCAAAAGTGTTAGCTATTATAATTATTCTCTGAAATTAATTTAACTTTAACTTTAAAGTGGGTAAAATAACTAAGCCACAAAAAGAGAAGTATAAGGCACCAAAAAGAGAATTAGGAATTAATATATTCTACTCTATTCTATAAGACTATGTGATCTTGGAAAATGAAATAAATCTCTCTGGCTCCCTTTCACCTCATCTCTAAAATGAGATTCTATAATCCACTCAAGAAACATTTTTAAGTGCCTACAATGCTCTTATAAAAGTCTAATACTATTGTAAGTCTTTTCAAAAAGAAAGAAATATTTGTTGAAACATGTCTATATGTTTCCCCAGAGAACTGGATAAATAAATAAGTACATTTCTGTGCCTCAAAACAGCCTTTAACAAAATGAATTTGAATTTGAATTTTAAATCTTTAGGATTTTGTTTATTTCTTTACAAAGAGAAACCACTACATATTCCAAAAATTTCAAAGTGAAAATGACACATACTTAAAACAGTTTTCTTCATAAATGACATTCCATATCTTCCAAGCATCTGGTCCCTTGTAACCTGTGTAGCGCTCAGGATTAAGGAGCAAATCTACATATTCAGCATCAGGAGACTGTATGTCTGTAAAAAAAAAGTTTTATTAAGCTTTTCTTTTTTCAGTTATCTGTAAAAACCTAGTATACAAGACTGTATTCCATTGATTCTAAGGTACCATGGATGTATCAATGCCTCAGGGATTTAAAAACAACTTTTCAGGAGAACAATAAGAGTGAAAAGAACCAACAGAGTTACATTAATCGTACACAAAAGCATCTTGCTTTTGAAAATGGTAAATATAAGTATAAATATATATATATATATATATATATGTGAATTTTAGAATCAAAGAAACATGGTTATTCAATTTTCATAAGCTATGCAGACAAAGACTATACTATACATTTCCCTCCACATTAAACCGCAGTGGTTCAGCAGTAACTAAGGTAAATGAAGAAGTGTTAGTACCATACACTGTTTATTACCAAATACTTACTTCTTACAGGAGCACCATCAGGATCCACTAGAAAGCTACCCCAAAGATATAATCTTAAATATACAAAAAGCTATACGCAAGATGACATTTGTGTCAGCATTGTTTAAAAAAGGAAAATTGGAAGCAACCTAATTGCCCGACAGAGCAGAGCTGTTAAAAGCAAGGGCTCTGGAGCCAGAGTGTCTGGGTTAGAATCCAGGCTCTATATCTATCTATTCACTGTGCAACCCTGGGCAAGTTATGTCAATTCTCTATGCCTTGTGCCATCATTTGTAAGACGGGGATAATAATCATAGTATTACTATGAGACTTAAACATGTTTTTATGTTCAGAGTGTTTAGGACAATCATAAGAGAATAATAAATATTAGCTAGTGGTATGGGTGTTATGATGTATCTGAATAGATCATGTACAGTCACAACTTTAGGTACAAAGGCTATTTAATGAAATGAAAAGGTAAACATTATAGAAAAGCCAATTACACACATATATATATATATATGAAAATATATAAAAATTGGTGGGATGTTGCTTTCTCATATGTTCTATAATTTATATATGCATTATAACTTCAAAACCAAAAACAAACAAACAAACAAACAAAAACCAAGGCTCTAGTCCTCCAGTGGCTCTGGGAAATTTTTTAATAGCACAGCAATACCCTACCCATCTAGAAAGCTTAATAATATAAACCAACAAAAAATGAGTGAGTGGGCAAAAATGGCCTCAACACAACCAAAGGAAATGACAAAAATTAAAGCAGAAAGGTGCTTATGAGAGAGTCATCAAGTTTTCACTAGAAACTATCTCTTATTAAAAAAAAGACAAAAGCAAAAATAAAACTAAGCTCAGTTATTTTTATCCCACTTTATAGTATATTGGAGGCATAAATTAGGGGGAAATTCACTTCTAGAAGCAACACTGTGAGAGCATCCAGAAATAACAGAGTCTAATGAAGAAGTAATGCACAGTATAGCAAATTACAATAAATTCATAAAAATAACCCTGATTCTCAAAATATCTAAATAATGTTCAGCATCTACTACTTTAAGGCAGAAAACTAATCGCCAGGAAATGATTAATATTTTTAATATTTTGCCTAGAGATAAACACTAGTTGCCTCATAATTTAACTTATAAAAAAATACTGCATGTCTCTCTACTTTATTTTTTAAAAAGTTACTATAATCATACTTTGCCAGATGACAAAAGCTCCAATTTTAAAATTTAGAATTATAAAATACCTTCTATACTCCACCTACCATTTAAATACATTATTTATTTCTTATGAAGCTGTTCTTTAAAAAAAAAAAATTAACCCTTCTTTAACAGAATAAGCAAATGCAAATGGACAAGTGATTCACCCAAGATATCAGAACTCCACCATATAAGAAGTGAATTATTGATTCTCAGTCCTTGCTAAACAAATATAAGCAGATCATCTCAAAAGGATACTTTTTAAATAGAAATTAAAATATTACCATTCTTTCTCTAACATTGCAGTCCTAAAAAAAATGTGCTGCATGTTATAAGTTTAATTTGATCTCAGATAGCAATGTTTATGTCAAAGAGTCCTTGTAGAAAAGATGGTAAAATTAAGGTTTAGGAGAGCATTTATCCCCTTCCTCAACCAGTCTAAATCTTGATACATCTGCATCTCCTTATCCAATACCCCAGGGGCCAAAGGAATTCCAAAATGGCCTCAATACAACCAAAGGAAATGACAAAAATTTCAGCAGAGATTGTTTTGGAATTCAGAACTTTTCAGATTTTAGAAAAGTAATACAGTACATGCAACACATATTGACTATCACTCCAGCAGCAACCTTTAATCAAAGCCATAAATATTTCTGCTGTGAAATACATGAATGAATATTCACACTGACTGAAACTATACTAAACTTAGGGGGAAAAATATTCACTTTTCAGAGTTTTCAGATTTGGGGTATATGCTTAGGAGTTGAATTATTAGGTCCTATGGTAATTCTATGTTTAGCTTTTTGAGGAACTGTCAAACAGAAACTGAGTTTTTAAAAATCATTTTAAAAGAATTCTTTTTCCTTAGGTGCAATTTTAAACAAAATGCATACTATAAAAAATGTTATACCATCAGCTTCACAGAAGTTGTCAGAGGAATCATCATGTTTGGTCCACTGAAGAACAGCCTTCTGTGTTTCCTCACTTTAAACAAAGATAATAGTGTTTAAGTTAACATTTCACATGAAAAAACATAAAATAATGCTGCAAAAAAAAAAAAATTAGACCTTAGAGATTCATCCACAGCTCCAAGTTGCTCAGCTTGTTCACATTCTTCACTGAGATTATTGGCTTCTTCAGAATACTAAAATGAAAAGGGGAATAAATAGAATACAACTTACTGCATTTTTAAAACTTTTGAAAAGAATTCCTAAGTTATTTGAGGTTCTTTTATACCTGGCACCATCACCTTGGCTTCAACACTTAAAAAAAAAAAAAGTAAGCCTTCACATTCCTCCTGAAACTAAAAAATAAGTAGAAGTCTTTGCCCTTATTTTTGCTGGAGAACACATTTACTATTAGGGTAATGAGAAAAGAATAGTCTATAGTTGTGATAACACATTATCAAAATCTTCACTAAAAAAATCTTCAAAGTATGAGGAAGTCACTAGGCAAGGAATCATGCATGAGGCAATATCCCACTTTTCTAATGACCTAATTGTGAGTATCAGTTTGCTCTTCCATAAAATAAATGATTGAACTAGATCATGTGTATCTAAGGTTCATCTCACTACTAATGTCATCATTCTAAAAATGTCCTGGGGCCTACTAAGTCTTATAAAAAGCATTCCGATGTTCCTAGGTGTTTAAAATATATTCTTTACCAACCACATTTCTTCTCAATGTCTAAAGCACTATACATATATACTTCTAGGTGTGTATGTGGCACAGGGAAAGCGAGTATCGATCACAAGATTTCACATCACACTAGTCATCACCACCATATAGCTAAAAGGCAACAGCGGAAGCCAATTCAATCACTCGACAAATATATATTGAATGCCTATTATCAGCTTATTGTTAATTCAATCACTTGACAAATATATATTGAGTGCTTATTATCAGCTTATTGTTAGGATGACTACACAAATGATCATCCAGACTATGACACTTTTGAGAATAAAAGTGAACAATAAAATAACTGAAAATGATATAATTTTCTGAAATATTTATTTATTAAATAACAACTTTGTTTCATTATACTGGCCGATCTCTGAAATAGCTTAATTCAAAGACAATTTGTAAAAATAAAGTTTTTTTACACATATTTAAGTATTAAGGGGTGAAGGGATATGATATATTCAACAAACTTTCGAGTGGTTCAGAAAATAGTAAGAATATGCACTTAGAAAAAGCATGCTAAAACGAATGAGGCAAAATATTGAGAATTAGTGAATCTGTCTAGAGTACATAAAACCTCTTTATACTAAACTTGTTACTTTTCTATCAGTTAGAAATAATTTCAAAATAAAAAGCTTAAAATACATGTCAAAAATGATCAAAATTTGTTCAAAAAATAACATATACCTATGTATATATGTTAAAACAAATGTTTTAACTTTATTGTAATTATCTGAACATTAAAACATAAGTTAAAATAACTATTTTTAGTTCCTAGCAATAATTTGATCGGCTTCATTGAGTCACATCTGTCTTGTACTATGTAATTGGTATTTTTTGGAAGAAAAATATTTTTTCAATTTGTCCTTATTTTTAAATTTTCATGAAATTTCCCATAATCTTCTTTAAAGTTAGTTTTTATGGTTAATCAATTTGAAATTATCAATACCTTCAATTGACTCTTCTCTGCAGATATAACTTTTAATTGAGAAAATATTCTGTCTACATGTAAATATGTAAAAATATTTTAGTCCAAATATTTTCACATTTATTCTTTTGCCTCCAAAGTACTTTTCTTCAATAAAAATTTTAAGACAAGACTTATTAAATACATTGTCTATTTTTTGTATTATTTTAAATGTTTTTCCAAATACATATGCTATAAAATTGTAAGCCTTAAAATCATTCCACTGCAGGTCAGAATATAAATTTATCCAACTAAAAGCAAGAGTTTCATCAAGAGAAGACTCTTCCCACAGGTAAAGACAATTACAAAATTTCAGAATTAAACCTAGAACACCATTTGAACTGTCCTTCCTCAGTTTTTTTAAATATTTGTAGGAATAAATTTCAAGGTCTTTGTATACAACTTTGTTATAAAAATTGCAATTTGCTAAACCTTCAAAGGCTGAAATTTGATTTGTTTTGTTTTTTACCTTAAGTATTCTATTCATTAATACTTTGAATCATGATTTTCCATTAATTTAAAACAAATTATAATCAACATTTAAAGGGCTCATTTATTAAAAATTTTTTCAATACCACTGCAGGATGCTTAGGTTGTTTTACCATGCCAAAGGTATGTTTTTTTCAGCATTAGCTTCATCTCAAAAAATTTGTGGTATTTGCATAAAAATTTATATATTTGAAAATTACTACTTCTATCGATTGGTAAAATATCACAGTGTGTTTGGACACAATTATGAATTATGTGTATCTTAACCAATTGCAAATTCATTTCTGATCCACAGATTTCTTGATTTAGTAAGGACATTGTTTTTATCAAAATTTGTATATGTATTATTGTCATAAAACAAATATTTTATCTTCAATTTTGAACTTTAAATGAATTTATACTAGCATTCACAATAGTGATAAATGTTTTCCTTCAACAAAATGAAGTTCCAAAAGTTTTCCTTGAGTCCATCAAATGAATGAAAAAAAAATCAAAACTCTTTGAATTTAAAGATTTTCTATTTGAAACAGCTGATGATAGCATCATTTAACTATGTGCAATGTTCTGCCATTGGAGCCAACACATTGGCTATGATTTCATTCTTTGTATGTGAACAAGAAAACATAGAATTGAAAATAAGAAAAACTAGAATCTATAATAAGTAAATAGAAGGAGAAAATACAAATCTTCCATGTGGAAAAATTCCAAACAATTTATAGCCTCAAAGAGATGAAGCACTCCTTAAGTGCGGCCTATATGCATAGTGACTTCCTTCCAAAGAATACACTATGGAAAGGATGAAAAAGAGTAAATCTACAATGGAGAAGCCTGACAAAACTACCTCAGCCAGGTGATCAAGGTTAACATTAACAGTGGTAAGTCATGTTGATAGAATGTGACATGACGTGATGTGATGTGATATGATGTGATGAAAATGGCACTTTACTTCTGTGGTCTTCCTCCCAAAAACACACAGCCATATTCAGATCATGGGCATAATGCCAGACAAATCCCAATTCAGAGATATTCCACAAATACCTGACTAATACTCCTCAAAATACCTTATCAAAAACAAGGAAATTCTGAGAAACTGTCACGGCCAAGAGGAACCTAAGGAGACATGACTCCTAAATGTAATTTGCCATCCTGGATGGGATCCTATAACACAAAAAAGGCATTGGGTAGAAAATTAAGAAAATCTGAATAAAGTAGGGACTTTAGTTAGTAATAATGTATCAATCTTGGTCCATTAATAGTAATAAATGTACCATACTAATGTAAGATGTTAATTACAAAGGAAACAAGGTATGGAGTATGTGGGAACTCTGTACAATTTTTCTGCAAATCTAAAAGTATTATAAAAGCAAAAATTTATTTAAAAATGAGAAAGAAACATAAGTGACACATCAACCAAATGCAATGTGTACAATATGTTTAAATCCTGTTTCAAACAAATTATTAAGGCACCTATGAAACAACTAGAGAAATCTGAAGCCTGAGTGTAGTTATATTTTTTTAAAGTATATTTCTGTTGTAGAGATATATGTATAGTATTTGTAAACAAAATAATTTTTCTGAGATCAGCTTTAAAATAACTGGGAGAATGAAGTGAGAGATAAAACAAGACTGATGATATATTGATAATTGCTGAAGCTGGGTAATGGGTACATGTTTTTATTTCTCTATCTTTATTTCTCTTCCATGCTTTCCATAATAAAAGTCTGAACAAAATAACTGGAGCCATTGAGTACAAATAGCTCTCAAGGGGTTTCACTCTAAAGGGGAGCAGAGATGTGGAGCAGTAGCTAGCAAGAGAAAAGAGTTATTCAAGATTTTTGTTATGATGCTAGACACATTAATAAATATATGTACATACCTTGTAACTTGCAGATTTAATCCCATCAGGAACTTCATCCTGAAAAAGAAAAAAAATACTTTTATACGACATTTATTCTATCTTCTAAAAAATATTTTAAATTTCTATGATTTACGAGAAAAATTCATAAAACAAATTACTGAAGTTAACATATTATTTAAATTAGGTATAGGCAGTTTTAATTTTATTTCTTACAAGTAAACAAAAATGTTCAACAACACATTCTGATTGTATATTACATTACATCATCAAAATGTAAAAATGCCACTTAGCTATTATTTCTTTTGATGCTCAAATTGTCCACATTTGGCCAGTAGGGGGCCCACTAATTGCTTACTTGATATTTGCACCTGTGTCCTTTTGATAGTACCCTAGGAATCTTTGGCACCATTTTTTGTTTTCTGTTATGACAAGATATTCTAAGCTCATCTTATATATTTCTCGTTCCAGTCTTAGAGTCAATCATTTTTTAAGGAGCTTTACTTCTTTTCAGAGGAAAATTGTCCTGGTCTTCAGTTGTGCATTAGCCACTTACTAACTACATCACCTTTCTGCCTATCATCAAAGTGATGCTATGAGTAGAGATAATGATGTATCTGGGATAACTCAGTAAATTTCAGGGCCTAATGCTAACTATATTCCTGAATTAGATTACACCTGCCCAAAGGGAACAACTCACACAGAGACAATCACTTCATTGTGTACCCTTTCAGACTCTAAACTAGGTCAATGTATGTTCTTTTTCTATGGCCAGATATTTCGATGATTTCCATTTTTTTAAATATAATAAAATATACCAAATTTATAGACCAATTTCAACAGAACTGACAACTTTACAAAATTTATTACTGCTTTATAGCCATCTTTGAACATTTGCTTAATTATTTTAGCAATTTAGTGAAATTCCTAGTAGAACTGTTAAGTCCAAGAGTATGTACCATTTTAATTTTTTTTTGATACATCTCCCAAATTAATCTCTGGAAAGACTTAACCACCAGAATGCTCAATTCTTATTCCCAGATTAATATTGGCTATTTTATTCTTTTTCACATTGGACAATTAATATTGGAGGTGAAAGAACGTTGTTTTAATTCATTGTAAAGGGAATAAATAACTGGCTTTTCAGCTTATAGAGAGATTTCAGCCTCTATGGGCAGACCATCTGCCACATTCAAATATTCTCTGGAATCAGGGGTGTAAATCAAAGGATATGGACTTTAAAGCGCCAAGTATGAGGAAGAGAATTTTAATTTTTATTATTTTTCTGTCTTCTGCTGGGTCCCAGGGTATAACATGAACCAACTCTAAAAATGAACTGAAAGGAAATCAAACTGTTGACAAATGAAATTGGTGTTGGTTCCTTGTTTAGTTCAAAAAAGGTATTAATAAAACAGCAGCACACCACCTGATGTAACGAGTTAACTGTATTTAACCTTGAACATATATCAGATTATGAAAGAATTATTAATTGTTTTAGGTGTGATGACTGCACTGTGTTCATGATGTATGTCCTTTTTGTTAAATGCATACTGAAGTATATAATAATTAGATATCAAAATATCAGTAATGTACAATACAAATGCTAGCTATGAAAGCTGATTATCTAGGCTGAAGCAAGTATTTCAAGGTGCTTGAAGTGATCTCTAGTCACTCTTTGGTTCTGACAGACTGCCCTACTTAGGAAATATCAGAACTGAGGCCAGGTTCATCCTAAGAGAAATGTGGTAGTTTCTCATGTTTCCCTTCTTTTCTCTCTTCCCCTCTGCTCCCATAGTGTGTACCTGTTCAGTAAATCTATTATTGGGCTATCACTTCTGTATTGAAATAATCCCTTAGTGTTTCTCTCCCTTATTAAACTATAGCTCAGTATAAAAGCTCATCTTATATGTCCAAGTCATGGCACTTAGTAGACCCTCAAAAAAATATTCACTATTGAACCAAATTACATTCAATTGCTAATTGATATTCTTTTACCAGTCTCTTCTTCATTTCCTCATCTTCGCCACAACCCCCTACAACATTGCCAATTATGTTTCCAAAATCTTGGGTCTAATCATGACACAATTCCTTCCTTTCTATAATATACTTAAGTGGAAAATCATCATCTAATTATCTTTTGTTATACTATAAGCATAACTTTGTTCAGGTAAGATATAAGAAGAAAAACAAATATCAAGCAAAAAGAATTACAGGTGCTCCTCACTTAAAATGGGGTTTTATATCCTAATAAACCCATCATAAATTAAAAATATACTGAGTCAAAATGCATTTAATGCATCTGACCTAAAAACCTAAAACATCATAGCTTAGCCTAGCCTACCTTAAATGTGCTCAGAACACTTACATGAGCCTGTGATTGGGCAAAATCATTTTGCTGCCACTGCCCAGCATCACAGGACAATATAGTACGGCATATACTAGCCCAGGAAAAGATCAAAATTCAAAATTCAAAGTACAGTTTCTACTAAATGTGTATTGCTTTCACACCATTATAAAGCCAAAAAGCCATAAATTGAACCACTGATTAAGTCGAAGACTGTATTAATCTCACTGATGAATAAAAGAATTATATTAACCATAAAATTTAAATTCTATTATGAAGGTAGTATAATTCAAAATTGGTTTTATATTTGCAAGTTTGGGTTTTTAATATGTAAATATTAAATATTATATTGGGCCTAATATTATTTTAGTTTTATTGGCCCATTTTAAAAAGTTTCAATTACTTGAAAAAAGACGTAACAGTTCTTAAATGGTTCTTACAAACTGACAAGGCTTGACAGCACAGTCTCTTCGTCCACATTGGTTGATATCATTCCAGAAAGGACATGGCCTCTTCAGGTTTACCTGTTAAATAATAATAGAAAATGTTTAAAGATAATCTCTAAAAATAGAATGTTTATAATTGACAGATATTAAATTATAATGCTATAACCTGGTTATGTTATTGGCTGCAATTATTCTATTTCCTTCACTTACCTATTAGAAACTCTATAAAACTCTATTAATTTCACTTTTACTTGTCAAGTTCCAATGATAACATAAATGTGTAGCTAGTGTAAGTAAATTGGTAGCGTTGGTTAGAAAGACACAGACTGCTACTAAACAAACCCTAAACCAATGGCAACTAGGAGCGAAAGTAGCTCAGGTCATCACTGCTCAACTTCTATTCTTTTTAAGCAAGTAACAGTTAACAAAATAGAACAGTTAGACAATTCTGAACTCAGACTATAACTCTATAATCCAATGATCAGGTTTTCTAAACCCTTTCAATAGATATTTCGAAATGAAATATGACAAGTGACTTGTTAAAATACTACAGGTAAGAATAAAGTTGAGTTTATCAAAAATATTTAATTATTTTAGTTAATTGAAATAAATCTGATGTCTTAGAAAATTATAAACAACTCACGATTTTGATAACAATCCATATAATAGTTTCTGTTCCAACTAGTTTCTAACTTTTGAATGCAAAACTCAGTTATTGAAATTAAAAGTATCCAATGGGTAGTTTCAGAATCACATGGTTCACTTTTGTGAAATGAATTTTCCTAACATAGCTTCAATCAATTTTAAGTAATAATTACAATTCTGAGGCTTAGTAATGCCTAAGAAAAATGTAATTATCCATTTAAACTTTAAATTTTCTTCTACAAAGAATTAAAAATAAAAATACCTTATAATATCTAAAGTAGTCACTCTCAAGAAGTCTTTGTAGTCTTGGGAAAAGCCTGTAGTTATTAAATTTATCAATGGTTTCAACATCACAGGTACAATCATCCAAGTAACCACTAACCTGTTACAAAGAAAACAAAATATTAAATCAAAATGTCTTAGATTCAACGGGGTTCTCTTTTCTCCCCTGGTTATGATGAAAGCCCACTACTCAATTAACCCTGTCATCCCTCCTCTCCAAAATTTTCTGAGATGAGGTAGGACAATAATCTAGTAAAGCTATTGCTCTTTCTATAGACCTAGAAGAATGCAGTGGATACTTTTGTAGGGTATACTGAGCTTATAATGATCCATGCACACCCAAAGATTTGGTCCCCTGCAGCCACTTTGTAACCATGCCCCCAGGCCTGACCAGGGGCGAGCATCTGACCCAAACCAGGCCATGGTTCCCACTCCAGGAATCTGGAATTGAGACTAAGAGGCAGAGAGAGATGTCTCATCCTGTGGTTAGACCAGTAAATGAGGAAACTCAGACCATATTCCATCATGTGAACTGAGGAGCACATGAACCAGTTAGCAGAGAAAGGAAAGATTTTAAAAGATACACAAAGAAATAGAGATTGGAAACAGAGAACACATGCTACCTAGACTCTCTAGTGTTTTCCAGCTCTCACTTCTACCCATCTTTCCTGAAGCCCAGTTGCATCCCCATCTTTGGCTTTTCTGAGACTATATTCTTATAATTCAGTTATCTCTCTCTCCTTTATTGTAGTTTCCTACAGGATGTATAGGTCAGAGACAAGCTTGGTGAATGTATAAAAAGAACTGATACTGAATTTATAAGGCAAACAATAATTCATTATAAAAATCTAAAGACCCTCAAATATTGAGCCATGACAATTTTATAGGTTTGAAATGGTGCTTAGAAATTACTTATCATTAGCAACACTGAGATAGCAAATTGCCAATCCTGATCTTCCAGTGCTTAAAACTGATGTCTCAACTGTATTTACTAAATCAAATTATTAAATGGACCTATACAAGGATACAATGAGAAATCATACTATAATCAGTGTTACCAAATTGTAAACTAAAATTCTTAGATGTTTCTGTGGGAGTAGGCAAATATCTAACAGAATTAATTAAATATTGCTTCAAGTAAGTAATAGATAGATCATGATTTTTTAAAAGTAAATAAAATTTTAAAAAATATACAGCATGCTGCAGAAAAAGGATCCTTATCATACTTTGGTCTGAATATTTGCATTATAAACTACTTTTAATTTTATTTTAGGGAAATTTGCTGCCAAAAAAAATTTTTTTTTAATCTAGTGGTAAAGAAGCAAATAAATAATACTTTACTGAAACATTGAATTTAGGTGTTTTCCTTTTGGAATATGTAAAATCCAACACACCTTTTAATTTCAAAACATCACAAAATAGTAATGAAAATTTTTCACCTAAGAAGCAAGAATACTTTGGATAATGACAACAATATTCAAGAACTAAGTTGTTGTTGTTGTTGTTGTTGTTGTTGTTGTTGTTGTTTTTACCAATTTGCCTTGTCTTATTTGTTTTTAGACTAATTCAATTTCTAGAAATATGATCTACATATTTGTCACTGTAATAACTATGTTCATTTCATATGCAAATATATCCTTGCTTCCTGTTAAAAGATCTCTGAGTATACAATAATCTTAGAGTCCTAATTTTGGACTCTAACAAAAGTGTTCTAAACCAGATGATTTGATTTTTCACACCTGTTTCTTTTAAACCTTAATAGCAGAACTTCTAAGGATATAAAATAGCTACTGTTTCTCCCCTTGGATATGAATTATTATGCAAAGAATAACAGGCTCAAAGACTGCAAAGGCCAAAGGAACATTAAGTCACAAAAGAAATACACAAAAAACTTGAGAGAAAGTATTTGAAGCAACACATTTTTTCACATGAGTAATTCACTTTTAAGGTAAAAATCTATCTTCAACATTCAGGCTCAGGCATCACATCTCTTCAGAAGCTGCCCTGTCAGTACCACTCACTCACCCTGCTGGGTTAACTGCCTCTTTTATGTGCTCCCA
>CM053509.1:32535954-32622583 GCA_028627145.1 Eidolon dupreanum | reverse complement strand
AAAAATGACCCTTTTCTGTGTGCCACTTATAATCACTGAAGGCAAAAGAGCTTTTCAATCTTAGTTGTAAACCATCAACTTCCTTTTAACTTCTCTTACATGTTTCTAGATAACAAAACTGCCAAATTACTCAGCAAAACAACAAAATCCAAGAATATAAAGCAGTGAAAAAGATATCTCTTCCCCTCCTGATATTTAAAGTGTTTCTGTCCTCTGTGAAATAGTATCATTGCCCCTACACACATAAAATGTTATTTCTGATAATAAATGAATAGTAAATCCACTTAAAAGGATGCTTACCCCCAATTTTGTGTAAATAATTTTTATAAACAGAAGCTAACCAAAAGATGACTTTAAGAGCAATGACTTTAATGTACAAGCATTGTAGATCCAGAAACCTGGATATTTTTTTTTAATTTTTTGTTCATCTGTTGCTAACAGTAGGAAATCATCACAATATGCTTATAATCAAATTTGTGCACTGAGGAGTAAGGACCATCCTTACAATTCTAACCAGTTATATGGTTGTCACAGTTTGAGAATCTCATTACAGTAAGGAAAAAGAAAGGCCACACAGGGCAATGGTCACCCCAAAGACACCAGGCACTGGGCTTAGACACAGAAAAGCCACACGAAGCCATTCTCCTGCCTGACAAGGAGATCTGAGAGCAGACCCCTCACCCCACACCACCCCCGCCCCCACAAAAAACTGTCCTGGCCAGAGACTGGCGAAGACATCCAGTACAGGCACAACACACACAATTCCAGGTCAAGTTAGAAGTTTGAAAGACCAGGTTCTGCAGAAATAACAAATATTGAGATATTGAGTGTGTATGCACACTGCGCACACCCTCTCCGGGTGGGGAAGACTAACAAAGATGCATAAATCAAATCGGTAAAAACACACAGAGTGCACCCACACCTCTCTCCCCACGCCTGATCTGAAGCGCGGGAGGGCACTTGGAGGTCCAGGCTGCGGTGGGAGACCCGTCCACACCGACCCGGGCGAGCTGCAGAGGACTCAGCCCAGCCGGGGAGCAGAAGCACAAGAGGCTCGTTCCGGGAGGGTGAAGAGGCAAGGATGTACGCCCAGCCCCTCACCTGCCTGGGTGCGCGGGAAAGAGCGCAGGGAGAAGGCTGGGAACACCGAGATGGGCAGCACGGCCTCGCACACCCCTCACCTGGCAGAAGCACCTCTGCGCCGCCGTCTCTGGGGGCTGCTGCTCGCAGTGGCCCAAGCCGAACAGCCACACTGCGCCCAAGAGGCGGATCAGGAAGCCCCAGCGGATACCCATAGCCGCTGCTGCCGCTTGTCGCCGCGCACCTCGGAGAACCCAGCACTGGGGCGCAGGCCGTGCGTCCATAAATGAAGCCGCGCCGGCCGGCCCCCTCCGGCGCCCCACCTCCGGGCCGCCTCCCGGGCCCGCCCGCAGGCGATCCAGCCTCTCAGCGGCCGCCACCTCCCCGTGGAGCCTGCGGACGTGCCGAGGCGCCCGCGCCGGCTGCCTGGGTCCTCGCGCCGCTTTCTTCCCGCGCGTGAGGTTGACGAACGAACCTGCTTCCCGGTTCCGCCCGCCCGTCAGCCGCGCGCACCCCCGCCCCACCAACGCCGCGAGCCTGGAGACCAGGCCGGACTGGCCCGCCCCGCCCCGCCCCGCCCGCAGTCCCCGCGCAGGAGTCGGGGTCCTTCCTACTCTAAGACCCAGAGCCGGAGGGGTCTGTGTCTTCCTGCAGGGTCGCGTTCTACCGCGCGACCCTTGGTCAGGCCTTCTCTATCCCACCGCATGAATACATGTCCCCAGTGTCCCCGGCCGTCTTAAAGCTGAAAGAGATGTTAGTGATCATCTAGACCAGTGCTGCATTTGTAATGTAGATTTTCCAGTAGACACATCAAAAGAACAATATGGAACAGGTGAAATTAATTTTAATGTTATGTTTTATTTAACACAATATGCAAAATATTTCAAAATAGAATCAATATTTTACATTTTTCTTTTCATCTTTGAAACCTATCGTGTATTTTATACGAACTAGCTACATTCATAATCAAATGTGGCTTTGTATGGGACAGCGAAGGTGGAGACTTTCCTCTCACCGTATAGGAGGAAACAAGCCAGAGGGGTGAGATGATGTGAGTCAGCCAGGACTGGGAGCTGGGTCATGACAGAGACAGGTCTTCTGATTCCCAGCCGTGGGACTAGTCTATCAGTTTGTTGTCTTCAAGAAGAAATTTTAAATTGAAACTGGAAAGCTTTCTAACATCGTATACAGTAAAAGTCTAAATATTTCAAATTATCTTTTTTTTCTTGGTAAACCTTTTTTTTTTTTTTTTTTTAAAAAAGACATCATTTAATGAAGTAGCTTAAGATATGGTATAACCAAAATAGGTATCACTTCTATTTTCTAGCTGAGAAAAATAGGCATAGAAAGTTTATATACGTTATTCAATCACGTAGTATAGTAGAGGTGAGACTCAAACTTAGGTATTTCTTACTTCAAAGCCCATAGCTTTAGCTCTGTCCATCAGTGCCAAGCATACTGACGTGTAATTAAAAAAAAAGTCATCAGCCATCTGAGATCCTGGTGGGATTGGGAAGCTCTGATTTTAATATCTACAACATGCCACATGTAGGTATCAATATGTATATTAATAATAGGTAATATATTAATATAATCTACCCAGAAAATTCTTTTTCATTATACATGTACATACATCCTACTTATCCTTCCAGGCCAGACCCAGCTTATTCACTTCCTCTTCTATGTGGTCTTCCTGGTTTCCTCTTCACCTAGTTCCAGTCTCTAAATGAATTTCAATACAATAAATTTACTCTATGCCAAGCTGAGCTTGATGTTAGTCATATAAAGATATATAAGGCCCAGTCACTGCACATGGAGGGACACCCTATGAAATTTAGTATTCAATCTTTTGATATTTTCTACTTCATATTTCTACCACTGAATTGTAATCTCTTTAAACTTTTTAAGCAGGGATTATGCCTGTTGACACCCAAAGATCTTAACAAGGAGCATTTCAGCACATGTTTGTAAAATGAAAATATTTTTTATGTGGCCACAGTATTAATATTTAAAGATTTGGCCATCAAAATGAGAGACAATATGAAAAGGGAAACAGAATAAAGCTTAAAATTGCAGAACAACCTGAATATGAATCAGCTCTGTGTTTCACCCTGATGCAAGAACGTGTGGTTTGGAAGAGTTTACTTTTTTTTTTTTTTTTAATTTTATTGTCTCTTTTTAGCTTTACTAGAGTATAACTGACAAAATTGTAAGTTATTGAAAGTGTACATTATGGTGATTTGATATACATACACATTGTGAAAGGATTTACCCCCATCAAATTAGTTAACACATCTTTCATCTCACATATTTACCCTTTTCCCTCATTTGGTGAGAACATTTAGGTTCAACTCTCTTAGCAAATTTCAGTATATAATGTTATCAACTATAGTCACACATTATACATTAGATCCTAATACCTTATTCATCTTATAATTGAAAGTTTGTACCCTTTTACCAACCACTCTCTATTTCCCCCATCCCCTAGTCCCTGGAAACCACTTTTCTGCTCTCTGTTTCTATGAGTTCCACTTTAAAAAAAAAAAATCATTATTCCACGTATAATTGATACCGTGCAGTGTTTATCTTTTTCCATCTGGCTTATTTTACTTATTATAATGCCCTCAAGGCATATCCATTGTAGCAAGTGGCAAGATTTCCTTCTTATGGCTGAATAATAGTCCATTGTATATGTACACCACAGCTTCTTTATCTATTTATCCAATGCCAGATATTTAGGTTGTTTCCACACTTTTGTGATTGTGAATAATCCTGCAATAAATATTGGACTACAGCTATCTCTTTGGGATAATGCTTTTGTTTTCTTTCGATATATACCCATAAGTGGTATTGCTGGATCTTACTTTATTTTATTGACAATTATGTTTTTTCCTTTCAGATTTGTAAAAGATTTTAGAATGTGTAAAATGTAGTTTATACATGTGGTGTAACTATCACTGACATTTCCCTGAGAATCCTTCAAGTCGGACTTTTGTGTAAGTTTACTTCTTCAACTGTGTCTGCTCTAGCAACCATTTCACCTGTGTTAGAGCCCATGAAATAACTGATTAGTCATTCAGTAACTATTTAAGGAGCACTCATAGGATACATAGTTCAACCTTTTATCTCTTCAAGTCCAGCCTCCCATCTATTATAACTTTGCTAAACAACATTAAATTTTTTAGAGATGAATAAGGTAACAACTTTGTTATTCTAACACTAGTCATTATAACAATAACATGACTTAGGCTTAATGTATACAGCCTTTCTTGATTGAATTCTGATTACTGTGCAAATAATATCTATTGTTTATTTTTTTTTAATGACCAAAGCCGGAAACTAAGTTGAGCCTAAGTTTCTCAACAGGACATAAAAATTTCTGTCGGAAGCTTTCCAGTTCCTAAATGTTTTCTGGCACTGAATAGACTAGATGGAAATAATTTAAAGAAAAAAGGTTGGGTCAAGGAAAAGAAATATTATGATACACAAAAGAGGAAGAAAGACTAAGTAAAAACCTGAAAATTTGGTGCTGATATTTGGTTAGATCTACTTATTTAATTAGTAGTTACTGAATACAAACGTACACATGGTACATTGCTAGACTTTTCTCTCAAGAAGCTTGAGATCATCTGAGATGGAGAGACATGCCACCCAAGCTCTATCTTCACTTTCTTTATTTACTTCATATTCCTGAAAGAGCAAGCTGTAGATAGGAACTGACTTCACTTTGTAACTTCCTATTCTCACCTTGACTCACCATGCAATCTAGTTTCCAAATCCACCCTCCTGAAATTTCTCTTTACCTGACTTCCAAGTTCATTTTTCTAGATGGCTCCATTGAACTTCAAAACCCAACTGCCTATTGGACATATCTGTCTGCTTTTCTCAGAAATGTTTGGTCACACTACCATTTATATCTTGACACCTAAAAAGCAGGAAACTGTCCTCAATTCTTCCCTCTCTTTTACCCCCCACTACCTATTGATAAACCAAGTCCTGCCAGTTCTGCCTTCTATTTATTCCCTCCTTTCCAACTTTATGACTAAAGACTAAGTTTCAGCCCTTGTTGTCACTCACCTGATTTATTGCCACACTACCTTCACTGATCACTCAGCTTCTAAGCTCGTACCCCTCAGAAAACAGCCTCCAACGCTAGCCTGGTTTCTCAAAAATGTAAATCTGACCATGTCACACCTCTGTTTAAAATCTTCAATGTTCCCAGTTGTCCGAGGAGTCAAGTCCAAGATTCTCAGCATGACATTCAAAGTCCTCATGATCTGGCCCTACCTACTTCTTCAGCTCTATCTCCAACACCTCTCTGCCTTGTAGGCAGTGAATTGTTAAGAATTTCCTAAATAGACCTTGTTTCCAGCCTCCAGGTCTTTACTTACCTTTTTTCCTCCCCTGAAATGTTTTTTCCCCTGTCCCACACTCATCACCCACACTTCAATGGCTATCTCTCTAATCTCCTCCATCCTGTGTGGTTGAATTAGAGTCCTTCTCTTTGGTTCCATAAGGTCATATAATTTGTGCTTACTACATGGAATGAAATATATATTTATGTATAGTTTTTCCCCATAGAGAAATTTGCCTTGGTAGTCTCAGGTTCTCTGGCATTTGGTTTTGTGTATGTGCTTTGCAAGATGACTCCTGAATGAATTAATGAATGTACAAATAAATTAACTAACAACCTTGAAAAGATAATAATGGCAGGAGATGTCACAGGGCAATGTGTGATTATGATTCAAACAAATGCTATAAGCCTAAAGGCGAAGGGATCATTTTGGGCAGAAGTAATTATGGATGGAAAAGAGGACACGACAAAAATTGAAACTGACAAAAGAAGATTCTCAAAAGTATGGATGTGAGAAAACTAATGATGAAGTAGGGGCTCAACTACCAGTCGATTCATTAGAAAAAAAATAAAGTTATCTAAAATTCATTCAGAAAACATTTTGAGATCAGGATTATCTAGTCAAGAAACAAGAGTGGCTACAACCCAGGGACTCTGCTTAGAACAATTCCAGGGAGAGGAGAAAGGGAAAAGAGAGAGTTGCAAAATGAAAAAAAGGTAGATTAAGTCCTTGCATGCTGAATGTTAAAATTCCTCCCTGCCTCTAGCAGACCACTTGTAAGGCTCAGCTCCAAAAATGCAGGCCTTATACACACCTGCTCTCCACTTACCTCCATCACATCTGATCTCTAGCATTCTAAAAGGAGGTGAATAACTCTTCCAGGAATAAATAATGTCATCAAAAACAACAAAAAAGCTGTTTCCTCCCACTCACACAGTCAGAATTCTAATGTCTTTTTATTTTACTGACTCTAGACTAGAAAACCATGGCTTGCCAGATTGTTAAAGAAAGCTTCCGATGTGAAATAGACCAAAACAAGTAGGAAAAAAAAAGTACTTTGAGGAAACAAAAAGGGACAAAGGAAGACAAACAAAAATCTATAATCAATATTGTCAAAGACATAAGAGCAGGATTTCATAAAAAAGAACAAACATAGGACAAGAAAGAGTTCTTAGAAACTAAATATATGATAGCCAAAATATAAAGTTTCAACAGAAATGTTCGAAGAAACACTGAGGAAATTTCCTGGATAGTGGAATAAAAAGACAGAGGTAGATATAGATGAGAAGATATATATATATATAAAAATAGAGGATTAATTCAAGGAGAACAGAGTTTGGCTAATAAGAGACCACTAAGAGAGAATGGAGAACAGAGAAGAATATAATCTTAGAAGTTATTTAAGAAAAGAGCCAAAATCTAAATTGATAGGGCACACTGACTGCCCAGTTCTATGAATGGAAAAAGCCCCTAACAGATAAAGTTTTCAGAAAGAAAACCAAAAAGCCTGATCCCTACAAAGAACTGAGAATCAGAAGAGCAACTACAGAAACATCGGAAGCTACAGGACAATGGAGCAAGACCTTCAAAATTCTGAGAGAATTCTATAGGTAGCCAAACTATTATTTAATTTGAGAGTAGAATTAAGGTACTGTTATATATGAAGAATAATGTACATTTTTACATCTTTCTCAGAAAATTACTGAGAGGATATGATCCAAACAAACAAAGAAGTAAACAAAAATGAGGAGACCTGGGTGTCAGAAAAGATAGCACACAAGAGAGGAATTAAAGTTCTAGAAGAGAGATATGCAATAGCCCTAGAAAGCCCAGATTAGAGCAAGGAGATGGAGGTCTCCAAAAAGAGTGTCTCTGGCTAAAACAGAGGACTGGAGGGATACCTGATGTGACTGACTTTTTGAAAAACATTATTTGGACAGAGTTTACAATTTATATTGAAGTTGGGAAGAAAAGCGATTAAAAAAAACTAAGCACATTTAAAAAATGAGGCAGCTTTTTAAATTCCAGGAAGTTTAAAACAGTTTTACATTAAAGCAAATATAACTATAGCATATTGTTTGACTTACATATCCCCACAGTAAGACAAATACTGGATAGTGATTTAACCAAAACTTTTATGTATTGTATGTATGAAGGATGATGGTTGGGAAAGTGGGGATCTGGAGAGATATGAGTGCTAAATCTTTATCTTTCTTATGAGGATGTCAAAAGATAAATCCTAAAATTGATCTATCAAGAAACAGCAGCATAAGCATATTATTGAGAAATATGGAAATAAATATAGAAGAAACATTAAAGAATAGGGGAATAGGACTAGGGGGTAGATTAGGGTGGGGCAGTAGATGCCTCTTTTTTCATCCAAGCCTTGTAGTACTTAAAAAAAAAAGCAACTATATTTATGCATTAATTTGATCAAAGAAGTATATTTCTCCAAAGCCTAGGAATTCTAATTTCTATGCCTACTTCAATACCTTACTGCTTAGCCATAGACACATTCAATTAAGTGCATTCTGGTAGGGATTTCGGGGTTGATATTTGGGATGACAAATTTCTAAAGACAAATGTTATGGCTTATGTGTGAACAAAGTAGTTACTACTTTCTTATCTGGTACAATTTCCCAGTTTCTCTCTAGAAGAATATCAGTTCCTATCCTCTTTATCTATCACTGTGTAACAAATTACCTCAAAACTTAATGGCTTAAAACTTTTATCATCTCACAGTTTTTGTGGGCCAGCAATTCAGGAGCTAAACTAGGTATGATTCAGTCTCTACAGTTGCAATCAAGACTAGGGCTTCAGTCATCTGAAGGCTTGCCTAGAGCTAGATGCTCTGTTTCCAGGATGGCTCACTCACATCAGTGCTGGCAGGAGTCTCAGTTCCTTGCTGGCTATCCCTTGCCATGTAGGCCTTTCCAAAGATCTGCTGATGTATTCTCATGGCATGACAGCTGGCTTCTCCCAGAAGGAGCAAACCAAGGGAGAACAAGGCAGAAGCCTCAATGCCTTTATGATCTAGCCTCTAATTGTGTACTGTCACTTCTACTTTATTCTTTTTGTCCAGAGCAAGTTTGTTAGATGGGAATGGTGGGTGTGGGGATTAGGTTCCACTTCTTGAAGTGGGAAATAACAAAGAATTTGTGTACATAATTTAAAACCACAACATTCATCAATGCTAAATTATAAGTCATTTAGGAGACTAGACTATCCTTAAGTAATTTTTTGAAGATTTAAATCTTCTTACTACTATTTGTTATGACGTCACTTTTAAGCCCCCCCCCACCCCCGCCAAAACAAGATAGCCATATGTTCTTTCTCATATCTCTTCTTTTATACTCTATGATATTGTAAGTTCCTTGAGGACAGATGATATTTCTTAATCTTTGTATCTCTGCTTACCTATCATAGTGTCTAATATATTCACATATTCTTTCAATAACTTGTAAACATAACCGTATTCAAGAAATAGTCACAGTCCTTGTTTTCCTGGAGCTTACAGTGTACTGAGAGAAAAGACATTAAACATTTAATCATACTTATGAATATATAATTACAAATTGAGCTACATTTTCTGAGGAAGAGGAATACAGTCTTACAGGTGCATATAAAAGGAACAGGGCTGTTCTACTGCTGGTATAGGGAAAATAGATAGGAGGTCCATCTGAAATGGAAATTTTGCCAGATGGGTGAGAGAAAAAGAACACAGGTCAAAGGAGTTTGAAATATTGGTGTGTTATGTTGAAATAACACATAAGTATGCACTCACAAATATTTATTAAATTGAATAGAAATGAGCTGTCTTTTTATCTGTCTCTTCTTCTTTACTTTTTGATGTTAGAGGTGATATATTTTAATATGGGTGGACAATAGTTGCAGCTGAGTGAGAGAAAGGCCTATCCTTGCTCAATTCATTTTCTATTGTTATCATCTACTGCAATACCCAGTTATATTTGGAAAAACAGAATAGCATATTCACACAATACACATAAGATTTTTTCCTAATAAATCTGAAGACATATTTAATGTGATTTTGGTAATTTAATTCACATAAATATATACTTTATATGTATAGATAGGATATACCTAGTTAAATTCAAACATCCAGGGCCACTGAATAAGATGAGATCAAATGGACTCTATTTGGGGAACTTGATTGATTCTATTGTAATAACAATAAATTCTCTCCAGGAACAAAGTTGTGAAGAGGTACAACAATAGGGACTTGTACTGCAAAAACTAAGATCATTACTCCCCTTAAAATAAATAATTTAAAGTAACACTGTTGAATGCTTACTATGTGCCTGATGTTGTTAATAGCAATAGGCACACTATCTTATTTAATACTCATGACATCCCTATGATATAGGTACAATCATTATGCTCATTTTACAGAGTATTGAGAGATTAATTTGTCCAAAGGCACAGAAATGCAAAAGACAGTCCTGTGAGACTTCAAATTACTGATGGCCTACTTTAGCATCTTTATCTTGTGCCCCGCATGGCCAGTCTCATTGGCCTCATTTCTGTTGCTGGAAATGAGCCATGCTCTTTTTCATCTCAGGATCTTTGCACTTGCGGTTTCCATGATTTGGAAGGTTCTTCTCCAGTTTGTTGCACAGCTGACTCCTTATCTCACATCTCTTTTCTAAATTAGTTCTCCTCGCCTTACTCTCATCATCATGTTTTATTTTCATTTATTAGTCTGAAATTATTTTTTTTCATCTCCCCACCGGATCATATACTTAGTACCTCATTCACTGAATGAATAAATGAATGAAATAGCCTACTCTTTTTGTACCTGGAGGTCTTGGATAGTACTGTGTCATACTAATAGACTATCGAAGCTACATATAGAGATTGCACATTCTGTACTTCGCTCCCATCTCAGTTTATTTCAATGTCTTTTGTGGTTCCAGGACAGTAGTAATTTAAGAATACCTAGGCCTCTCCAGGGACGACCAGTGTAACAGCATCCTGCTTTATCCAGCCTGGCCTGAAGGGGACAGTGTAGCGGGAGGCCTGCTTACGCGCAGGCCCACGCCTTGGGTGAAAGACGCAGAAGTCGGAGAGGTGGAGCCGACCGGAAGGGGCGGGGTCGTCCACGAATCCACGCCTCCAGGGAGGCTCTTCTCCCTCGCCCCGCCCCTTCCCCCGCCCTGGCGGCCATGGCCATTCCCGGCATCCCCTATGAGCGGCGCCTTCTCATCATGGCGGACCCTAGAGATAAGGCGCTTCAGGACTACCGCAAGAAGCTGCTGGAGCACAAGGAGATCGACGGCCGTCTCAAGGAATGTGAGTGCACCTTTCCACATAATCTTGTGCCAGGACCCGCTTCTGTCTCTGACAGAGCTGAAGCCTTTGGCCGAGCCCGGCAGCCGACCCCTGGCGATGGGAAGGCCTCCGTCCAGGGACAAGGCGCTTTGTCATCCGGCCCTGAGATTGGGAAGCAGAGCCTCTTCGGGCGTGGAAATGGCCCAGTCTGGTCCAGGTGACAGAGAGAACATTCCCAGTTCTGAGATGGAAGTGAAAGAGGACTAGAAAAGGCGGGAGGGAAGAAATGGGCCAGGGATGTTTACCAGTTTGGGATGTAAGGAGAACAGTGCGGAGTCTTGGGACCAGGAGAAGGGAAGAGGCTTGAGTCAAGGAAACTCATGCAAGAGGTGAGACTCGGGAAGTTGGTTTGTTAGTGGAGTGGAATGCTGGACGCAGAACTTGAGAAGTCTATTGGTAATAATAAGCCTCCTCGTCTTTTCTCATGTTTCGAGTTGTACTTTTATCAGGCACACAAGTTTCCCTTACCTCCCGAGCTAAAAGAGCAGTGCACCTTCACTGGCACGCCTGAGTGGTTTAATTAAATGAAAGAAAACCATAGCTTTGTAATTTTGCGGAGCACTGCACCTGTTGACCTTATTTACGGTAGAAAGCTGGAGAGTAATAATCCATGTGGGTAGGTGAAGAGGTGAGGAAGAGTCTAGCTTTTATCATTTGGATTTGTAGTCGCACATCCGGAAGTGTCAGAGTCAGTATCTGTTAAGAATGTAACCTAAAAAGTGCTTAGACAATGAAGTATTGCGATTAAGAAAATAAAATGATGGTGCTTTCTCTGTAACATTGTTTTTAAATGTACCATCTACAAACAGCATTATTTTTCGTGGTCTGATACAGTGGTTATAAAATATATGTAAAGTGAAATAGACTTAAATAAATTTAAGTAAAGTAAGATTTAGTAATTTAAACTCACTAAGATTATTGTTTAATTAAAAATGTTCAAATTTTATTATTTCAGTAAGGGAACAGTTAAAAGAACTTACCAAGCAGTACGAAAAGTCTGAAAATGATCTGAAGGCCCTACAAAGTGTTGGGCAGGTAAGTAATGGAGTTTGGGGTATACAGGGTGATGGTAATTGCTTTGTTTTTTTTAGCTGTTAGCAGACAGTAATGCTTTTTTTCTTTCCTTCTTAGATTGTGGGTGAAGTACTTAAGCAATTAACTGAAGAAAAATGTAAGTGGATTAGATTGTTAGTAAAGAAAAAAGAGTGGATTCCCCCCTCCCACCACCAACTTTTGAAATGCTCATTATTCTAATGACCATAGTGAAGGTAGATGCTATACTTGCATAGATTTACTTTTCTTACACCTATGTATTATCTTCTTGGAGGACAAAAATAAAACTCAGCCTGCCACCTATGTGGGTATATTTTTTTTTTTACTTGCTATTTTTCAATTTGTTTTTTCATTTTCTTCCTCTAGTCATTGTTAAAGCTACAAATGGACCAAGATATGTTGTGGGTTGTCGTCGACAGGTAACACTTTACATCTGTATAGTGCTTTATAATTGACAAAAGCACTTTCACATAAGTTATTTAATTCTTGAGGTAAGCAGGTCAGGTAGTATGCTCATAACTCCCAAAGGTGATTTGCTCAGATATTATTAGCAAAGCCTAAAAAACCATGAGCTTTGACTTCTGATATTCTCTACTTTCTACTGTATTGAGTTGCCTCAGTCAGCACTACACTCTTAGAAATCAAAGACTTTTAGAACTTGAAAATAACTCAGATCATTTTTTCAATGCTTTTTTTTTTCAAAGGGGACTTAAAAAGATTATACCCTATCAATTACTTATGTTTTATATTTAAAAATTTCAAAATATTACTTATAATTGTTACTATAACTATAACCTAAGTTGATTTTAGTATGAATTCATTTAGATTAGAATAGGCAAATTGAAATAAGTCCACATTTCTTTATTCAGTCATCAAAAATGCCAGCAAATGGCTTTAAATCATTTAGTAGCCTCTAAAGCCCATTTATGTACCACTCTATTTATTAGGAAGTGTCCTTGGAACATAGTTATAAATTCATTGGGAAGAGCTTTCTCCAAGTATGTGTTGTAACAGGTTCAGGTTTTAAAACATTGATATAGCATGACTGTTGAACAGAATTTAATCCAGGGACTAACTTTGATCTTAGGATTTTGCCAGGTATATAAGTGGGATGACATTTTCTAAATCAAAATTTTAGATGCCTAGTCTGACAAAGGATTTTTATGTCCCTTTTAGGGCCCTTAGGATGCCAAACATTGGCATTTCTAAGGTATTTTATGGTTGTATGAGGGCAAGAGAGTATTTGAAACTGGGAAACATTAGAAAAGCCAGAGTATATATTTTCTATAGATGTAAAATGTTGAAATAGCTTCACATTGATCTCTTTTTAGCTCTTAAAGTACCTTACTGTCAATTTTTTTTAGCTTAAGTATTTTGCCTGTCTCTACTTCATTTTAATTGTCACTCAATCCTAAACTTAGAGCTCTTTGCAAAATCCTGTGAAAAGTGGTCTGTAATTTGTGTAATTCTGAAATCATATTGACAAGCAGTTTTTTAAACTATGGAAAAAACTAACTTTAGTTTTGAAAAGTAAATTCTAACCAAATAAGTTACTCTGCCTAAATATGCCAATATTTAGTATGATTCAACCTAATATATACCTTATTTAGCAGTGTCTGATAATGTAGCAAAGGCATGAATGATAATTGCTGGGGGTTTTTTGTTTGTTTTTGTTTTTAGCATTTTAATAAAAATCTCTAAGGAGAAACAGAGTATATTTCCCCCTTCTGTGATCAAGTAACACATTCTTCCTAAAAGCTATAGTTTTTAGAATAAATCTAATAGGCACGACTTAAAAATCCTTCTCTTTTCTAAAAATGTTCTCTTAGCTGATTTCTGTATAAATCCTTTGGTACTAATTGCCAAAGTTAATGTACTGTATATAGTGCCTGAATCAAAATAATGAGCAGAACTATATTAAATAGTAAACCTTTGAAAGTAATATACTAAAGTTCCTTTCTTCTTTAAAAACAAGATTATTACTACCTCAGACTTTGTGTGTGAGTGATTTTACACTTCATGCTGAAATTGCATAAAAGAGTATCCTTTTAGGGGGAAGAGAGAAATAACTTTGAATTATGACTTTTATACCCTTCTGTTGGCATGGTGTTCATAATCTAATATTAGTGTTCTCTCTGAGAATAAAAATGGTTACTTAGCTTCTAAATATAACCTTGTTAAGAGTGTTATTCTCTTTATTAAGTGTTTATGTAACTCTTTTTGTTTTGCAAAATTAGCTTGACAAAAGTAAGCTGAAACCAGGAACAAGAGTTGCTTTGGATATGACTACACTGACTATCATGAGGTAGGTTTCTTATTCTATGTAGTGTACCTTTGTTTTCACAGAGAGATTTTGTCCAAAATATATGTTTTTTTGAGATCATTGAATATTTTGCCACTTTTTCCCTTTTACTAATTCCTAATTAATTTAAACATGTTTTTATAAAATTACCTACAGGTGCTTACATAAGTGAGTCATTTATACTCTATAGGCAAAAAACAAAAAAAGTACATCTTTTAATTAAAAGAAAAATATACATCTTATCATTACAGATATTTGCCAAGAGAAGTGGATCCACTAGTTTACAACATGTCTCATGAAGACCCCGGGAACGTTTCTTATTCTGAGATTGGAGGGCTTTCAGAACAGATTCGGGAATTAAGAGAGGTTGGTAGTTTATGCTTTGTTTTCTGAACTTTAAATAATGAGTATTGGTTTTAAGGTTCCTGCAGTAAGAGAGAGATGAAAAATCACTTTGTCCAAATAATGGTTACTGAATATTATACATTTAGTATTCTTATTGAGATAAGAATAGTCCTGAATTTCTAGCTATGAAAATTATAGCTGTTTATTAATTTGGAGATAACTTGGTATTGAAAAATCCTGCTCTTTTTGACAAAGAAGAAAAGAACAACTAAGAATAATTGATATAATTCAATGCCCATGCCATCCATGATTTTGATCATTGTAGGTTACTTGGATCAGAGTACATTTGGATTATGTGTGTAACATAGTTTTTCTCATATCCTTATTAGCTTCCCACCTTTATAATAGTGTAAGTTACCTGTGCCTTAAATATTTTATTTAGGTGGAGCTGTGTGCTGCCATTTAAGAAAAATACTAGCTTTAGGGGGCTTAAACCTTTTAATCTCTTAGGTGAAGAAACTAATCAGGATTGCCTTGCTTCATAGCACAGATGACTTCTTAACCATTCTCTTTAAAGCAAATTTATTGTCCTATTAATTTCATCCTAATTTAGGATGGAAATATTTAAGAATGAAGGAGGATAGTCAGAATGGTTTACATCACCTGATTCAAGTGCTAAGCCACTAGCTTTCAGACTTTAGTACATTAAATTTTCTAGTACTCTTATTATTAAAGATACAGATTCTTAAGCCCTCTGCATGTTTTGGATGCAGCAGATTGTGGGTGGGACAAAAAAGCATTAAACCAAGCATTCTAGGTAATTATGAAACCAAATTGTTAGTTGATAAAGCACTAGCCTGAGCATAAATTAAAATCTAGTCTTCTTACCTTGTAGTTAGTGAAAGGTCAACAGAAGAACAACAAGTGCTTCATGGAACTGTGAAATCTTGTCTTTTATAGTGATTTGCTGTGTTAGCCATAGAAGCAAAAGGAATTCCGCCCCTTCCCCCCCCACAACACACACATGCATGTGTGGCACCCTTCTCCATATGCATACACTTCAGAATATTGATTTCTCACACTTGGGCTTATCTTAACTCACACCTTATGGACACAGCTATTCAATAGAAGTTTAACTCTCAATTTACGAGTACTCTATAAAGAGTTTAAGTTGGGCTGTCAGACACTCAATTTTTCTATTCTCTAGTTTTCTTTCCTTGAATCAGTCTTAGTAGGACATTGAGAGCACAACTATTCAATGGAAGTATAACTCTCAATTTACTAATACTCTAAAGAGTTTAAGTTGGACTGTCAAACCCTTAATTCTTCTATTCTCTAGTTTTCTTTCCTTGAATCAGTCTTAGTAGGACATTGAGAGCAGAATATTTGGTTCTTTTAAGGTTGCTATGATAAACTGTCAACAAATAAAAATTTTATATACCTTTTCCCTTAGTGGCAATTATAATTTACCAAAATTTATTTTATAATTATTTTGTGTTGTATGCCCAAATGCAAAATAGTATAGATCTTTTATTTATTTTGCTTGACTGATTTTTATAGTATATTTTTTGCATTGAAGCATAATTTCTGTTCAGTGAAATACAGTTTTAAAATATACAATTGAAGTGTGTTTTGACCAGTTATATGCCTGTGTAACCATCACTCTAATCAAGTGTGTGGTTTGTTTAAAATAACTACACACTTTTTAATGAATTAATCTAAAAAACATTATTTAAAAATTTTCAAAGATGAGATACTTTAAATCTACCTGAAGAAAATCCTCTAATATAAATTGTTTTATGTAACATGGAATTCTAGATATATTATAAATTATGATGTGTCTACCTAACTACATTGATATTTTACTTAAAATATTTGAAAGTACATCAAAACCTTTACCAGCTGTTTAAGAAACATGCAACTTCTTTTCTAGGTGATAGAATTACCTCTTACAAACCCAGAATTATTCCAGCGTGTAGGCATAATACCTCCAAAAGGCTGTTTGCTATATGGACCACCAGGTTAGTATTGAATTATGTCTGCTCACTAATGAATGAATGAATGAAGGAATAAAAAAGTAAGATGGAAATTTAATGTGGGCAGTTCCAACCTCTACTCTGTTCAGAGGAAGGAAGGGATAGAGGTGTGTCTACTAGTCTCAGTATGCTTAGTTCTCTTGTGCCTCATAGGGTAGAAGTTAACTCTTGAACAAGTCAAAAATCCAAATATAACTTTTGATTCCCCCCAAATTTAACTACCCTTGGTATCCTCAGGGATTGGTTCCAGGACTCCCACAGATACCAAAATCCACAGATGCTTAAGTCATGAAATAGCATAGATCAGTGTATACAATCAGCCCTCTGCATTGGCAGACTCCCAACTTTGAATCAAAACTATTTATTGAAAAATATCTGTATATTAGTGAGCCCGTGCAGTTCAAACACATATTGTTCACGGGTCAGCTATATATCTTAACATGCCATGTGATTCTAGTGTAATGGTCATATGTGGTTCACAGACCTTTGGGTGTCCCTGAGACACTTTCAGGGAGCCTGCAAGATCAAAACTCACCACACACAAACAGCACATGCACATTCAGTATCCTTTTCCATGTGCATACATTTCAGAATATTGGTGTCTTACACTTTCATAATACTAAGGTGTTAGTTGCCTTTTTCACTGTGTTGGCGTCTGTGCTAATGGTGTAAAAAAGCAATGTGGCTAAAACTGCTCATGCCACATAGCATGAATCAGTTAAGTCAGTGGCAGTAAATGATACTAGTAGTCTGTGTGTTTTTGACCACTCACACTTGCAGTTTAAAAAAAAAATGCCAATTTCACTTTAAAATGTCCTTGGTAAAACAGTAGAAATTATTAATTTTATTAAGTCTTGATCCTTGAATAACATCTTTATTCTGTGTGATGAGGTAGAAAATATGTATAAAGCACTTCCGCTGCGTACTGAATAGGATAGTTTATCTCTTGTGTAATTATTTGAGTTTCTAACTGAATTAACCACTTTTCACAGAATACTGTTTTTACTTTAAAGGATAATTTGCAGACAATCTGTGGTTATCAGACTGGTTATTGGTTATTCAGACTGATTATTGGTTATCTGGCACACATTTTTCAAAAATGAAGGACTTTAGCCTGTAATGTTAAAGAAAACAATTGACACCATCTGTAGCCAGTGATAAAATTTGAGCTTTCAGGTGAAAATGATAGTTTTTGAAAACTTATATTTGGTACTATGAGCTTGACAGCTTTCTAATATGTTAATTCTTAAAAGAATGAGATTGGTGATGATATTAACTAACGTGATTTTTTAATCTATAATGAGAAATGCCTGTTTTGAAGATTTCCATAACTCACTAACCAATAGTTTCCAAATAACCAATACTTGATAAACAACATCTTGCATAGGTGTAAGATCCATTTATTGTGCAGGATAGACTAATGGATTTCAGTGTAACAAGTTTCCATTGTAGACTAACTAGAGTTTGCTTTATTTCTAATGTTATTTTATTCATTGCGCTTTAAATAAAATTACAAGGGATATTTCAAATAAAATTTAAAATTTTAATATTGAAAGGCGTGCTTTGAAATTTTTGATGGAAATTTTGTTTAGGATTTAGCTTCCATTTTGCAGAATTTACTATCCAAAGGATAACATTCTTAAAAGGCTTTTGAAAGTTTGTTTTATTATCCATCTAATTAGGGCTTCATTCCTAGGTACAGGAAAAACGCTCCTGGCACGAGCTGTTGCTAGCCAGCTGGACTGCAATTTCTTAAAGGTAAAGGGAAGATTCTTTTTGTAGCTGTTGAAATTAAATTTTATTTGAACTATCTTATATTTACCGTAATGTTTTTCCTTTTATCAGGTTGTATCTAGTTCTATTGTAGACAAGTACATTGGTGAAAGTGCCCGTTTGATCAGAGAAATGTTTAATTATGCCAGAGACCATCAGCCATGCATCATTTTTATGGATGAAATAGATGCTATCGGTAAGAGTAACGCCTTTTAAAATTTATTTTAAATTTTTCTTGAAAGTGTTAGGAAATTTTTAGAAATCCTAAAGAACTTTTCCCCCCTTCCTCTAATTGTGACTTGTATGAAGTAGCAAAATGAATTGAATTTTTTTTAAAAAAATTCTTAAGACAGTTTAACCAATCTTAATACATAAACTTTGACATTGACAAAATAAATGTTATACCGAAATCATTAACTTTGTTGGTATAATTCTTACTATTTAATGATCTTAACACCAGACACTATTTATTGTATTCTGCTTTATTAAATAATAGTTATAGAAGAAAAAATAATGCATATGGGTTTCTGTATCATTATTTCAGGTGGTCGTCGGTTTTCTGAGGGTACTTCTGCTGATAGAGAGATTCAGAGAACTTTAATGGAGGTAAGATTTGGTAAAGGGGGTTTATAAAGAAATCAATGTTTATTGAATAAAGAAGTGAACACTGGATATTTGAAAGTCAAATATATACAGTGGTTAAAATGAAGAATACACTTAAGTATGAAATTTGAAAATATTGACAGGAATGAACACATTTCACCACCACAATCTCTAGTAAGGAAACATACTAGAAAATAATAGGCGTATCTACAAAATTTCCATTTGATTTATAGCTGTACTAGTCTGTCTTTTGAGCAGACGAGCCATTCAGATACTTAAATTGTATATTGCATTATTTATATTATGAACGTGATCTTGTGCTAGTTTTATTAAGACATTTTATGAGTAATGGACATACTAACACTGGTGGCAATAAATAAGTTATTTATTAATATTTTACAACTATAATTTCCTTTTCTCAATTATATGTGTGAGTTTGCTCTAAAAATCACTAAGGCTTTCCTTTTGCTTTATTGCTGAGAATGAGAGGAAACTAAAATAGTTTTGATAATGGAAGAAAATGAATAATGTAATGAGATATTAGAATGTACATGAAGCTTTCCTCACGCCATACTCTGTGAAAGTGATGGCACGATCCCAAATACATTCTCCCACTTCTTGAAATAGCAGCTAGGCAGTATAGATAATGTAAAATTCTGTCTGGGAATGGGTATTTGAAATTTTCTTTTTATAAATTATACTGATTGGCTCAGAAGATATACAGTTTTAAAATTAGTTGTAGAGTCTCTTACACCTTAAATCGAGGTATTTTAAAACATCACAGATACTAGTTTTATTCATGTAACTGATATGTTGTCAACTAACATTTAGGGACAGAGACAAGTCAGGCTAGCTGTATTTTAAAGAGTTTATTGAATTATAATTAGGTTTTTCAACCTTTATTCAAGAAAGCTTTAGGAATCAAAGGAAATATGTTTAATATCTCAGTATTTCCGTTAAATTATTTGAAAAAATATTTAATGGACTTATTGTCAAATTTGTAGAAAAATCATTGTATCTGGTTATCCTAATGTAATTTTTATGTTAGGCATACCATAAGCATTTTATACATTAGATTTTATTATTTTTATTTTTAAAAGTAATTGTATGAAAAAAATGTTGGAAATCAAATCCACATAATTTAATTTCATAATTCTTGACCATATGGAAACCTTCAGACTTATTTAAACTACCTGAGAGCTATAAAAAGGTACATAATTAAATAATCTTGGAACTTTGAGAATGGCAAATATCCCTTTGTAATAAGAATGAGAAAAAAATAGGATTCCATAAAACGATCATTGTGAATGTTACATAGCTATCTCTGTAGTCAACACATTTCATGGTATTAGGCATATTAAGAATGTGCTATGTATCTTTTAATAATTGGGATATTTTGTAAAATCTGTAATTTTTATTACAAATATATTCTTAGTTACTGAATCAAATGGATGGATTTGATACTCTACATAGAGTTAAAATGATCATGGCTACAAACCGACCAGATACACTAGATCCTGCATTGCTTCGTCCAGGAAGATTAGATAGAAAAATACGTGAGTTAAGGTTCTTTACCTTCCGTCAATTTCCCTTTGTTTATGTTCATTTTCCTTTCCATACCTTCTCCTCACCCCCTACTTTATTTAAAAAACAAAAGCAAACAAAGTAACTGCAAAAGCATTTCTTATAATTTCTTATTTTCAGATATTGATTTACCAAATGAACAAGCAAGATTAGATATATTGAAAATCCATGCAGGTCCCATTACAAAGCATGGTGAAATAGGTAAGAAAATAACCTATTTTTATATTTTTACATTTGATAAATTAAGCAAAATGCTATTGGATATCATTGATAGTCTGTTGAATCTAGTTTTGAAATTTAGCAAACATGATGGTCTTAATTTAAGCTAATATTTATTGCACAACTGCTGTATGCTAGAAATTGTTCTAAGTGCAGGGTTGTAGAACTTAAATTCTTGTCAGAAAATGCAAAGTGAATAAAAGATATATTGGATGATGATAAGTGCTACAGAGAAAAATAAACCAGGAAAAGGGGACTAGGTAATGACAAGAGCAGGCGTGAATATGTATATTCATTCCTGGTTTATATTTATATATATTTCTTCCTGCTTCATTCCTTTTTCTGCTTCATTTTTCTCCATAACACTTATCGCCATTTAATATATATATTTAAATGGAAGTAGGGAGAGTCAAGTGCAGGGAAGGACTTATCAGGAAGGTGCTTTTTAAGCAATGAGCTGAAAAGGTGAAAACTAGAAATGAATATTCGTGGGAAATTTATGCAAAGGGAGCAGCAAGTAAGACTTTGAAGCAGGTGCATGCCTGAAACATTCTTGGAGCAGCAAAGAGGCCAAGGTGTCTCTGGCAGAGTAAATGGGACAACAGTAGCAAGTGAAATAATAGAAGTATAGGGGACCAGAAAGTGTATAGCCTTATTGGGCCATCATGTAGGAACTTTGGCTTTTATTTTTAATGATATGGATGCTATTGGAGGATGGTGAAGAAAGGAATGATATGATCCTAATTTTTTTTTATTTTTAATTTTTTATTAAATTAGAAATACATAAAAGTAAATATAAGATTATAATGAACTTCTGACCCCAGCTACTCATCCCCTAGCCTCAATAATTATTAACTTTTGGCCAGTCATGTTTCATCTGTAATATCTCCCACTCCTTATCTTTCTTCTGTATTTTTAAAATGCTGTCTGAAGTTCAAGCATGGATATCTTTCACTGTTGTAGAAACAGAATAAGATGCTTTCCGATATTGAGGATATTTCTTAGTTTTAAAGTTTCAGAAGTATGTTTATTTCTGCTTGGTGCTGGTTTACTTAACAGAAGTATAGTTTTTGGTTAATATTGTGGAATGTTAACAGAGCTGATCAAGTTCAAAGCAAGCTCTTCATTTTAAATTTTCCATATGAGCATAAATTGAAAAAGGTCTTTTTTTAAAAACTAATTTCCACTGTTTTTTTCCTAAACAGATTATGAAGCAATTGTGAAGCTTTCAGATGGCTTTAATGGAGCAGACCTGAGAAATGTTTGTACTGAAGCAGGTATTTTTTTTTAAATACAGTTTTTGCTATTGGTTTTGATTTAATTTGCTGACAATGTGTTGAGTTTGTCTGAAAGCACAGCCTGGGCTTTGCAAGGATTTGGATGCTCATTTTGCGGGGAATGATTCTAGGAAGCAGGAGAGAGCAGGGCAAGTGAGATGGAAAAAGGGAAGGCTGTTAAATGGTGCACCATTGATGTAGCTGCTCTCAGCAAGTGGGATTTGATTCTGAGGAGACCCTTAGAGAACCCAGATAGAGTGCCTTCTAGGATTACCACATTTATTTACCAGCTCTCCTCCACTGTAGGATGAGATTTGCCCTTGGGTATGTTGACTCTTCTGCAATTCTGGATACCTTAGGCGGCATGTGGAAAGACATGCATGTGATAGGATGTGGCCCTCTGAAGTAAGTCTGGGACTGATGCAGGCCTGGGCAAATTCCCCTGATTGGGGGCAGTCGAGCCCTGCACAGGAGAGAGAGAGAGAGACAGAGACAGAGACAGACAGACAGAGAGAGAGAGAGACAGAGAGACAGAGAGACAGAGAGAGAGACAGAGACAGAGAGAGAGACAGAGACAGAGAGAGAGACAGAGAGAGAGAGAGACAGAGACAGAGAGACAGAGAGAGAGAGAGAGAGAGAGACAGAGACAGAGAGAGAGACAGAGACAGAGACACGGAGGGAGAAAGGGAGGGAGGGGAGAGAGCCAAGACAAGAAAAAAAAAAAGCCTCGGGTATTGAAGAATCCAGTTTATATATCATTCTTAGTTTCTGTGAATTACAGTTTATGGTCTTTGTTTACATTTTCCTTTGATAGGGGCATACAGTGAGAAAGGATAAGTGAAAGGCCTGATGGCAATTCCCAGCCTTTGATCCATAGGTTTCTCATAACTGTAGCCATAGAGAATGAATTCAGCATATTGCAGTCTCTGAATATAGCTTGATTTAACACTTAGTTCTCTTGCCTCCTTCCTACCTTAAGACTGTACAGAACTGTGCCACACCTATGGCCGAAACGAGACCGGGTCAGCACCAGAGGAATCTGCTGTAAAGCAGATGACATGTTTTCTGATACAAGAATGTCAGCAATAGGCTTTGAAAGATTGATTTATGAATTTTGTGATCATGCAACTTGTGTAAAATGTAATTGTTTTTTAATATAATTTTCTCTCTGGGTTGTATGATCCTATTTTATTTCTGATACAAAATGGCTTTAAAACCCTACATAGAGTCATTTAGTCTTTGTCCCTCCATACAGAATTTTGAAGTCAAAAAAAGTTAATTTCTATTATAGGTGTTAACAATATGTGATTTCCTCTTTTTTTTCACATCATCTCTGGAGCCTTGTATTTACATTTCTTGTAAATTCATCAGTATTTAAAGAGGCTCCTCAGGCATGACCTTTCCAAAGGAGTTTCTTTGTTAGGTATACTGTGACTCATCTGAATCAAAGATCTGCAGGTCTAGAAACTCAGTATAAATTAGGGTAAGTCATGCTCACAAAGACTTATTAATGAACAGAAATATTAAGAGGTAAACCGTCATGTGGCTTGAACTACTCAGTAATTTATATTTCTCTTTTCCAAAATCTATACTGGATCAAATTATTTTCAAAGAGTGCTTTAGTGAAATTGGAACCCAAACAAAAGCAGTGTCATAGTCTTAAAGGCTGATACCATCAAATTGTGATTGTCTCCTTTTTTTTCACCACATTTAAAAACATTATTTTTAGCTGTTTCCAGTAAAGAGTTATAATTTCTATGCAGATTAAAATTTTAGCTTCTTAACTGGGTGAGACATTCACATCTGGAGACATACTGAAATTCTTTAGTTTTCTTTTTATTAAAATTCAAGCCTTTTTTGTTACCATATCTTTCCATAAGTTAAAATACACTAGATTTTACTATAAACTGTTTAAACAACTATATAGTTACAGATTTCCGTTTAATCCAATGATTATTATACTTTTTGGATAAGAATGTATCTCAGATTCACTCACTCGGCATTGATTTGGAAATAGTCATATACACAAGGTTTGGAAAAATAACTTTCCTAATTTAGTTGTAGCCGTCTAAACAAGTTTTAAAGTTTCATTATTAAAAAAATTAGTCGTTTCCATTCATCTGATATCTGAGGGCAACATAGAGTGGCTATTTTTAAGACTCCTTAAAATTAGAAACCTCGAAAGGGAAGATAGGAATTAACCCATAATTTTGTGTTCAAACCCACTCATTTTATATAAGTGAAAATTCAATATTAGCAGATCCTCAATGAAAATATTAGTAGGATTCATTTAATTAGTAGGTACTGATACCTTATCAGCTTTAGCTTATCTTGAAATTAGGATCCTCTCAAAACTTGGGACCCTTATCCATGATACAACTACATAATGTTAAAAAGAAAAGGCCCAAACAAAAAACTTTTAACTTGTCAAAAACTTGAAAGAAAAAAGTGAATTGTGACACTTGAATATGAAAGTCATAAAAATATCAATTTGTACAAAATAGGGTAATTTTAATATGTGAATAATGGCACTGAGTTTTATTAAAGCCCATTGTTGGCTTTTTAAAATTTCTTATTCTCTAAGCTTTTGATTATTAACAAGTAACAGCTATCAAAATTATTGGAGGTGTTTTGTGTTTTCTGAAACCATACATATGCTCCTTCTTTCCAGAGAATTGCTGCCTGTTAAGAAATAACTGCTTAAAATGTGTGTTTTGTTGATAGTTGGGGTTTTTTTTTTTTTTCCCCCAAGATGCCTTTGAATACAGGGAGTGTGCATGCTGGATTTTAAATATTCAGATAATTGTCTCATTGTTTCCTGGCTTTTGGTTTGGAAAATAATGCTTATGATAGCTATGGAAATTTATTGAAAAATGATAGTTTTAACAAATCAGAACTAGTGGTTCAGAAGTAGTAAATCTAAGCTCCTTCACATTTATGCCATAGAATTACATTATTTAGTTTTCTTATAAGAAATAATTCACATATATAGTAGTTATGTTGTTTTATTCTCTACAGGTATGTTTGCAATTCGTGCTGATCATGATTTTGTAGTACAGGAAGACTTCATGAAAGCAGTCAGGAAAGTGGCTGATTCTAAGAAGCTAGAGTCTAAATTGGACTACAAACCTGTCTAATTTATTGTAATGATTTCGATGACTGCATGACAGACATTGGCTTAATGTAAAAATAAAGTTAAGGTAAATAATGTATGTATTGGCAGTGATCTCATTAAAAGCATATGAATAAATATGAATAACAAAAATTAGTAATTCGGTAATTCTACTTTTAAGATTGGTACAGTAGAAATTTGTATATTTGTTAATGTTGCATTTATTGCAGCAGAAGTTATAAAAGTATGTTGTAGCTTTTCGTATTTGCTGTGTGAAATAAATTTTGTAAAACATTGAAAATTGTTTGAGATAGTAGTGCAAAAGAGCATTTCTTATGTCTTATTTTATATCATTTGTTTTCCTCATCCTAAAAAGTTGAATAAAATCTGTTTGATTCAGTTCAACATATATTCTTGTCTTTTGTAAGAGTACTTTTACTGTAGTCCTTTAGGTTCTTTAGTAAATAAACTATTTAACAACCAAGATGAAATTGTATTTAGATCGTTGGCCTTTGAATTTCATTTTAAAACAGTACCCATACTATTTTCCAAACAGCATTTTTTCATATATAACAGATATATTTGTATGTCTATATATATATTCCTCCTTCCAGAAGGTCTTTATTTACTCTTCACCTACTATGATTAGACTGTATAATAGTTAATTGAAATAGTACATGCATATGCATAACCTTTTTTTAGATTAAGATTGGAAAGTAGTATTTGCTAATAAATATGACTTGGTTATATTAAGTAATATGATAGTTCTCTTTTGAGAATGTTAAGTTCTGAATGTTCTTCCTAGAAAAATTCACACACATGTATATACAGTTTTGCATATACTAAAACTTAGGGATATTTATTATTCCTCAGGCTTACCCATGGACTCTATAGGTATCTATGGATACCAGGCTAAGAGTGTCTGATGTAGGGGATGTTGATGTCAGAAATGTTCAAAACAAAGTTCTGTTACCTATACACAATTCTTTCTCATATCATGTGGGAATTAAAGCTTTAACAGATTACAATAGGAAGTCATCATTGGGCATCAGTTGAATTTATTAAAGGTGTTGTTGAAGCTTTAGTTTCATAAACACCAAAGAACAAACAATATATAACATTGTACATTCTAATTAAAAACTTACTAGAATATTGTGCTCTTTTTATAATTTTAAAAGAAAAAAACATAGTAATAGAGAAAATGGATCATTCAAGCTGACCATCTAATACTCAAGTTATTGAATAGTTCCCTATCTGTGTATGTTGGCAGTGCATTTCATAAATATGACAATATAAAAAGTGATAGGATGTTTGTGTGGGGGGCGGTCTAGGTCAAATATCTGTGATTCTTTTTTATCCATTGTAATTCGCAATTTAATAAATGACTTTCTTGCCTTTTTACTTTAGTTGTGGTTGATTTTTGAAAAAAGTTTGGTGTACAAACTTTTAATGTTTAAGTGTGGGTTCTTCCACTTTTAAGCTTGATTTTCCTCATCTGTTCGAAAAAAAGGATAATAGTATCTCTCTAAGCCCAGATAATGTATATACCTAATCTTTACTAACAATACAGTATTAACTCTGACTCCTTTTGAAAAGATACTGAAAGCCATATAGTTTGTTAACATGATGAAATAATAAACTTCAAATTAAAGAGATCTTTCAGTATTATGTACACTTTACTGAGCCAGAGATTATATTTCTGTTTCTTAGGACTCTGCCATTTCTAGCTGTCATATACCTGTCTATTGTTTCAATTTGCTTAAAAGTGATAGGTGTTTCATTTTCTGTGTAGAATAACAATTTTAAGATGAACGCCCACTTTTTTAGTTATAACCTCACCACAGATTGGGCAGGATTCTGAGAGGGGAGAAACTATGGCTTTCCTTTCGGATGCCCGCTACGGGTGGCTAGGATGTTTTGCCCATTCTTACAGCAAAGAAGAGATTTGCGTCTGTCTGCAAAGGGCAGAGCTGGTCTGGATTGTCCCACTGCCTTTCCCAGGACCCACAGTCGTTTTCCCCCTCCTACCGCAGTTCCACCTCCTCCGCACCCGGCAAGCTCTCGCCGCAGCGCCCCCGAGGCCCCGCCCCCCACGTCTGCGCTCTCGCGAAGGGGCGGTGCGGTAGCGCGCTGACACCTGGCGGCCGCGGGGGGCGGGCCAAAGGCGAGCGTGGGCTGGGATTGGCTGGGGCGGCACGGGGAGGGCGGGGGGAAGGAGGGAGACGGTTGTAGGGCTCGTGCTGGTGCCCGAGCTTGGGCGGCCTGAGGGGCGCGGAGTCTTGGTGGGGAGGGAGACGGCAGCAGCATGGCGGCCGGGCATGAGCCGCCCAACCCTTTTCATCCTCGCTGTCGCCGCCGCCGACGGAGTCGCTGGGACCCTTTGGTCTGCGCGTGTTAGTTGTAAGCCCGCTGCCCGCCCGTCAGCCCTGCGGTCCACTGGCCCTCCTTCCTTTCACCGCCACTGCCAGCCCAAGGGTAGGGCTGGCAAGTAACTCCTACTCCCACCCCACCTACCAGCCCGCCGCCGGCTGGGATCATGGAGGACGTAAAGCTGGAGTTCCCCTCGCTCCCACAGTGCAAAGAAGACGCCGAGGTGAGTCTGCCCAGTGACTGCCATGCACAGGCCTCCCCTTGTGGCTCTAGGCTGAGGGGCGACCCCAGGCCCTAGCCGTCGAAGCACCCAGCTTTAGAAGAGCCCTGTTGCCTCTTGAGGGCGTCCCGGGACCTCCGGGTGGAGCCTCCCTCTCGTGGGGGTGGGGTGGGGGTGGGTGGGTGTGTGTGTGTGTGTAGGCTCTTATCCTGGCCCAAGAGTTTCTCTTTCCTTCTTGAGGCGTCAGCGGAGGGTCTGGGTCAGTTCTACTTAATTTAATGCCTTGAACATAAGTAGTCCTTTCCCCCGTAGGTCGGCGTCGAGGACTTGGAGTACGGTTCTCCTTTTATTGCCAAAGCAGTACTAGGGCAATGTTTTTAATCTCAGTTTGAGGGATATCTTTGCTGTCATAGATTCACTTGTGGGACACTTGGCCCCACATGTAGAATAGACCCGGGCCTGAAAATACAAATGTTCCTTCCAAAATTTTCCCAAAGTAGTTAGTACTCTTGGTTTTGTTTTGTCTTGTTTTTTGAGGCAAAGCTATGACCAACAAAATAAAATGTCACAAAAATAGCTCATTTGAATCTGAAAACTTAAATCAGAAATCTTGTCCTTTGGCGAGAAATTAGTAATGAGAATAAAATTCTTTATAACTTGGTCTCCTGATTTTCAATTTGGTTAACCCACCTTCTTTCCCCATCTAACGTTTCTGTCGATTTCCCCCTCATCTGTTGCTAGTTTAAAATACTCTGTGATATTGCAGACTACTTAATTAGAATTTCTAAAGTCTAAATTATTAACAGGAAGAAGATACTCAGTTAATGCTTTTGCTTTAACAGGATCAAGAAAGAAATCTAAAATTTCTAGTTTTAGATATCTTAAAACTAATTCGAAAAAGAAAGCTCTATTTTTAAGAGACCATTCAGTTTATACCAAATATTCCTTCTGTTGAATATCTTCATGTGGGTTTCACATGTTTTGTGTGGAGGGATCTTTTGCTTGTGGTAGTGATTCTTGAGAATTGCGTATATATTCAGAGTACATTCTTAAATAGGGAAAAAATTGAATTTATGTTAGTTAAAAAACGAACCTACCAAAAAAAAATGAATTTACAGTTTGTTCATTGTTTAATATGAAATAGTGTGAAGTGTATACTTTTATAGCCTCAAAATTATTCAGTAATTTAAGCACTGGAAGCAATTTTAGGAATAATGTAGCGCATTTGCATTTTTAGGTGAAAAAAAAAATCATACCTTTCTGAGTATAACTGATAGGCCAAGGTAACAACACAGTAGCATAAGATACATGGAAGACCTTGGTATCATGATTTTTAATTGTTCTTTTTAATACATCTCAATTCTTCATTGCTCTAATCTTAAAAATTCTAGTTTAAAATGTTTGCATAATTTACATTTAATCTTTTATTGTGTATATATAATGTTTTATTCCTGCAAAAATGGTAAAATATTAATAGGAATATCACCCTCTTTCCTGTGTGGGACAGAAGTAATGTTTAAAGCCTAGTAGATAATGATGCAAATATTATCTATCTACTGAAAGCCAATTTATTCCTTATTTCATAGCATTCGACGTTTCTTTTTGTTGCAAAACTCAGACTGGTTTAAACAGAGAGAAAAGTAATGAAATCCAGAACGCTAGGGGTGGCACCTCAACTCAGAGACTTGACTAGACTATTATAGTGCATCAGAACTGCCTCTGCCTCTCATCAGTGCTTGTCTCTACTTTCTCTCAGGGTCTTTTGCATTTTCTTGTGCTTCTCCACAAGTATGGAATTTGGCCATCATCTGTTCCACACAGCCTTATGGGGCCTACACACTGACGAATAAAAGAGCCACCCTCCAAACTTGATTGTTTAAAATCTAGATAACTGGCTCAACGTAGAACATGTGCCCATTCTTTGGATCAGTCACTATAACCAGGAAGGGGTGAATACAGTGAAGGACCCAGGATAGATCATAATACCTTGACTAGAGTAGTGAAGTTTATCATTGGTAACCCTCCCACCAAAACCGTAGGAAATTTTCACAGAAGATGGAGACTGCTTTTTAGGCAGACAGAACTATGAATAACCAGTAAATATGGAATAAATTACTCATGGTAAACTGACTAATAAAACAATATTAATTTTCTCATTTCTAATGAGGTATGTGAGGCATCAGATGGTCCTAAACGTAGCAATCACTTCCACACTCTCTTGGCATGCCTTTGTTTAAATTATAATCCAAATTGCGCTTTTGTAAAAATGGAATTCAGGTAGTTATGAATGCTCTTAATGATTAATGTGATCAAGGTATGATAGTTTGATGATCCTATCATCTCTCTAAGAATATTTATTCTTTATAGGACAGTGCTAATGTTACTGGTCCAAAGTCTATGCGCCTGACTCTTCGAAAGGCCAAAGTTTGTAGTATGGAAAGGTTTATTAATTGAGAAGGCACCAACCTAGAAGATGGGAGAACTAATCTTCAAATTCATCTTAAAGTACAAGAGTTCAGCCTTCTGTTCTGTTACTGGAAGGGAAAATGGGGGCTGTTTATGTACAACTCAATCCCCAAACCAAATTCCCTTAGTGATTAGCATGTCTATATGCAAGACAAAACTGGAGCTATTTGCCTGAAGGCCATACATGGAACAATGCTTACTTGAATAAGATGGAGTCAGACCAAGCCTTTCACTCTTGTGCTAGCAAAAATTTAGTTGTGTTTAAATCGGTTTGCAAAAAGATTGGCACTCTGTTTAAAACTTTGCTGTGATAACCCTTAACATTATCTGCAAGGTCCTGTGTGACCTGGCATCTGCCTACTTCCCTAACCTCTTTATGAGCTACTGTTGGCAGAAAAGTTGCAAAAAAACTCAGACGGGCGAGAAATCTAGCAGCACTCTTAGGTTTGGAGAAGCTCAGGTTTATTACGCAGGTCGCAGAAGAGCTAGTGCTCTGAAAATCTAGGCGCAGAACTTAAGGGGCAATTTCACTTTTATACCTGCATTGTTAAAGTTGGCATGGGCTGATTTACAGACCCCTGAAATTGCTATGGGCAGTTACAGAGCATGGGATTTTCTAACAAGCACTAAAGCAATACATCTTTAGGGGAGAGTGAGTTCTCAGTTGACCCCAAGATCTTTGGCCTTGCAGCAAGCATGTTTACAGAAACAGAAAAAAGACCTGATAAGAAATGTTGGCCAATTAAGTGGGAAATTCCTCTTCACTACCCCTCCCTTTGCTCCTTTCTCTGTATGCCCTAGCCATATTCATCTTCTTTCATTTCCTGGAATGCTTTAATCTCTCCCCCTACTTTAGGACCTTTGCATTTGCTATGTTCCTTTGCTATGACTGCCAGGACTCCCCTTGCCCTCAATTAGCAACAGTCATGCATTGCTTAATGACTTTTGCATCAGTGAAGGACCACATATACTACGGTAGTCCCATAAGATTATAATGGAGCTGAAAAATTGCCTTTTGTGTGGTGACATTATAGTTGTCTAGTGCAATGCATTATACAAATACCCTTACAGTTGCCTACACTATTCAGTACAGTAGCATGCTATAACGGGTTTGTAGTTTAGGAGCTGTAGGGTAACAGAATTTGTCATCCTCAGATACATCTCTGTGGCATAAGGATTATTTTAGGCTGGTTAATTTTAAGAAATGGCAGATTTGACAGAAGCTTTGGAAACCAAGTAGAAGTTATCCTTTGTTAAAGACATTTACCTTTGTAAGGATAATCTTTATTTGCAAGGGTGTCTTGTCTCTCCACTCCCCGCCAGCCAAGAGGAGGGAGATGACCTTATCTCCAGAAACTCTTTATCAGTGCAGAAGACGAATCTGCATAACAGCCTTGCTGTTTTTTAATCTGCTTTTCCTGGTAACCTCCCATAACTGACTCCCCACCCCTACCTCCTTTTGTTTTAAGCTGAAGATGATATTTAGGGTGGCAGCTTCAGCCATTTTGATGAGTTACTCAGTTTTCGTAGGTTTTTCCTGTTAAACAGAAAAACCTCAGGCCCAAAATGGCATCACTTGTGCTGAAAGCCCATGACACCAAACCTAGATTTAATACCTGATCTAATTGCAGTTTCCATCTCCCAGAAAATATTAATCAATCAGTCTGGAATTTCCTGATTAACACTGAGGTAATCTGCCTGATAAGACCTCCCGCCTTCCCTTAAGGGAAGGTGTCCTTGCCTGAATAATCCACTCTTGATGGTTGAGTCTTACTTGCAAGATTATAGTATTTTAGCTGTGAGGAAGAAATGAAGAGCTTACAGTACCAATTTTTAAACTGGTTGCATAGTTAGGGCTGTTGGTTTTATAATTCAAAACAATATTTTCAGATAGAAAGGGAAATATTTCAGTTGTAGTTTAACAACTTACATGTTACTCTTTGTATTCTTTATCTTTTGATTCCCATAGTACAGAATAAAAAAAAGGAATTGCTTAATATCTCTGACTGAACGTCTCTCTCCTAGCTCTTTTACATTTAAAATGGTGCCTTTTTAACCTGACTGTAGAGTGGTATCACCCAGGAGCTTTTTAAAAATAACCATGCCTGGGCTGACCATCACCTATTCTGATTTAATTGGTCTGAGATGGAGCCAGGTAATTCTAATGGTAGCCAGGTTTAATGCTAATGGATTTAGAAGCATTTTACTCCAATGCCACTATGCCTTTCCATATTCTCCCAACCCTCTTGTTTTTGAGTGAAAATCACCATTGTTCCTTTGGTTTAGGCAGAGCTTGAGCTAGGGGTGGAAACTAAAGGAAAGGGCTTATTCTGGAGAGGATACATTATTTTTGGAGGAGAGAGACTGTAATACTAATTTTTCTGTTTTTGTGAAATGTCCCAGCTCAGGTATAGTATTCTGATATGTTTTTTCCCCTGAACTGCTCCTCCCACCTAGGTAAAATTTGTAATCTATATGGTATTTCTAAAAATTATATGTTTCAACTCACCTGATCCATATGATAAAAATCAAATTTTTGCTTTACCTGATAATTATAGCCTATATCCTTCTGTTCATTTATCATATATTCTGTGGTGCATTTAGTTATTTATTGGTCTGAACATTTTTATAACACTTTTTCTACCTCCTAAGTGGTACTTTATAGGTTGGTTAGATGTAACTTTGTATGAGAAGGAAGGAAACTATGGTACTTTCTATCATTGATGATTGAAGGATTTTCATTTGTGAATTAATTTTTACCAGCAGCATGATGTGTTTCACAATTAGGTATATTTTGGCTTAGCTGGCTTGCTTTAGTTTGAAAAATGTAGTTGGACTGCTTGGCTAATTATCAAAGTTTGGGAAATTGATTCTACTAATTAATACTAACTCAATAGTTTGGGAGTGCTCTCGTTAATACTGCCATCTCTAAAGTGATGGATTTTAGGAGAGCATGGGTAGGCTGAGATTAAGATTGAATGTGATATAAGCAAAACTTGGTTATTAGAGACATGTTCAAACAGATGAATGTCTGGTAGAGCAAGACTGTAAACATGAATGACTTTTAAAATCTTGATTTGTTAAAGGCATAGCAGGATTGGTAGACTTAGAAAGTTTAGGTTTGTTTTGTAAGTAGGTAGTAATCAGGGCTAGGGCAACAAAGAGGGAAGACTTGAGAATGGGATCCTAGCACCAGGAATAGTTCAAGTGAAATTTTCTGTGAGAAAACTTTCTAGATTTCAAAGAATCCATGCTTTTCACAGCAAATCCTGATGCTCACTAAAGGAGGTAGCATGCTTATCTGTCCTATGAATAGGAGTAATTTTTCGTTCTTTCCTAGTAGGCAACTTTTTACTCCTGTAGTATCTTATGTAAATAGAACAGCAGTCAATCCTTCATGTACTATTGCATGCAATCTTATGGGAAGCTCAAAAATTTTTTGAAGCCTTATTTCACTTAAAAATTCAGGTAAATTATGCATTCTATCCCATATGTTCATGTTTGATTTAACAAAAATGTTTTATTAGTCGAAAATACTTTTTTTCTCCTCCCCAAAATTGGTAAGTTGGTAAAATTGATATTCCAGAAAGAAGCACATGTTTATCCTATGGCTTTGAGTGCCTTCTAGCATGTTGCCACATATTCCCCACAATATATGTACACCATTTTCCTGTTTTTCTGTTTTCATCATGCACAATTTAGAGATTTCATTTTAGGTAGACTCAAAAGTACAAGTTTCTTTAATCACTTTTCTTTCTCACAGCTCTGGCAGATTGCTTCAGGAATATAAGGCTGGCTGTTTGACTTTTCAAGAATCTTTTTTTCAAAAGAAGAAAGATCCATAGAACTTAGTGCCATGGATCTCCAAAATGCATATCTACTGTGTGCTTATTCTATGGCAGGCACTATGCTCAGTGTTAGGAGTACCATGACAGTCTTTAACCTAAGTTTTAAAAAATTTTTCAATATAAAAAGTTTATAACCTATTGGTAAGTTAAAGAAGCAGGTAAACATTCAAGTTTGTACAGTTTGATTACATCTTCCCTCTACTGGCTTGGAAATTATATAAGTACTTTATTTCTATTCTGTTAATCCTCATGAATGAATCATTATTTTATGCAGTCAACATTTATTTAAATGGTGACTTTAAAAGTTGTTTAAATAAAATTTGTTTAAATATTGATAAATATAACATATATTGCCATAATAATTCCTTCTTACATTGAGAGTCTGTATAGAGTAGTGATTAAGAGAATGGACTCTGGAGTTAGACTACTTGCACTTGAAGTCAGGGCTTTCTGTGTCCAAAATAGAAATGCAAAATAGAAGCAATAGGACCTTTTCTTCAAAGAACATCTTCTAGAAGTTCCTTTAATAAGAGTCTGCTGGTAGTAAACAGTTTTTATTTGTATGGAATTGCCTTTTATTTCACTCTTGTTCTTGAAAGATGATTTTCAGAGCATATTTTCTAGATTAACGATAATTTATTTCTCCACTTTAAATGTATTGTTCCTGTCTTCTGGCTTTCGTTCTTGAATTTGAGAAGCCAGGATCAGTATAATTGTCTTTCCTTTATATGTAATCTGTTACTTGTATCGGGATGCTCCCTTTTTTAATAGAAATAAAATTTACAAAGTGTAATGCACAGATATTAAGTGTGCAGTTGAGTGAGTTGATAAATATATGCACCAGTGGAACTACTACTACTATCAAACTATAGGCCATTTCTGCCACGTTGCAAGTTACCTCATAGCCATTTCCAGGCAATTCTACCAACCTCATCCAACTGTAGACAACAAAATGTTAAAATTTCTATAATCATAGTTTAGTTTTATTTGTTCTTGAACTTCATATAAATGGATCTATACAAAATGTACTCTCGATTGTGGCTTCGTTCACTCAATGTGATATCTATGAAATTCACCTATGTTGTTGTGTTTATGAGAAATTAATTTTTTATTGCTGAGTACTATTTTCATTATATGAATATACCATGAATAGACATTTGGGTTATTTGAGATTATGACGAATAAAACTGCTTTAAATATCCTTGTACAAGTCCTTTTATGGATATATGTTTTTATTTCTCTTTGGAAAATCCTAGGAGTGAAATTGCTAGATGATAGGGTAGATGTGTGTTTAACATATCATTGTACATTCCATCAGAAATGTTTGAGAGTCCCATTTGCTCTGCATCATCACTAACATTTAGTCTTTTTAACTTTTTAACATCAATCTTTTTAACTTTAGCCTTGGTAGGTATGTAGTGGCATCTAGTGGTTTTAATTTGATGTTAAGTACCTTTTCATGTGTTGTTTGGCCATTAATATATCTTCCACGATGGGATATCTTTGCCCATTTTAAAATTGGTTTGCCACTTTGTTGTTGATGTATATTTATGAGTTTTTTTGGATACAAATCTTTTGTTTGATATATGTATTACATATATTTTCTTCTAGTTTGTGGCTTGTATTTTCATTTTCTTAGTGTATTATATTGAGCAGAGGTTTTTAGTTTTAATGAAATCTAGTTTATCAATTTTTTCCCTTTATGCTTAGTACCTTTTATACCCTAAGACATCTTTGCTTTTCCCAAAGTTGCAAAGATATCCTCCTATATTTTCTTCTAGAAGTTTTATCATATTTTGCATTTATGTTTATACATACACCCCTTTTTCATTTATTCTGCAAATGTTTATTGTGGGCCAGGCACTGTCATCAGCATTAGAAATATATACAGCAGTGAAGATAGTGGGTGTGTGTGTGTGTGTTGATGATGTCAAGATCAAGATTCATTTTATTATCCAGATATTTATCCAGGTGTTCCAGAACGACTTGCTGAAAAGACTTTTTATTCTCCATTGCATTGTCTTGATATCTTTTAGGAAAGTTAACTGCATATGTATAGGTCTTTTGGACGTAAAGGTGTGGAAAACAAAATTCTCTGTGTTTGATGTGCTGCTAGTTGCTGTTTCATTGTTTACCTGTGCATTTTTCACTTATCCTGCTTGGGATTCATTGGGCTGCCTATTTCTGAGGCGTGGTACCTTTATCCAGTTTTGGTAATTCTCATTGTATCTTGTGTAATATTATATTTTCTTTATTTTTTTATCCTCTACTTCTGAAACTTAGATTCTATGAATGTTAGACCTTTTTTTTACCTTTTATTTAGTTCTATCTTAAATGTCTATTAACTCTCATATTTTCTGATTCTGAATTTAGGTCATTTCTTGACTTCTATTTTCCAGTTCACAAATTCTTTATCTGTGTCCTTTGTTCTGTTTAGCCTATCCACTATTTTTTTGTTTGTTTTTTGTTTTCTACATATCCCTTTGGCTCTCTTAAAAATCTATTTCTTAATTGTTGTTCATACTTTTAATACTCATTTCTTATTATATGTAAATAGATTAAATGTTTTGTATTTTTTATTGTAATATCTGCGGTCTGGGTATGATTCAGTTATATCTGCTTTTCATGGTGGCTTCCTCCCTCTTCCCTTTTTAAAATCAGTTTTTTATTGTGAGCTCATTGGAACTAATCTGTGTGAATTATTTCTGGTGTAGATTTAGAGAGAAAATGCATTTGCTTTGCCCAGGAACCCATGGACACTGTTTGCCTAGGAACCCATGGACACTGTTTGCCTAGAACCACTCGACATTAAATTTTCACTTGGCCTCATAAAGATAATTGAATTATAATGCCAAACTTTAGTGAAGGCCAGATTGTGGTTAGGAAGACCCTACCCCACCATTACCACCACATTCTACTCTGAGCCAAAGCTAAGAAAGGCAAGAGTATTCATTTCTTATGGGTATGAGGTGAGGTGGGTTTGTTTTGGGGTTTTTTTTTTTGGTCCCCTTCCTAGTTAATCTTTCACTGAAGGTGTTGGCTTTGGGGTTCCAGCTTTTTGGCCTTGAACTGTTTCTCACTTTGAGCAGTCCTAGATTTTGTCTTTTGTTTCACATGTACAGTGCCATTTAACATATGGCCATGGTGAGGATGTGCAACAACTAGAATTTTCATATACTGGCGGTGGGAGTATAAATTGGTTAGAGGAAACGTGGCAATGTCTAGTAAAGCCAAATACAGATTTACCCTAAGATTTAGCAATTCTATTGTTATTTACATATCCAAGAGAAATGAATGCATATACCCATCAAAGAGCATATAAAAGCATTTTCATAGAACTTTTATTGATAATTGTCAAAACCTGGAAACTGTCCATCTCCACCAACAGGAGAATGAGTAAATCGTGGAATATTCATACAATAGAACGCTATACAGCAATAAAAAGGAACACACTACTGACATACACAACAACATGGATGAATCCCATAGATATTAGATTGAATGAAAGAAGCCAGACATAAAATAGTACTGCCATATGGTTCCACTTAAATGAAGTTCAAACACTTCTATATAGTGATAGAAGTAACTTGCTTGTTAGTTCAGCAATCCATTTAAAATAATTTTTTAAAATATATTTTAACTGTCATTACATAGGCAGTTTCTCAGGGTTTATAGTCTACTTCTACATTGCTGAGACCAATTTTCAAGATTAAAAATAAAATATATTTTTTTCTAGATTAAAAATAAAATATATTTTTTTCTTTTTTTAAAAAATCCTACTGTCATTGCAGGAGTCTTCTGCTTTTCCATTACAAGTGTAAAACTTCTATCTTGTGTGTTAAAAATACTTTTCTGATTTAGGGAATCTGCATAAAGGGAATTTCTTGTATGATTTTTGCAACTTTTCTGTAATCCTAAAATTTCAAAATAAAAGAAATTTAAAAAAACTTTTAGTGTTAACTTTTAGAAACCTAATTACTGTTTTATAATTCTGGGTTTTAAGCAACCGGGTTAGAAACTTGGAATGCAATCATTTACAAATTAGGACTGTCTGTACTACATTTGATCCTTCTTATCAATTAATTCACTGTTAGCTGTTCCTTTTTTCCCTAACTTTTAAAATATTTTGCCTTTTGCAATTGGCAGTTTGCATTATTTTATAATTTCTTTATCTTGGTCTACATTCCAAAGATGAATGAAATCTATGCTATTCTTGAAACTTATCTGCAAAGGGAATTGAGCTAGACATAATCTTAAACCCAAGTAAGAGATTGGAAAGGCTGTTCGATAAACATCTGGCAGTTTAGATCAGGGAAAGTCTTTCTCCACACATTGTTTTAGCTCTCTACTGCCAGTTGATTTGAGTTGGCTTAAATGACAAAAAGACTTAACGTCTCTGATTTCAAAGATTGTTTGGGGGAGAAACTTCTGGAATATATATTTTTATAATTAATGAACTATTCCATTCATTGTATGAAGTAACATAATCAATTTTGGAAGCCCAGTTATTTAAAGACACCTTAATTGTTATCTTTTAAATTTTCAGTGTTTGTGAAGGCAATTGAATCTGCTATTTTTATAGAATGTTCTTTTAAAGTATGTGTTTTTAAAACACTTGAATGTCACATCATTAACCTTTAATTGGATGACATTATTCATGTTACTTTTATTCTTGTGTTTTCCTTTTATTTTTAAGGAGTGGACCTACCCTATGAGACGAGAGATGCAGGTATGACAGCCTTTTTGTTTACTCATGCAAATCCACATTATTATTATTATTATTATTATTATTATCATTAAATAATGTAACATCATAAAGGATTCGAATCCTTTGTGACTCGTCATCTATTGACTCCTGATCTGTAGATTCATCATTAAGTATTTTAAATGTTAACATATTTAAGGTTACTTGTGGCTCTTAAAAAGATGGGAAATGAATTATTGCCTTTCTTCCTTGTATTAGAACCATGGACATAGTAATATATGCATGTCCTTAATGAGTCTCTTGTTTTTTCTGCATCTGAAAAATTTGGTACAATACTTCTATTCCTTTTAAAAGCAGTTTGCTCTGTTTGTCTAGTTTAGGTAAGCTCAGAAGAGTTGACTGTACATATGTACATAAAAAGCTCAGTCTGTGGTATCGTACCCTAGATACTAATGTAGTGGTTCATTTTTCTTTAGTGTTTCTCACCATTTGCAGTTAACTTTGCTAGCCCTGTGATCAAGCACTGTCTTTTCTTAGGAATCCCGTGACTTCTAAAACTCTTTCCTTTTTCTCAGTGAAAATTCACTTTTTAAAAATATGTGAGTTACCTATGAGGCATTTTACTTGGTGCTATGGAGAATTACAAAGATGAGTAAAATGTAATTTCTGTCCAGAAGAAGCAAGTAGGAGAAGTCAGACCTATACACAAATAATTATGATAGCCTATAGAACTGAACTACAAATTATACTATATTAGTACCTGGGGTATGATATAGCCCAAATGAAAGCTTTCTATATTGAATTCACATAGAATAAATTTTAATTCAACATATAGAAGTTACTTATTTAAATTGTTGAAACTGTCAATAAGCAAACATTTGATATTAGTCTTTTTTAACTTTGCTGTACTACTTTATTTCTACTGTTAACTATAAATAACAGTTCTAATCTTGTATCTTGGGCCACTTTTGACTTGGCTGCATAAGGTTTTGTGTAATTCCAAAGGGAAGATTTTCTTTGTCTAGAAGTAAAATTAGAGACATTTTAGTAATCTAAAAGACAATACCACCATGTACTAATTCTGTCTAAACTGTTTATAAAAGTAAAATTGTCAATAAAATGGGAAAAAGCACTATGGAAGTTCAAATATCTGGAATAGCTGACTTTTTGGAACTGTATTTAAACTTTGTCTCATTTGATATATAAAGTTCATTGGCATTTCTCTTCCCAGTTGTTTGCTCACTGTGGCTAAGAAATGCTCCCTAAAATAACAAGTGTTTCAGCAGTTATTATAACAACTATGAAAACACCCTGACAAATCCACTTTTACGGTACATATTTTACATAGATTTAAGTTGCTGATGATAAATATCTCAATTTTTTTTTTCTAGGAAATTTTACCTGGATTGTTTTTAGGCCCATATTCTTCTGCTATGAAAAGCAAGGTATGAACTTTAGGTTCTTCAAGAGACTTTATTATTTATTAACCATCTTTGGAGTAAAATTTATTTTTTTAGTAGTAAGAGTTTTATTTGAAGAAAAGTCTACAGATATTGCATGTTAACAATAATTGTCACTCTGGAATACCTACCTCTTTCTAAATTTTACTGGACTAATTTTACTGGATTCTCAAGTGTTTCACCACAAATCACAAATGAGCTTTATATTTTATTTTTCTCATGAAATCATGTGTTTGAAAAATTTACTTAATAATGGACCTTTATTTAATCATTTATTTTACTCTCTAAAATATTAGACATCTGTAATTGCTAATCATAACTTCTGAACAATATGAGATATAGTTAAAGCCCCAAACAAATATATTTAACATTTAATTAACCTTTCCTTATCTAGGGTGAGGGGGGTGGGAGGGAGGGAGTGAGTGTGTATGTGTGTACCTGTGTATGTACCTGTACGTACTCTGATCTTGATTCAAGTAACTCAAATTTTCTTTTTTTTTTTTTTTCCAGACTTTAGAGGTCTGGATGCTCCAGGTTATAAATTATTGCACTATATATAGGTATTCTAATGGGTCAAACTGAAATTGATCTCTTCAGTTACACAGTTAAGGCAGTAGATCTCATTTTAATATATGTAGCAATGTTGTGGCTACTTCTTAGTGAATCCAGCCCTATGAATTAAGACAAATGCTGCCAATTTTCTTTGAATTAGAATGTGAAACATTGTATTACAAATGTTATCCCCAAAACTGCCTATTTAGAAGTCAGTATTCTTATGTATATCTACTTACAATAGGTTTTGTAAAAACTGTAGAATTTTAAACGTTCGTGATATAAGTGATATAAGTTGACGTATTCATCAATTTTAGACTTGGGAATTCTTAGAGTCATTTATTTTGAAACTGGAAGGCTTTTTGACAGTTAAGGCATGAAAGTAACCCTAAGTCATTTTGATGGCCTACAACTAGGTTGGAAAGGTGGAGCAATTTGTTTAAAAAAGTACTAAGGAAAGGATAGGGTACATAACTATAGACTTAAATGTGACTTACTTTGTAAAAGACAAACATAAAAAGCTATTACTTAAATAATGTAGTATTCACAAAATACTGGCCTTTAAGATGGTTTTAGATTATTTGCTTTTTGTATTCCTATTGTACTTTATAAGATATACCATCTGTCATGTTAAATTATACATAGTTTTTTTTATAGGTCTGTCTCTTCAAAACCTCTTCTCTCTCAATGTTACTATGGTCTTATTAGACTAAGGAGAAACTTGTATGGCAAAATTTGATTATTTCCCACCCTGAGTCACCCATATTTCTTTTTATACCATCATTCCAAAAATATGTAACAACAGCAAAACAAAAAGTTATAATGGAGATAAAGAAACATTAAGGAATAAACTCCTTTTCTTAGACTCATTATATAAGCCTATCTTTAATTACATTCAAATACCATTTTAATAGAAATGACAGATTAAGGCTCTTTGTAACTAGTGAACTTTCTTTTGTAAAACTTCTGTTGTTTGTAGGTATGATAAGGTCATAATTTGCTTTATACAATTGAAAATCTATTAAGCAGTAAAAATTTTCTCTTTGCTATTGCATTTGGGTTCTATTTCGATAAGGTGTTCTTACTAATAGACCTCAAAGCTTATTTTTACCAACTATAAATGTTGTAGATTCTCACAATAATAGATATGAAGGCTTTCATATTTCATAGATCAAGTGTAAACAAAAGAATGAATATTGAATTCATTTTGGAAGTTGGTTAAATATGAATATGGAACATTACCAAATGCTTATCTGCCTTCCCCTAACTCAGGGTATACTCGGGAAATACAAAGATAATTGTCTTAGTTCAGGCTGCTATAATAAATACATAGACTGGATGGCTTCAACAAGAGGCATTTATTTCTCACCATTCTGGAGGCTGGGAAGTCTGAGATCAAGGTGCCAACAAGTTTAGGTTTTGGTGAATGCCCTCTTCTTGGCTTGCCAGAGAGCACCTTCTTGCTGTATCCTCACATGGCAGAGAGAGGGAGCTGATGTCTCTTTCTCTTCTCATAAGAGCACTAATTCCATCATGGGGCTCCACCTTCATGACCTTATCTAAGCCAGTCACCTTGAGAGGTATATCTCAAATTACCTCCCAAAGACCCACCTCCTAATACCATCACCTTGGAGTTTAGGGCTTCAACTAATGAATTTAGGGGGACACAAACATTCATTCCATAACAAATATAAATTATCCTTTGACTTCTCTCATGAATTTTTAGTATTACTGTTCTGGTCTATTTAATGCAGAAAGAAATTAAATATATAGAAAACTCAAGGTTATTTTGATTTATTTGTTCATTTATTAAATAGGTAACTATTGAACAACTATGTTCCAGGCACTGAAACATAGTTAATATGAATCAGTGAATGAAGTCTTTGTTCCCATGGAATTTACATTATAGCTATTAAAATAACGTGTCATCTATAAATTCATTGAACCTAGAATCACTTGCAAATAAAACTGGTATTTTTTAGAATTGTCATGTTAAATTACTCTATAATTCGAGCCAAAAAAAGCACCATAGAATACAAGAAGATATCATTTGGCTTTGCCTTTTTTCCTTTTAGTGGAATTTTTAAACCGTGAAAGGTTCAGTTAGATTCTATGAATTGGATAAATTAATTCTGGCTTATAGTAGAAAAAGTGTACTGGGAGAGGCCAGGGGTAATCTAGAGATTTGGGTTTGGTACTGCTATTCATTAGGCAGTGAAGCTGAACAACTGTTTGTCTTAGTAATCCCCTCTAAAGAAAAAAGATTGTAGTCAGTATATGTAACTACTGAACACTTTGACATGCGCTGCAGGCACTATGCCAAACACCTTATATATTTTATATAATTCTTAAAACCACTCAGTGAATTATAGTATTTTCTCCATTTTCACATGAGAAAACAACCATGGAGCTCAGGTCGTTAGCAGAGCTGCGATATAAAGCTTGGACTCTGATGACTCCAAAGCCCATGCCTTTAACCACTATATAGTATTGTTTTCCAAATAAATTATCTTTAAGGTCCTACTAAACTCTAAAATTATAGATGTAAAATAATACTGTTAGCCTTCTGAGGACATTTAATGTATTAATCTTGAATCATTGAAATACATTGCTGATCATTTCAGGTATATTATTTTTAAATTAGCATTAATCCCTTATACTTAAAGCTCAGATGTGGCTATATTAATTCTAATGTTGAATCATGTTACAATAAGATGATGTTTTATATTTTTAAACTATTTCTCTCCCCTGCCTCCTCATTTTTTTTTATAGCTGCCTATACTACAGAAACATGGAATAACCCATATAATATGCATAAGACAAAATATTGAAGCAAACTTTATTAAACCAAACTTTCAGCAATTATTTAGGTAAGAATTATTGTTATGATTTGTTAAAATGTTAAGTACAGCAAACATGTAATGCTTTTATTTCAAGTTGATTTTATTGTATCAGACTTTCTTCTCTACATACCCATTTTATAGATAGGTTGTACAGTACATCATTTAAAAAATAAATTTCCTTTAAAATATTTAAAAAAATAATTCATGCAGAAAATAATGCAGAATTGTAAAGATTCAAAAGAAGTATACTGAAAAGTAGGTTTCCCTGTTCCTATCCCCTAACTACTCAATTCTCCTCCTAAAGACATCCGTGGTTACTTTTTGAGTATCCCTCCAGAGTTATGTTACATATATAAGCATATCCCTACAGATAAACTTGATTTTTTACACTGGCTTTTTTTTAATTGTATATATTTTGGAAATTCCTTCATTACTTAGAGAGTTGTGTTATTCTTTTTAAGTTGCATAGTAATCCATTGTATAGACTACACAAGTTTATTGAACCTGTCTCCTAGTGTTGGGCATCTAGGTTATTTCCAGACTTGCTAATATAGCACATAATGAGTATCTCTGTACATGTCAATTAATTCATATGTGACTATATTAATAGGATAAATTTGTAGAAGTGGAATTGCTGGATCAAAGAATATGAGCATTTAAAATTTTAATAGATGTTGCAAATGGTCCTACAGTGAGTTGTATCAGTTTACATTTACACTATGAAATGTATGAGAATGACTTTTTTTTTTAGTATATCTCTAAGACAGATTATAAAACATTTAAAATTTTTCCAAATCTCAAATAAAAGTGGTATTCATGTAATTTTGATTTGCCTTTCTCATTTATCTTACAATGAGTGCTCGTGAACATCTAATGGTTTTTAATGTTCTTTATTTTAACAATAAAGAGTATAATACACGTGGTATAAAAAGGTATATAATGAAAGTAAGTCTCTTTCCTCCTTTAAACCCAAACACCTACCTGCTCTTCTGGGAGGCATCTACTATTAAAACTCTTCCTTGAATATCATTCTAGAGATATTCTGTATCTCTATAAAAGCATATATGTTAAAAATATTTTAGTGCTCTGCTTTAAAGTTTGTAAAAATGAAAGTAACCTGAATGTCCATCAGTACAAGACACTATAAAATATATTGTTTGAACATACAAGAGAATACTGTAACCATGAAAAAGAATGGAATATTTCTATGCGTTGATATGAAATTATCTCTAAGGTTTACTAAAAGAAAAATCAAGGTGCAGAACCATGTGTACACTCTACGTTTAAAAATATATACAGTACATTAGGCATATATATATATTGTAGAGGCATAGGAAATTTCTGGACTAGAAACTTGACAGTTCAATTCAGGATCTGGGATGGTAGAGGGACCTACTTTTCGTTGCACATATTTTTATACTTTTAGAACTTTTGACTGTGTATATACATTTCCCAATTAATAAAAACTAGTTTTAAAAAAAGAATGTCTATATTCTAAAATAAAATTGATTGAATTTTTCCAGGTGTTAAAGAAATACTTGTTCTTTATAGATACTTTGGAAAATCTACAGTGATACCAAGAAAAACAAAAGTCATTCAATTCCACAATCCAGAAGATAAACTTTAGTTAACATTTTGGTATATTTCCTTTGAATATTTCTCTATTGTATATGTGCTTCATATATACACACATATAGATTTGTGTATATTAAATAAAATGAATATGTTCTATTTTAAAATGCCATACCATACATTTCTAATTTGTATAGAACTTTTGTTTTTTTGTACTTGGTACAGGTTCTTTACCCTAATGGAAGAACCCTTTCTCCTTAGATGTAGAATACTGGATTATAGATTGATAGTTCTAGTAATTTTTGACATTCAGAATTGCATGTAGTAAAATATTTTAGTTTGACTCTGAATTAAGTTTTTTTGCCCCCGAAGCAATGTTTTATATAAGTTAGGTCTACCTAACCACTTTTAGGATACAGTCAGAGTTCTTACAGATTTTACATCGGATCATCCTTAGATCCTGAGCTTCAACTTTTTCTCTGATAAGCCCCAAATTTATTGATATTGTTACCACCTAAATGATCATTAAAAAATTATGATTTTTAAAGCAATATTGACTTTAAAAGTCAATTTTATAATTTAATTGCTTATAGTTGTGTTAATAAACAGGTAATCTTGGATAGGTTAGAAATGGAAGTTTTTCATAAAATAAAAGAAACCTTAGCACATTAAAATGCCTTATTTTAAATGTTTTCCAACGTGTCATATTCCAGAACAGGTGTGTCTTGGCTGTTTTTTGCACTAATGAAGTTTAGCTCAAAGAAGTTTAGCTCAAACAGGAGGTTTGACTCGTGGCTCCATCAGACTGCTTTTTATTTTGATTAGCTCCTTTTCTTTCAGACTTTGGGCTTTTTCTGAATTGTCCTCTACAGAGTTGTAAGTAGGGGTCATAGGGCCACTCACAATTTTCTAGTCCGAGGGAAGTTGGTAGAAGAAATAAATAAGGAATACAGACACTTTTTGTCTTTATTTTCTAGGTCCACTCGAATCTGGAGGAAGGTTTCTTCCTACTTGTGGTTTTTCTCTTGTAACTACTAATACTAAATATCAGAAAAATGTTGACATGTTGTTGAAGGCCCAGTTCTTGAGAATATGATTCTTTGAAAGTTGTTTTGCATTCTTTTTCATGGTTGCCAAGAAATTTTAAAAGTTATATATATTTTTTATACATAGTTTTATCTGAAAGTGTGCTTATCAAAATATTCTATTTTCAGATATTTAGTCTTGGATATTGCAGATAATCCAGTTGAAAATATAATACGTTTTTTTCCCATGGTAGGTATCAATATTTTAATATTTAAAATTTATTTATGGTTTGACCTCTTAATTGTGGTTCTAAAACTTTTACTCTGTTATAACTGAAAATTGTGGAGTTATATATTTTTTAAAATATTTTTAAAACCTTTTTATGATCTCTAAAAATTTGAGAAATCACACTTTGAATTTATTAAATTCAAATTCAATTTTAGCCCCTGTACAATTTTTTAACATTTTAATAGTGGCATTTGTAGCATTTTGAAAAATTCTTGAATTAATGTAATTTTAGTATATGTGCTGCCAAAGCGAGCATGAATATAATTTTTATTCATATAAATTACCAGGAAATTATTTTCAGCATATTTTGTATCACTATATTTTATGTTTATGTTTATCCACATGTTTTGTAATACATTGTCTTTGCCTTCAGACTAAAGAATTTATTGATGGGAGTTTACAAACTGGAGGTAAATATTTCCTTTACTTAGCTAATTTTTATTTTTAGCGGATTATTTGTTCAGTTAAGTTTTTAGTAGTCATCCTAAATGCAGGATATGGAAGTTATGATTATGTATAATGTACCATTCCCAAATTTGTGTTTTCTTGACTTCTTGTTTCATACCATGTATGTTAAATGAGGTATTTTTCTATAAGAATAACTATTTATTATGTTTTTCAGGAAAAGTTCTTGTCCATGGAAATGCAGGGATCTCCAGGAGGTATGAAGTTAGAGATAATCTTTTTTTTCTCTAGCATTTAATTAATGAGTTGTGTTTTCTGTTTTGTTTTTTTTTTCTAAAATTTTTTCCCCCCTCTTTAGTGCTGCCTTTGTTATTGCATACATTATGGAAACATTTGGAATGAAGTACAGGTAAGAAAGTATTCTGAAACCTAGCTACAATTTAAATTCTTATTAAAATGAAGCTTAATGGAGATGATTTGGCAGTTTGATTTTGCCATCTAGTCATGTTTGAGTAGGCAGGACCATCATACCCCATGCTAGTTTCTTAACCTTTGTAGCCTGTCTGTCTGCCTTATTACTTAGGCTAATATTTTATGGTCTTACGGAGCTAATGCTGTTGTTATTTTAAGAAGCAAAGGTAGTTATAGTTAGAATAACCCATGGGAAGCTACTTAGTACTAGGGAATTAGTCTGAGTTTAAAAACTTGAAGACAGAGATGTTGCTTTCCTTGTTTAAAAAGCTAATTTATTATGTTTTCCTTTAATAGTAGTTGAATGCAAAATTACCTAGGAATTGTTTTAGCTTCTATTCACAATTTAGTGTAGTCTTTCTTAGCCAAAATCATCTTTTCTAAGCATACTGCGTAGATAAAATGGAGAGAGGGTCGTGAGCTTCACGGCTCAGAAAAAAAAAAAAAAAAAAAAACAACGGCTAGTATACAGTGTTTCCTTCCTTAGTGTCTCTTGTAGAAATCTTGTGATCATCAACATCTTCATCTCTTTCATTCCTTATCTCCTAAACTAATCCATTACCAAACCCTGTCTGTTTTATGTCCTAAAGTACACATTTAGCTTGTCTCTATCTTTCTGTTCATCATTTAATCCCCCTAATCCAAGCTCCACTTGTGTCTCCCTTGGACTCTTCTGATAGTAGTCTTTATAGTGGTCTCCTCTATTCTTTCCTTCCCCAGTCTGTTCTGTTCTCTACCTTACAGTCAGAATGATTTTTTCAGAAACCTAATCTGATCGTATAATCATCTTACCCCAAAAACCTCTCAGAAGTTTCCAATCCTTAATAATTCTTAACATGATCATTGAAACTTTGCATTACATGCACCCTATCAACCTTTCCATCCTTATATCATGTTCCCCATTACTCTCCATTTGAGCTTTGTTAATTGAATCCACATGCCTGACAGACATTCAGATGCTGTATAGTTTTTTGGTATCCTTCGTGTTTAAATTATAATGGAAAAGTTTGCTTAAAAGTGTCAGTTCTTAAAGGAATGTTATTTGAATACAAATGCTTTATTTAATTGGAAAAGATTAACAAGCTTTGGGAGACTTTGTTTTATATATTCTTTTTATTATTCGGTGTCTTATCAGTAACCATGTTAATACTGAAAGTAACATCCATTTATTGAGTCTCTGCTATGTTCCAGGTACTATTCTAGGCACTTTTATCTCATGTAAGCCTCACAACAACACAAGGAAGTAAATATACTTGTTTAACCAGTAATGTTTTGAATATGTAATTTGGGGCAGTGCTATACAAAGTGCTTTACACTTACTATCTCCCATCTTTACAATAGACCTCCAAGATAGGTTATTATAATCTCATTTTATAGATGAGAAAAATAAAGCTTAGAAAAGTCAGCAACTTCTTCTAGGACACACAGCTGGTAAGCAGAGAGATTGTGGTTATTAGTCTGACCGTGCTGTCAGTTTTCCCACTATAACTCACTACCGCTCTGGAGTACAACCTGTATAATTGATTTCCTATTTTGGGTAAATTCTGGAAAAATCGAGATTAATTCGTGAAATAATAACATCACCTTAATTTTTTTCTGTTTTCAGAGATGCATTTGCTTATGTTCAAGAAAGAAGATTTTGTATTAATCCTAATGCTGGATTTGTCCATCAACTTCAGGTAACTTCTCTGATCTTCCACTTTAAAGCAGTCAGAAAGTAAGATAATTAAAATCTTAGGTCCATGTATATTTAGGTGTACAGTTTACTTTGTAAATACTTAAAAATTGCCATCATCTAATTTGATTCTTTATTCAAGTTTACATTTCTATTTAAAAGAATTTAAAATCTGCCTTTACCGAGAAAAAAGGATTAAAGACACCTTCTTTAATCTAAGGTTAACTAATTGATGTTAGGAATTTCTTCAGTTTTTTTTTCCCACTTTGCTCACACACAGAGCATAAGAGAGTTTTGATTCTAAGTGAACTACATAGAATAGCTTTCTCTATTTTATATGTTTTATCTTTTCCATGTTTCAGGTTTTGTTGGTGCTGGAAAGATGTACTAAAATACAAGATAAATGTATTCATTATCTGATTAGACTAGTTTAATTTTTCCCAAGAAGGAAAATCATAGGTTGAAGAATGTGCTCTGGCTGATTCTGTCCAGTTATGTAGGAATAAAGCTCACATTGAGAAATCAAGTGCATTACAATGAGTTGTCTCTAACCATATTTTAAATTTTATCTCATTTTTGTTTTCAATTTACTTTTAATTTTTCTTCATTTAAAAGAGAAACTGGTATCCCTGTCTTTACCATGTTTGTGTAAAATGTTTCTTTTTATTCCTTCTTTACAGTTATTGAGTACAAAATTAACTGTAATTTATAAGTTTCTTTGTCTTTGAACTCTGTTCTGTAAAAAGTCTCTTTTTAAACTGATTTTTGCATTTGAAAAAGTAACATACTCATGGTTAAAAAATTTAAAATTCATCAGGGCCTAAGGGGGATACAATGAAAAATAAGTCTCCTTAATATTATATCTTGAAGATCAGTCTAATGATTTTTAATGATCATAATAAAGATCATTCATATATAGCTCTATCTGTAAAGTATTTTTATATGTAAGTATATCACAATTTTATATTATCAGTTCCTTATATGTGGACCTTTAGATTGTTCTAGCCTTTCCTGATTATAAACAATATTGGACAGAATAGTAAGTGCATCTTTGTTTACACATGTAAATATACCTGTACAGTAATTGATCAAAGTCGAATTGCTCGGTCAGAGGGTATTTGAAATTTGATGTCAGATTGACTATAAAAAGGCTGAAATAATGTAAAAACACCACCAAGAAACAAGGAGTACCTATTTCCCCATACCCTAATCAATACCAATAGCCACAAGAATTTTCACAAACATTTTGGTCATTTGTCATCATGGTGATAAAAAAAGTAACAGCTCCTTATGGTTTGCCCATAAGGTGGTTGGTCTTTTTCTCATAGGTTTGTAAAGGGCTCTTTGTATATTAAGGGTATGGCTCAAGATTCCCTCAATGTTTTTCCTAGAATTTTTCTTGCAAATTCTTACATTTATTTTTTGTGTTAATTTTACTAGAAGGAGTCCTATACTTTTTAATAGTATCATCTTTACAGTCACCGTTCAGAAAGAAATGGCACCTTTAAATTTTTAGTCTTTAATTCTAAGAATATGTTCCATTTATTCAAATTAACTTTTATATCTTTTAGTATTTTAAAGTTTCCTCTATACATAATATGTGCATTTCTTATGAAATTTATTCCTAGATATTTTTTTCGTTCCCATTATTGTTTCTTCTTCAAGTACATTTTCTAATTGGTTATTTGCACATAGGAAAGCTACTGGTTTTTATTAAGTTTTAACTTGCCAACCTTATTAAACCCATTGATTCTAAAAAATTTTCTAGTTTTCTTAGCTTTTCATCTCATCTTCAAATCATGGTAATTTTGCCACTTCTAATTTTTTTCTTGTTGCTTTCTCATTGAATTTTCATTGTATCAGAACAATGATAAGTGATAGTGGTAATAGTATCATTCTTACATTATAGTGCCCCAGTAGCAGAGAACACATACTGGCTAACAGTTCAGTGTGTGATAGATACCCTAGTGCAAGTTATTGGCCTGCCTTGATTTATTGTATCATCAGTAATTGTGAAAATATGACGTAAGAATTTTAAGCCTGCATTTCTCATAAAATAATATGGCACCAGATTTTTCAGCATAAACCAACAATACCAATAATGTATGCATTAACTGCTGTTTTGGGTATCCAGGAATTTAAAAGTATATTGATGTTAATTTAAATCTTTTTTAGGAATATGAAGCCATCTACCTAGCAAAATTAACAATACAGATGATGTCACCACTCCAGATAGAAAGGTCATTATCCGTTCATTCTGGTACCACAGGTAAGAATTTTTTTCATTTTTGGGAGAAAAATGATGCTATGAAAGGTAGAAAAGCAGCAACATCTTTTGCTCATTATGGGTTTAAATTGTTTAGAAAATTTTGAGTAGACTATTGAATTAAGACAATTTCAGAATTTAATTTTATAATGAATTAACATGTATTATATGCTGTGTGCATACCACTACCTAGTTAATCAGAATATGCTGAGTGGAAAATCAAATTTCTCCTTGGTTTAAAGTCTTTAAGTAGTACTTAGCTGTTGCTACTTATATTAAAATAATAAGAGAGGTCTAGAGAAGGGGCACTAAGTACACTTAGGTGATCTTACTAAAAATAAGTGGTAGTTAATAAATAAAAGTATGTTTCAAGTTAAATAGACTGATTGATGTCATCTACCTCAGTTTTTCTCTTGCCATCAATAATTTCAATCCTTTTTCCCTTCTTTCCCTCCAAAGTCCCCTCCATTTTCAAAGTTTATGATTCAAACAAGCTCTTAATATCTTTTAACTTTTACCTTTCTTCTCCAAGACCTTTTTACTTTTTACTCTTATTTGCTCTTTTCTTTGTATTCTACTAGAGCACTCATGGAATTTACTTATTTATGGTAAATAAGTTCATTTCAATCTTATTTGAACCAACAGCCTTATAAGATAGGAAGAACAGGTTACATTCTCTTAGTTTGGATCTGGAAGTTTAGCACTGGTGATCTGATAAGTCCAGCACTCTCTTCATTCTATTACTACAGTCCCTGTAGTAATAATGCTATGTATCCATCCCTCAGGTGCGCTTCCTAGTTGTAATTGACTCTTTTCCTTTGCCACCTCCATCTAGTCATTCCAAATGTTAGGATCTGTTTCCTCAGTACCTTTAAAATTCATTCCCTCTTTTATAAACCCTTAATTTTAACCTAGTTCATGCCCATATTGGCTTCCTATCCAAACTCTTGTTATTTGGTCTGTTCTCTGTATGTGGCCAGACTTATTTTCATTAAAGATAGTTCTACTTATGATTATTTTTCCGGTACAAAAGCCTTCATTGGCTTAATTCCTACAGACAAAAATACGTAGATAGTAAGTAATTAAAGGTCCTTCTGACTTTATTGTATCTCTTACTGTTCCTCTTTATATATGCACTCCAGAAAACTGAACTATTGATGGTTTCCTGTGTGTGTCTTTTTTTCTCTACCTAGAAAGCATTGCAGTCTCTCTATTCTCATTTAGTTCAGGCATTACCTCCTGAAGAAAACATGATTAATTTACTCTTCCTCCAATCTCAAGTCATTCAAGATTGACTCCTATAGAGCTTTTTCTGTACTTCATCACTCTCTGCCTTGCATTGTCTTACCTCCCTTAGAATACAAATGTAGCACCTCGTCTGAAATTCAGTTACAGCAACTGTATTTAGCCTTATGACTACCATATTTATTTGTTCCATTGTCTTGATATTATGTTTCTGTCCTTATTTGATTAATCTTATAGTGACACATAGTTTCATGTTGGAATCTGCCTTCTGAATTAACATTACTGTGTATTATTACTATTAGCACAACCTTTAGGGCATAAGTTTAAGGTCATGCCATTGTTAGGCAGATAACACTGCACACATTTTACCAAGTTTAATTGTTCCTTAAAGTTTTCTTCCATTAAGATTCAAATTTCTTGATTATAACTATGGGTCATGTAGGGAAAGCTTTGATTACATGTGGGAAATTTCTGTACTAGCAGACTCTGATATGAAAAGTAGATAAAAGAAAATCCCTTATCTGCTGCATGCCATCCTTCTAACTTCAGACTCGTTGGTAATAAAAACCATAGCTACAATGGAAAAATATTTTCAGTGGCAGTTATGGAAGCAAAAATAATTATATCTACAAAATAAAATGGTACAAATATAGAATTTCTTAAATTTAATGTTCTAAGTCACATTATAAACTTGATAACCAATTATTTATGTACCATTATTTTAGAAATTGTTTATCATTTACAATACCCAAGACATACTTCATTCTCAAGAGTGAAAAATGTATCCTCTCATGAAGGTATAGTTATTTGGGTAATTCATAACCAAAGAATTTACTAAGTTTGCTAGAAATTCAGTCATGGAGTTTTCATAGTGCATATACATGGTAACACTTCATTAAAAATGAAACTGTTACTAGCTGTAACATTCTAACAAGTGAATTTATTTAAGTTCCCATTATGTTATGTTCATGCAATAAATTTTAGGCAGTTTGAAGAGAACACATGAAGAAGATGATGATTTTGGAGGCATGCAGGTGGCGACTGCTCAGAATGGCTGACTCAACAGCAACATTATAGAGGAAGTGAACTTCTATTTGGGAAGGAGCAAATACTAGAGACAATAATAATGTAAAATGGTAAAAACACAAGTAGTTTCTTTTCAATGATATGTTGCTTCCAGACATGTTTCTCTACAATTTGTTGAGCAACATTTTAAGAAGATGTTGGACTTCTGCAGTAGATGGCACTGATGGTTTTACGCCTATTCTTTTTTTTTTTTTTTTTAATGTTACAGTTTTATTATAAACCAAGAATTTTGGACTTGCAAAGAGGTATTATTGCAATAATGCACTTTTCATACTTGAAATTTATTTGTATGATATAAAGTTATTACTTTAAACAAAATGCAAGTTAAGGGGATTTGTTTATATAATCTGGGTAATTTATAACAAGAATTTCCTAAAGTTTGCTAAAAATTCATTTTATGTTCTATATATTACATTTAAAAAATAATTTAACAGTTCAGTTTTATGATGGAGCCTCTTACAGAAACATTAACAAATGCAGGAATCTGCCACATTTATTTTTTAGTATAATTAAGTAGTTAATTACCCTTTTTTAAAAACTTCTCTAATCCCTTATTACTACCTTTAAATCATGACATTAGCCACCTATCCTTACTTTAACATGATCCAAGTATTGCTTTTTTTCCTGTTACTTTCCTAATTTTAGTCTATAGAAAAAAAGTTCAATGAACAAAAGATGTTTTAATTATAAATACCAAATACTCAAAAACAAGGAGAGTTTTAGATTAAGGGACTTTCCTTTTGCATTTCTTAAAAGCCAAATGTTTTTCTTTTAAGAGTTGTTTAGCCCATTTTTTTTGTCCAAAATAGTTCTAAATAGAATATAATAAACCAGTGTAGTGCTAATTTTTTTCTAAATGAAGCCCAAAAAAGAAAAGTGCCTTGCATCATTAAAAAATAAAAATCCTCATGACCTTTAAATTAGTATGCAGAACAAGGAAAAGTTTTTAAATATTTTCTGTAATTTTTTTAAACCATAAATTGATTTTAAACTGAAAGTCTGAGGCTTGAAGAAACCTCAGTACATTATTTGGAAATATTTACTCCTCCATTTTATGTTGTCTTAATGATTCTGTGAGGTTGATCTGGCTCAGACAGCAGCTTTTCTTTGAAGATGCATTTATTGGGGAAAGTGATTTGTGGGAGACTTTAGTGTATTTTAGTGTTTTAATCAGTTCTTTACATTGAGTTAATCCAAATTTCCCCCATAATTTGCAGTAGCAAGTTACTTTATGAATCTTAGTTTCTCCATATACATATACATCTAAATTGTTATAAGAAAAGCATTCTTGCTATTTTAAGTATGATGTGAGGAAGTGAGGAATGTTTTTAACTTTTTATAGTTGATGATTTAGGTTAGCACAAACAAAACTCCTTTCTATCTCACTTTTCTGTCCTCTTGAGGTGCTTTATTGATGGGAATGATTTACATATGTTCCCTTGGTACCAAGAGGTACTATGCAAGGTAACCTATTACACCAAGTTACTTGCTTGGCTTTCCTCCCTAAAATGTAATAATACAGTCAAAGCCTGTTTTATCCAGCATAGCAAGAGTAGAAATGAATTAAAATTGCTTTGTTAAAAATAAGAGTTAATTTCTCGTTGATCCAGGTAGTATTCTTCTGATGTCCCTTGTCTTTGTTTTACCACCCTGAAAATAGCATATTGTTAATCCCATTGTGATCTCTATTCTGTTGTGATTAGGTCATTTGGTGTGGCCGTCTAGTAGAGTCAAGATCTGCACCAAGTGTTCAGAAATTCCAGTGGTAAAGTGCCAGATAACACAGCTTTCCTGTATATAGATCACTATTGGATACGTCAGCAAAGATCTCTCTTGTAAACTAATAATCTGTGATGCTTCATTCAGCAGAAATTCTGCTTAAAAGAATCTTCATAAGAGTAGATTTAAGTTTTGAAAATGAGGCAGTTTTTTAAAATTAGCTTCTTAAATATGCATATCCTCTCTAGTAGTGTTGCTGAAAATAGATTTTATTATTTATAGCTGGTAATTTCCCACTTTTTCTAACCACTATAATTTTTGTTTGTCACTAAAGTGCCTGCCCAGCACTGTACATTAAAGACTGTCTCCTTCTTAAAACACTAGGAAAAGGGACTGTCATCTTCTTGAGTACAATATTAATGTGGACAAACATGTTGTTCTTTCATATAAGAACATTGCAAGTTTGTTTTATCTTGTACCCATCCATTCTTCCACCTAATGTTCAGCTAGTTCTTCTGGTAGCTCTTCTAATTCTTCTGTTTGGTTCCATTTCTGTAATTCCTTTCTTTCCATTGATGTTTTGTGATAGTTAACTACATTTAACCAATCATGATTTATTTTCTAGAATATTTGAATAATGTATGAGTGACGTAGCACCCAATTTTAAACATTACATAATCTGGGCACAGAATTTAAAGTAAAATTACATCAGAATATAAAACAACTGCTTTACTGTCCATTTTCAAAGTATGGAACTTAAATACTGAGAATATTCAAACTGGAATGGCAATATTCCTACCTTCTAATTTCAGTTAATTGGTTCACTAATATTTTATCAGATGTTTAAACAGCAGTTACTTCTGTTTATTTGTATCTACTCTATGGTGAAAATGTTAAACCGTGATGACTTTTGCTACGAACTCTCAACCACTTAACTTTTAGGGCATAATATATGTTTTGTGGTGGGGGGCGGGGGGATTTTGTGCTTCGCCTGATTTTAGAAGTAATGTCAAAAAATGTTAAGCATGTCCTTTTAAAGAAAATATAAGGTTTCTAATTGTCTTATTACCATGTTAATTCAAGTGAATTAGAAGTATTTAACTGCAATCTTGAATTATAAAGTTGGGATGAATATATATATATATGTATATATAGAGATCTCAACTTGATGTAAAGTAAATGAGCAGTTACCTGGCGGATTTCTTTTAATAACTGGCTTAATCCACAATTCCATAACAAACTTAGCTTCACTTCAGTATTTACTTTATCTTTGTCCATTCAACAGTGCTCCAAAAAGGAAATGTTAGGAAACAGCTGAGAATTACTAAAAGATTTTATTTTTTTTATTGGTTTGGAAAATGTGTTTTTAGGGTCTTTGAATGCTGGATTTTTTTTGTCTTACCCATTCATGGCAGCTAAAAAATATCACTCAAAATATTCAGGTTTACATGTTAGCTCTCTTTCATAGGGAGTTGCCATACCTCACAGTTCAAAGTGTATTCTATAGATCAGTAACATTATACTGACATGTAATTGCAATTTACTATGCAGCAAAAACGATTCAAGAAGAATAACCTACAGTGTCTACTTACCTTTGTATAGGCAATTGCATAAGTTACTCTGCTTTTAACATTTGTACTTGGATAAAATGCTTATGTATGTATAGGAATGTCACAGTGCAAGATGCTGCTAGCTCAGACACAAAGTATTAAAATTATTTTGTCAAGATTGGTGGTTGTATTAAAACTATTGTGCTATTATACCTCAAAGAACTGAAAAACTCATTTATACTGATATGCCTCAGGACTTCTTAAATTGTTGGTTTCTAGGCAGGACTAACCTAGTTTTACTCCCACAGATTAAGAAGGAAAAATGAACATTGGATGTTGATAAGCACTTGCGTATCTTTCAAAACACTGTGGTCATACACACACAAAATATGGTCACTAGTCTATGCAAGACCCAAATTTCAGCTCAGGTATATTTTTTGAGCATTAGCTGATCAAGTTTAGAGTTGGAAGCAAGGGAATTCATGCCTGAATGGAAGGGTAGGTAATCTATAGAAAAGTTCCCAGCCCATTAAGAAAAATACTTCTTGCTTTTACAGTATCCTCTTCCCTGTTAGCCTACCTACATATGATTTTTCATCAAATCTAAGATGCCATCACCACACCATTATTTTAGATACCACTAAAAGGTAAAATATTGCTGAATAAACTATTACAAGCCTTTAATCAAAATGTACATCTTAGAATCAATGAAATACAAATATACAATATATGGGGCACAATAAAAAAATCACAACTGCCTTTTTCATTATACCTTTGCAAAAGCAAATCATGCTCAAAATTGTGAATATAGTTAATATAACATGTTTTATGTAACTTTTTTTTGTACTCAAGTTTACACACAGTGTGGCTTAGAAAATCATAAATGTACTCTGGTTAACTAAAGCTAAATACAGATTGCTATTTTCCTCAATAACACAATTTTTATATACTCTATCTTTCTAACTATTTCCTTTAGGGGGAATTTAAGACCTTAACACCACTGAAACACCAACCTTGTAGACAGTTTTACTTCAAATTGTTCAGTGGTAAGAAATGCAATAAAGCATTTAACTTTACCTTTTATTAGGCTTATTTTTTTAACATGGGTTTTTAATTAGAGTGTACTTAATAAAGCTACTGTCATAACAAGGCTGTAGAATTCCAGTAAAGGCAAAACTAGCTTTGTTGCTTTCACAAGAGACAGATCATTTGCATAGGTCATCAGCAGATGAATAGTCAACCCTCTCTATTGGTAAAGGCTTTCTATGATTTTAAAAAGCCAACTTTAACTTACTGCATGGAAGGAAATCTGAAATCCAGTTGAGGTAGGTATGAGTAAAAGGGATGAAAAACAGGTGGCCTTTACTTTCCAAGTTCATTTTACAAAGAGTACACAAAACTAATTTTATCAACCATGACTTAATAGAGTTCAAGAGAAAACTCAAGAAAAACAGACAATATTAGCATTCTAACAAAGGACTATCACATGAATAGGTTTAATGTAATACGGAATGCAAAAGAACCATTAATAAAGTAATTTCTACTTCAACTTAAATAATTAAATAAAATCAAAACAGGATAGTGACCAGAAAGCTATTATAATTACATTAAATAGAATAGCTCCCATCAACATTTTTAAGAATATAACAAATTCAGTATGATACATTTTTAAGTATTCCACTCAATTTTGTAATCTGTTTTTCATAAAAATGTTTCTCAGAAGAGAGGCTCAGATGCCCAGGAAAAGATGAGAAATCAGGTTACAAATACATAATATGCCAGGATTTGCTAATTCACTGTTAAAAGTACCTTATATTTGCTTAGGTATTTTAAATGAATTTATATATCACATATAAGATGGGTGGTACTTCACTACATTAGAATTATATGAACTTGTACATTTAAATTTACTTTGAATCTTATCACATTTTATGTTAATTTTTATTTCTACTTTAAAAGGCTGACCAGGTTATTTGCCAATACGGTATTAGGACCAATGTTGAGCTGTACTACATTTAGTTACGATATATCTAACATCAATCTCAAGTAATATATGGGAAATGACACCCCTAACTGGTATTTAGATATTTTTCTTTGAAACAATTTTATGAATGTGGTAAGAAACAGCCTTGTTTATTGTATGATTTTTAAAAATGAGTAGTACAGATAGCAAATACATAACTCCTTACTACCTATGCTCTGATTACCAAGGAATGAAGCCAAACTTTTAGAAAAATACAGTGCAAGAAAAGATTCAAGTTAAAAATATATTCCTTTGGTTAAAAATCATCCTCTTCATAATATTTGTAATCTAAACTCACAGCATGTCCCACCAGCCCAAAGTAATCTTCTAAATGTCATATCTGTTGTATTACAATGTTTTTTCAATCCATTATTTATAGAGGTCACTGGATTACAGCAAAATATTTTAACTGTAAAAAGCGTTTATAGTCTTGGTGCATTAGCTCCTCTGACAAATGTCTTTCTTAAAAGATGTTTACTTTAGAAACCTCCGATACATGTAGTTTTCTTCAGATACTGTGTATCCAAACTTTTTATAGAAACCAACATTTTGTGGTAGACATTCAAGGGTAATCTTATAACAGTTCAGTTTTTTGCTTAGCAAAGTAAGGGTTGATAATAACCTGAAATTAAAGAGGGGGAAAAGCATAGATCATTTGTTAATAAAAATGGATTTTAGTAACAATATGAGTGAATATTACATAAAATTTCAAGTTTATATTAGAAATAGGTTTAGGTCATGGCCTTTCCTACTGTATGTTCATTTTAATATTCAAATTGTACATAGATAATCATTTAAATAACGCAAAGCATTTTTGTTTGTTTCATATATACTTTACCTGATAACCTTCAGCCTGTTACTAGGACAAATACTAAACTTAACCCTCTAAAAATAAGTTTTAAGGTTACTGTTGACACTAAAGACTATCAACCTTTTGAAAATATAGTCCAGATTATTTTTTTTCTAATCAATGTTGAGTTAGGAACAGTCAACATTCCCACATAAAATAGGTAAATAATAGCTTTGTTCTCTATCATTTTAAACCTACTTAAGTGCTTGTGAAAGTATCACATCTTTACAAATCCTTAAAGTATCCAAGCCCAGTATAAGAATGTGATTTCTAACTGCCTCATGGGTAAAAATAAAAAAACTAAAAAAGATCTACAGATATTTACCAGAAGTGTTTCCTCATGTTTACATAGACCGAAAAATCATATCAATTTGGAGACAGAACAACCTGACTGAAGTTAAGAATCTACAGATATTTACCAGAAGTGTTTCCTCATGTTTACATAGACTGAACAATCATATCAATTTGAAGACAGAACAACTTGGCTGAAGTTAAGAATTATAAAAAGTATGATTAAGTGGACTAGAGCAGTGGTCCCCAACCTTTTTGGCTTCAGGAACCAGGTGCTCCTATGAGAATCTATCTAATGCCTGATGACCTGAGGTGGAGCTGAGGCAGTGATGCTAGCGCTGGGGAGTAGCTGCAAAAACGGATGAAGCTCTTTACTCATTCAACCGTTGCTCACCTCCTGCTGTGCATCTCAGTTCCTAATAGGTCCATGGCCTGGGGGTTTGGGACCCCTGGCCTAGATTACTAGAAATTGGTCTGTTTTGTTCACTGATGTATCTCAAATACCTCAAATAGCATCTGGCACATAGCAGGTACATGTTTGTTAAGTGAATTCCTTAAAACTCAGAAGAGGTATTAAGAAGCAAGTTCCATCTTATAAAACAGGCACTAAACCCATGAAATTTACATTTATTTTTAAGGATTTAGGTAAATATATAAAGGATTATACAGTGGAGGCTGTTTTAGTATATGTTTCTAAAACTTAGGAGACAAAGAACATTTCCTTTGTTTTTAAACATGACAGAGAAATGGAGAAATTGTTTGACTCGGCCAAGTTTGTTTTCTACTAGTATGAGAATACCACTGTTAAAAGTAACTTAAAAGATGTTACTGCCTGTAAAACAGCATACTTCCAATATTCAAACTGGCAAAACTAATATCAAAGTACTTCATTTCTTCATTAAATTCAGTCTAAGCTATAGAGCAAGAACAGGTTCATAATTAATGATGCCTAAAAAAGAATTTCAAACAGGAAAACATGTTTAACAGGTTATCTTGGCGAAAACTGTAAACTGACAAGAGCATCTAATTTATACACGGTTACCTTGTTTCTGCTTACTTACAGTTTGCCAAGCTGCTTTCCTCTGCATTCATCACTAACAACAACATCTTCTACTCTTCCTCTCTGAAAACATTTATAATGTTTAAAGGACTAAGCATGTAGTTTTGTTCTTTAGCTAAATCAACAAGTTACAGTTGGTACATTGACAGAAATGTTTTATAAATCTGAAATTAACAAAAACCAAATGCAAACACTTTTTACCTATTATTATAGAATAATATAATGAATTAACTTGTGTTGTCCTAATCTTATTTTGTCTATATCCTGAACCTCCCCAGCCCATTTAAAGCAAATCTCAGAATCCCCATCACCTAAATATAATCCTGTTATGAATGTACTATATCTGTCATCCTGCTCCCTGCTTAACAGCGATTTATTTCAGACATTTAAGTACAGTTTATTAATTTCTAGTACAGAAACCCCACTAAAATTCGTAACTCATAGAAAACATTCCAAATGTTCCTATCTTATTGGATTAGCCAAGCTTTCTTTACTATTTCATGTGTGTCATTAGGAGTAAAGGGGCTTTACAGGCATTAGAAATGCCACAATTAGAAAAAACATAGTATTCTGAGTCCTTTACCACTTGGAAACTGATGGGAATTGGTGTTAGTGTAATATATTCAAAGTACTGTACTGTTTTTAAAAAAGCATTAGGGATTCTAAACATTACTGCCAAATTTCATGATGCTGACTTGGTTTCTCTATGACTATGCCAAATCTAATTCCTTCAGGAACAATTTTTAGCAAACATTTCATATTGTTACTACTTTTTCTTCCTCATAACTCAGAACACAATGGTAAGTTGTTCGTACTAAGGGATTTCTAAGAACTTTTTTCAGAGCAATATCGCTTTCATTTTACAATAAAAAGTAGTGAGAAAACAGATTTGTTTAATGGAAACTCAGTGTAGGTTTTGCTAGAAAATAGCTGTCCATTTTAGCTCATAAACATTAATGTGAGCATGTACCTTAGCACAGGAATGGGTGAATTTATGTTCTATGATCAGAGTTGCTGTAGCAACAATCTGTCCTAAAGTCACATCTTCCACAACTGTAACATAATAATCCCCAGATTTCTTCATGTGCTCAAAAGTTTCTGTGGAAATTGGAAAACAATGTTATGTGATAGACATTAAACTAGGAGGTGCCAGAAAAATACCAGGATTAGTTGACTTCATTATCAGATAGCTAAAGCTGTTTCACCATAGTAATTTATACTTTGTTTCTAAGAAAATATTAAAAATGACCAAGTAGTTGAAATACCAACAAATTAGAATATACTCCATACATTAAAAAAAAAAATGCTAGCAAAGTAAAAGACTAATGATAGCTATTTTAGATGAAAACCACTTATAATACTAATAAACTATAGATGTTACTTCTGTGCAATCATTAGTTACTTTAGATCTATTTCTTCAACTTTAACACTCAACAGATATTTGAGTAGAACAAAACTTGGCAAATTTTAACAAGAATGCCGCCTCCATTCTCTGATTTTTAGTCTTTGGTTTCACAATATTTTGACGAAAGTAGTTTTTCAGTTTTTCCCTTGTGATTTTAGGTGTTTCGTGATTACACGACTTTCTTCTTTAGAAACTAAATCACCATTTTTTCCTTTGAAAGCACCTTGTGAAGCAGGTGAAAAATGTTTCCAAGTAATCTTCCCAGTCACATAGCAAATAGGAGCAAAGAGAATAAGCGCTTTACTTTCAGATTTGATTTTTAGTACTTACATTACGGAAATAACATAGACTTCATCTAATCTGGTATGCATGCAAAAAGCAATTCAGGAATAAAAACTAAGCGAAACAGTCTCACATACTGTTTATTTCCACACTTTCATTCTAGATAGGGGTGGTGTAGAGCAGAAGTAAATTCAGTGAAGGAAAACAATGAGAATTAAAAAATGATGACCCTCATCTAGGGAGGGTAAGAAAGAATACAAAACAAAACAAAATTCCTATTGAAGGAAATGAAATTATAGAAAATAAGAAATGACTTAAAGCACTGGATACAGTCAGGAAGGTTCTGGTTATTTCCTTACCAATAACTACTTGTGATCTTTTGACTTTTTTTTTTTTTTTTTTGCGAGGCAACCCTTGGTTGACCTCACAGATTGCAAGGACCTTGTCACAGTTTACAATCCCTTATTTTTTATGCCTACAGCACCTGGTCTTCATAGGTGGTCTCCCATCCAAGTACTAACCAGGCCCCACCCTACTTAGCTTCCAAGATCAGACCAGATTAGGCTTGTTCAGGGTAGCATGGCCTAGACTCTTTTGACCTCTCTTGATTTCCATTCTCATATGTATAAAAAAGGGAGCGGGGCTGAACTATAACCTCAAATACCTGTTACTCTTAAAATTAAATATAAAGGAACAATAAAAATCAAAATATTCTATTGTATTTTTGATCTGGTGATTAAATTTCTGTGAATAACCAAATGAAAGGAAATTACAGTAAAAACAACTTCTAGAGCTAACAGCACAACCACTCCCAGGGGCCCAGCACAGGCAGCAGCTGTGCTTTCACCAAAAGGCTCCAGAACCAATAGAACTGGTGGTCAGCTTCAGACTACACCAGAGTACCACCAAATTAGTAACATGAATGACACACTCAAAAGAGTAGACTTGGCAGGCACCAGAGCCCCACTAAAGTGAATCTCGCTCCATGGGATCAGTCCATGTATAAGAGAATGTCTGCTGTGGTCACAGCCAGTCAGCCTAAGGGTAAATCCCTCTCACTCATGTGACAACAGTAATCAAGGCTCAACTACAACAGGAGGGCACACAAAGCCCACACAAGGGACACCCAGGAAACACCTGGCTTAGATGACCAGGGAGACTGTGCCACTGGGCCCCACAGAACACCTATTACATAAGGCCACTCTGCCAAGACAAGGAGATGTAGCAGATCTACCTAATACATAAAAACAAACACAGGAGGCAGACAAATGAGACAAAAATGTTCCAAACGAAAGAATAGGACAAAACCAGAAAAAGAACTAAACAAATTGGAGGCAAGCAATCTACCAGATGCAGAGTTTAAAAAACACTGGTTATAAGGAAGCTTAGTGAACTTAGGGGAAGAACAGATAATGTTGGTGAGATCTTCAACAAAGAGGCAACAACAAAAAAAAGAGATAAACTCATCAGAAATAAAGAATAGCTGAAATGAAGAATACGCGAAATGGCATCAACAGCAGATTAGATGAAGCAGAGGATCGGATCTGCAATTTGGAAGACAAGGTAGCAGAAAACAATCAAAAAAGAAAAAAGAATTTTAAAAAAACAAGGATAGTTTAAGGGACCTCTGGGACAACATCAAGCAACATTCACATCACAGGGGTACCAGAAGGAAGAAAGAGCAAGCAAGGGATTGAAAACTTATTTGAAGAAATAATGACTGAAAACTTCCCTATCCTGGCAAAGGAAATAGTCTAGGAAGTGCAGTCCCAAATAAAAGGAATGCAGAGGTCCACACCAAGACATACAATTAAAATGCCAAAAGTTAAAGACAAAAATAATTTTAAAACAGTCACATACAAGGGAGCTCCCACAAGGCTGTCAGCTGATTTCTCAACAAAAACTGCAGGCCAGAAAGTACTGGCACAAAATATTCAAGGTGCTGAAAAGAAAGGACCTACTACCAAGATTACCCATCGAGGCTAACATTTACAATCAAAGGAGAAAGAAAGAGTTTCCAGACAAGAAAAAGCTGAAGGAGTTCATCATCACCAAACCATTATTTACAAGAAATGTTAAAGGGATTTAAAGGAAAAAAAGCAAAAATATGAATAAAATGACAATAACTATGTACCTATCAATAATTGCTTTAAATATAAGTAGATCAAATGCTCCAATCAAAAGATAGGGTGGCTGAATGGATAATAAAACAAGACCCAAGTGTCCATCAGCAGATGATCAGATAAAGATGTAGAATATTACTTGGCCGTAAAAAGAATGAAATTTTACCATTTGTGACAACATGGATGGACCTAGAGGGTATTATGCTAAGTTAAATAAATCAGAGAAAGACAAATACCACATGATTTCACTTATGTGGAATCTAAAAAACACAAGCAAACCAACAGAGATACAGAGAACACACTGATGGTTGCCAGAAGGGAGTTTGGGGGATTGCGTGAAAAAGGTGAACAGATTTATAAGTAATCAACAGTTATAAACTACAGGGATGTAAAGGACACCTTAGGGAATATAGTTAATAATACTGTAATAACTATACATGGTGTCAGATGCAACACTTTTTGAGGGATCACATTGTAAGTTCTATAATGTCTAGCATGACTGAAACTAATATACTGATGTCAGTTATAACAAAAAAATTTTTTTAAGAGATACAAAAATAGCTAATTTGTTATTTGAATATCATCTAGCTATTTGAACAAAAATCACATAGTATACACTAAACAGCTCCAAAGAAAAATAAAATCTTGTTTCCCTTTATTTTTATTCAGAAAAAAGAGGATGTAATACTTACTCATAAATTGTTCAGGGTTGACAACTCCAGTTTCTGTCAGTTGACCTAGTACCTTAAAAAAACCTAGTTTGCAAAAACAGATTTCAAGTCATAAGAGCAGATGAAAGGATATATCAAATAGGGCAATGTGTAAAATAAGGGGAATTTTTTTTCAAAACTTTAATGAATCATTTCAAAACTATTTTATTACTTCAAAAGGTTAAATTGAAACCCATTATTTTTTCTATAATCACTATATAAAACAAAGAATAATTTTTACCAATGTTTTTGCCTGTATAAGATTTTTGGAATATTGCTAACCTTAATATTCAATAGTTATAGAACGAGCATATACATTTTCATGTAATTTCCATTAAATTCAATGCAAGGGATGCCTAATTTTCCCAAATATGTGCTTTGGTTTCACTTAAAAGTACAAGGTTTTTAATGACCAAATATGATACTATACAAAATATAGATAATATAATTGTTGAGACTGAAATTTTTAAAGATTCCTGATTAATTTCATGTTATCTTAAATTAATGTGAACAGTACATTTTAGAACTTTGAGAATCTTAATTTCTACAAACACACTAATTTGACCAAAAGTGGTTTCTTCAGGTTTCCTACCAAAAAGAAAACTGTAAAAAGTTAATTTTTGATTACCAAAATTTAAGGAAATCTTTTATGAGAACTTAGCTGTTAAAAAAAAAGTGACATGTAGACAAACCTTTTGCAACTTATCCGAGGCAAATTATCTCCACCCTTATTCCCCATCCAGGTTCTTAGAGAAGATTCTTCCTTAGGTTTCATTATACATGGTAATTTCACCTTTGTGAGAAGTCTTTTAGCCTCTTAGAGGAAAGAATGGTACTGTACTTAAGTTATTTGAAATAGTAATATCTGATCTTAGCCCTCATCCATACACATTGAAATTGAGGGTCTCAGTCACTTTAAAAATTAAATACAAAAAATAATCCAAAATCAAGTATTATTGTTTAAAATTATCACCATCATCATGTTTGTGGAGAAAACAGAATGCAAATTATAGTTCTAACCAGGATTTGTAAACTATGCGAGTCCATACCTCTATTTAAGTCTGCAGTACAAAGAGGCCTCAAAACCAAACCTTCTCCAGGATGAGTTGGGGAAATGGCTGGAGAAAATGTAGCTGTATTCTGGCTCCAGTCCACTTCTTTGAGGAGACTTGGGTCAAACATAGGAGTTTCATCAGGTTTCATTTTTACAGTAAGGTCTAAAATAAAATTTTAAATGTTAAGGCATTCTACTTAATAGAAGTTATTATGATTGGCAAGAAAGTAAATTTCTTAATAAAAAGTAATGCAATTAGAAAAATTCTTTAACAGATATACAAGATATTTTCATTTAGTTATCCTGAATCTTTAAATGTCATGACTACAGATAAATAGAAAACACATGACTACTACTATCAAAGAGTAAACAAATGAGTAAATTTAAAAGTTTTAAAAAGGTCTTTTTGAACATTTTTGCCCATGGTAATGCTGTGAATAGCTGAGTTTTCACAGGCTACATTTTTTATTTTTTTTTACATTACTGGATTTTATTATTGGGCTAGAAAACCATTTGTTGGTCTAATTTGCCATTAAGGAAGACTTATTAGGCATGTAACTTTTTAATATATATATTGAACCATGAAGAGAAGGTAACTGATGAACAGGCTTAAATTAATTATTCTCTGCATTCATTGTAATATTTGGTTTCAGGTATAATACATTCTCACTAAGAGTATCTACTGGATTTGTGTTCACAAGACTTTCTAAAAATCTAAGTTTCTTAGCTGCATTTAAGCAGCTTAAGAATAGCCAGTGTTTTTCATGCTACTGAAAAATGATCAATATGGTACTGTTCTCTTTTCTGAACAGAGGTCAGCAGATTCTAAATGTAGTCTAATAAAACTGAGACTAAATAACAGATATAAAGATAGAAGGAATGAAAAATATATAAAGCATAAAAATGGAAGGGAGGCACTTCAGTGAAGCACAGAATTGCTGGAAGAGTATTCCTAGTAATTACTAGAAGACTAAAGCAAACCTCAAGTTTCATTTCTACCCCTATGTTCAGTTAAAAAAACTATTCTATTTGATACCTACCTTCTTTGAAACAAAGAATTTAAAGATATACATCCATAACATACTACAATAAAACAAAGAAGCAATATTGGAAAAATTAAAGTCCATTTAATGAGATCGAACGATGTCCCTAATAATCCAACTTGCAGATGTTCCCAATTTCATGTCAAAATACATTTAAGGGCAACTTTCCTTAACATTTCCACAATGACTGATTAAACTTTTGCCTGTATAACCCAATGTAACTATACAGGTAATGCTGCAGTGTAACACAGGCTTGGAGAAGATAGTGTGGCGTAATAATATAAGTTAACATTATTCAGCACTTATTATGTGCCAGTTAGCATTCTTCAAAGAACTTTACACACATTGCAAGTGCTCAAAAAGATAGCAAATAATTTAAAATTCATGTTTATAAATTCTTTTTTAAGTTTTTTCATCTTAAAGTTAATGTCAGGCACTGTGCTAGGTATAAAGACTACAAAACAAATGACAGGTTGTCTGTTATGTTAAAGTTAGCATTCTTAGATAAGAAAAATTTTTAAATCATAATTTATTATGTAGAATATTGAGGGCTTTTTTTCTTTCTTTTTCCCTTCAAAAAGGATTCAGATCATGATATACTCTAAACACTATACCTGGCTCTAAGAATAGTAAAGGAAAGAAATAAATTTTGATGATTAAAACATTCATATCAAATTGAACAAGCTTCTAGTGCATTTGAAACAGATTTCTTTTATAGGTTAATTTTAATGCATACATTTTACTGTTTTTCCCTGATAATTGGGCTCCTGAGGCTTTTGTATGTACTCTCATCTGAAAGATGGGTAACAACGTTTTTTTTTCAGGTATGCAGATAAACTGGATAAATATTTATCAATAAAGTAAAATGTGTACATTAAATGCAGAAGCCAGAAAGTATTAAGGCTTTAAGCTCCTCAAGGAAGCACACTAAATATTTTGATGTTCATGCTATTTAACCTACAGTTGTAATCATGTTTAAAGAAAGCTCAGAATGGAGTTTAGATGAACATTAAGACAATTTCAAGTTAACTAGATTCCTTTTTCCTATAAAGTTGCCTGGGTTCAAAATAAAATGTATCCTAGAAAACATGCAAAGTAGGGTTAATAATTTCCAAGAGAGGTGGGGAAGAGGTACAGCAAAGAATTAGGATTATGAAGCCTTTAACTAATGAATTTTAAACAGTAAATACTAATATTTTCCTGTGTATTTCTTCAACCAGATGGTCCTATTCCATGAATGATCATAAAAGTAAATTATATTGGCTAACATTTATTGAGCACTCTATATTTGTAAACTTAAAAGTACAACAAAGGACTTATTATTACCCCCATTTTACAGACCAGGAAGCAGGCAGAGCAACTTGCTCAAGGTAACAGAGCCAATAAGGAAGAAAGTTAGGATTCAAAAACAGGCAACAGGGCCAGCCAGCTTCATGGGCACTCGACCTGTGTGGTTGCACAGGACTCCACACTTAGTTTAATTCTCTACTGTCCTGTCTTGAAATTCTTAATAATTTTTTTTAACAAGAGCCCTGCATTTTATCTTGCACGGTTACCCAAATTATGCAGCCATTCCTGCATGACTCCAGATTGTACTTTTACTACTGAAAATGCACTAGTGAAAATGAATTCCCTACTTTATTGTATAAGAGTTAAAGATGTAGTCAAAAGCAGCTCTTGTAACCTATATTTGGAAAACAAGAATTTCCAGCTAGTCAAAATATATTAAACAAAGCTCTCTGGATAGAAATAAGAGTTCATTAACCAGGCATTCAGAAATTAATATCAAATGTTTAAGAACTATTTTATGAAAACAGAGCCAGACCTAAGGTTATCTTTATCTTACTTTGTCTCCATACAGTAAAATTCTGCTGATGTCCAGTTAGTATGCTGGACAAGCTAAAGTAAGCTGTGATTTGATACCAAATTTCAAGATTTTAGAAGAGAATAGGTAATTTATTTGATTTGCAAAAGAAATAATATTTTAGCATCTTAAGGTGCCCCCAGGTACTGCAAAACTAGGAAATTTCAGCAAACGTATTTGAATCTTATTATCATTGAGATCTTATTTCAAATATTTTAGATTAATTTACAAAAATAACTCTAACCCTCCTTACATATTTCTCAAGAACCTTTCCAATTTAACTGCTAAATTAGCATGCATTTATAAGGCCTATATATGCTTAACCTTTCCCCAATAAATAAATGCCTAGTGAATGAATAACCAATGGTACATGTTTTATCTGGAGGTCACACTGCAGAAAATCCAGAAGAAAAAAAGATTTGCAAACTGCCACAAGTAATATCACAAAAACTGTATGCTAAATTCATTTTTACTAGGTTCAGGTTTTCATTCAGTTGACTAGTCTTTGGACACAATTCCAACAATTTGGTTTCCCAACCTCTACAGCAGACTACACTACAAATGGGGAGGAACTGAGGCTAAAAAGCAAGCAACTGAGAGCATCAAATTAATAGATACTGGGAATGATGATTTTTAAAGCTGATACAAAAAAACTTAAAAACATTATAAAGCCAAATCTGAACTCATGTATTTCAAGAGCTCCTGGGGCATCACTGCATTACTTCAGTACATGGTGAATGGGGGGAAAGGGAGACGAGCTCTTTGGGACTTGGGTTCGAGTACATACATTTTACGTCAATTTCAATAATAATTTGACTAAAGGTTTTAAAGAACACTCCAATCGCTGATGATTTCAGTAGGCCTGGTCATATTAATAAGTTGTGCAATTACACTTTACTTGATAATTTAAAAAAGTATTTTCTGGTAGTTTATTTGATCTTTATAATCTAAGCATTATTCCCAGTCTATGGACCAGAAAACCTACAGCAGGTAGCGCTTTCGGGAACGGACTCCAAGGTAACACACAAATGAGTGAAATGCACTAGAATCCTCCTATCTGGTTTTCCCATCTTGAACTGCACAATACCATATTCGATCGACACCAATCTTTACATCATCATATCAGACAGGTAGCTCTGTCTTCCCTTTGCTAAAAAAATGTCAGCGAATCCTGCCTATAAAGAACTGATCTAAATTAATTCTTGAGATCCATGCCCGGATTCGTTCATGAGTAGATATCTTAACAAAACGAATCCCATAATCGTCTGTTTCATTTTGCATGAAATTGAGTTCAAGAACGTCAGCTCCTATAAAAGAAATTACAGGACTCTGTTTTCTAGGGGTTGAAGCCCCAGGTAGAGACAAAGGAAGTCCCTCCTTTTCGCTGGGAAAGCCCCGATCTAGTAGTGCAAGAGGTGATCTTCGGAGCAGGAGCATGTCCTCAGGTGGCTCACGACCGCCGTGGGGTGCGCCTCGGAAAAGAATGGGGATAAGGCCCGGGGCGTTCGTGCCCATTCAAAACCGATGGTGGCAGAGGCTGTGAGCCAACTGTCTCGGTCTCCACGCCAAAGCCTGGTGAGCGAAAAGTTACTTTCGACCTCTGTTCCTGCGCAAGCTCTGCCAGGGACACCCCTGCCTGGCTGGACTACTGGCCATCACCCCTAACCTCTGCTCCAGGCGCGTGTCCCCTTAACTTGCTCCGAACCGCGCTCCACAACCTCGTGTGCACCCAGCTGGCAAGGATAAATGCCCGGTTCCCCGAAAGTCGCCCGCCCGCTCTCCCACCCAGGGCCTAACTCGCCTTCCCCGGGGGCAGCAGTCACACCTGTTAGACAAATTTGAAGGCAGGCCCGGCCCCCAGGACCCCCGGCCAGACCCCTCACCCGCAGAAGCCCCGCAGTCGGCGTTCCTCTCCGGGCCGGCGGACTCTCGCCCACCCGGGTACACAGCACTGGATCCGGATGCTCCTTCAGCTTCGGCCCCACCTCCGCCACCTCGCGCGCCCGGGTCGCCGTCGTCGCCGCCGCCGAGACGTGGCAGCGCCAACGCCTCCACCCCGCCCCCGCCCGCTGACGCAGGTCCTCGCGCAGGCGGGCGGGGGCGGGGCCGCGCCCGGCGGGGGCGGGGCCTGGGCTGTCAGCGCGCGGGGCGGGGACGAGGACGTCGGGGGAACCTCAACCCCGCAGCGGCGGGGAGACAGAGTCCTGCGCTCGCTCTTTACAGCTTTCCGCACGACGTCGGTATGTTGGGGTTCAGTGGAAACAATTCTACTTAGGAGTCCCCTAAGCGCTATTAAGTGGCGACTACTGTGGACCTCTGAGTCTCAGAGACCAGAGGTTCGGCCTCTTGCCTTCTTAATAGTCAATTTCTTAATAGTCTATCCGTTAATTAGGACTTTGGCTACGCGCTGGCAGCTGAAGCTCCTTATCTCCAGTTTTCTGAGTCACAAATTCAGCCTCCAACAGGCTACATTCTCCTTCGAGGCTATTGTTTTATTTCGCCCTCAAATCTTTTTGGATGACCGTGAAGTTAGGACGCTGGTTCGCGATTTTGCCTCCCAGGAACCAACTAGTAATGTCTGGAGCCTTTTCAACCTCATGCACAGTCGAGAGGTGTTACTGGCATTTCTCTAGATAATAGAGGATATAGGTAGAGACCAGTATATGGCTAAATGTTTTACAGTACGCAGGACAGCGCCCACAACAAATAATTACCTGGTTTGAAATGTCGGTGCTGCTGAAATTGAGAAATCCTGGGTAAGGAAGAAAAAGGACAGTATTCTGAGCTCGCATTTCCAAAGTGGTTCACCTAAGTAGCACGTGTACCCATTTTACTGATTAGGAAAACAGGTTCAGAAATGTTAATTTACCAAAGTAACATAGCTAGTAATTCCCCTTGTAGCATAAATTTCAACTTGCTGAATTTGCAAAGCATTTTATTCTTAAATAATACTATTCAAACTGTGTTATAACACCATATGATGTAAGAAATTATATTTTTGCTTATGAGATTTAAATTTCAGTTAACTTTTACTGATTCATGCGTTTTCACAGCTTAAAACATCAGTGCAGCTGATGGCATCCACATCTTTGTATCCATCCTTGTTTTTACTCATACATACAAAAGAATATAAGACATTAAAATAAACATCACTATTCTTAAGAAATATATAGCCTTGTTTTCTTGTCAGACTTCTAGCCCTATATGTGCAGTTAGTTTCTCCTGAGCAACAGAATCCTATAAATTTTTAAATTTAGTGAAGAGTGAAACAATTATAAAATTTATTACAGAACACAGGCGTTCTAAAAGGTATCTTAAAAAAAATCTGCACTCCAGACATTGTCCTTCTTACCCACTTTGTGCCCACATTGTCCTTCTTACCCACTTTGTGCCAATTTCTCCTTAATAGTCAAATTCAGTCACTCCAGCTAGTACAGTGGCCTCCTTCTTTGCCTGTTGGTTTACTTGCCTCATGACAATCTCAAATTCTTTATAGAATCATTGGTATATCCTCTAATGATTTTTACTTATTTTTATGGAATTTTTAAAACTGAGATATAATTGACGTGTAACATTGGATTAGTTTTAGTACAACATAATCAATGTATGTATTGCAAACTGATTACCACATTAAGTTTAGTTAACATCCACCACTACATATAGTTACAAATTTGTTTTTCTCTTGTGAGAATTTTAAGATCTACTCTTAGCAACTTTCAAATGTACAATACAGTATTATTAACTATAGTTACCATGCTGTACATTACATCCTCAGGATATATTATTAACTAAAAGGTTGTACCTTTTGACCACCTTTACCCATTTTACTCACCCATCACCCCTACTTCTTGCCACCTCCAATCAGTTTTCTGTATCTATGAGGGTTTTTTGGTTTTGTTTTTAGGATTCCACATATAAGTGAGATCGTATATATATATATGTGTGTGTATATATATCTCATATCTTCTTTATCCATTCATCTGTCGATTGACACTTTGTTATTTCTATACCTCGATTATTATAAATAATGCTGCAATGAACATGAGGGTGCAGATATCTTTTCTAGATAGTTATTTTGTTTCCTTCAGATAAATACACAGAAGTGGGATTGCTGGATGACATGATAGTTCTATTTTTAATATTTTGAGGAACCTCTGTATTGTTTTCTATAGTGGCTGCACCAATTTACATTCTCAACAGTAATACCCAAGGGTTCCGTTTTCTGCACATCCCTGACAACATTTGTTACTTTTTTGTCTTTTTGATAATAACCATCCTCATAGATATGAGGTGGTATCTCCTTGTGGTTTTGATTTACATTTACCTGATGAGTGGTGATATTGAGCACCTTTTCATATACCTGTTGTCCATCTGTATGTCTTCTTTAGAAAAATGTTTATTCAGATCCTCTGCCCATTTTTAAATCAGATTAGGGTTTGTTTGTTTTTTTTTGGCTATTATATGAGTTCTTTATATATTTTGGATATTGAGGGTTTTTTGATTATTGATTCAATCTTACTGATTCAATCAGTCTGTTCAGATTTTCTATTCATTATTCTTAAGTCTTAGTAGGTTGTACGTTTCTAGGACTGTATCCATTTCTCCTAAGCTGTCCAATTTGTTGACTATTATAATTGTTCATAATAGTCACTTATGATTCTTTGTATTTCTGTGGTATCAGTTGTAATGTTTCCTTTCATTTCTGTTTTTATTTATTTGAATCCTTTTTTTTCCTTGATGAATCTTAGCTAAAGGATTATCAATTTTGTTTATCTTTTCTATTGTCTTTTTAGTCTCTCTTTCATTTACTTCCACTTCAATCTTTGTTTCCTTCCTTCAACTAAATTTGAGCTTAGTTTGTTCTTCTGTTCTAGCTCCTTATGTTGTTTGAGATCTTAATTCTTAATGTTCGCATTTATCACTACGGATGTCCTTAGAACTGCTTTTGCTGCATCCCATATTTTTGATATATTGCATTTTCATTTTCATTTGTCTCAAGATACTCGGTTTCTCTTTTGGTTTCTTCTTTTGACCCCATTGGTTGTTCAGTAGCATATTACTTAATCTTCATATATTTGTGAATTTTTCGGTTTTCTTTTCCTAATTGATTTTTTGTGTCCTACCATTGTGGTACAAAAAATGCTTCATATAATTTTGATCTTCTTAAATTTACCTAGACTTGTTTTGTAGCCCAATATATGATCTATCCTAGAGGATGTTCCATGTGTGCTTGAGAAGAATGTGTATTTGCCTTTCAGAAAGAATGATTCGTAAATGTTTGTTAAGTCAATTTGGTCAACTTGTTGTTTAAGTCCAGTGTTTATTGACTTTCTGTATGGATTATCTCTCCTTTAATCAAAGTGAGGTATTAAAGTCCCTTACTATTATTGTATTACTATTTGTTTACCCTTTACGTCTATTAATATTTACTTTATTTATTTAGATGCTCCTATGTTTGGGTACACAAATATTTACAAATGTTGGAATGACCCCTTTATAATTATTTAATGACCTTCTTCTCTCTTCTTACAGTTTTGTCTGTACGTGTCCTTATATCCAGAGTGAGTATCTTGTAGGCAGCATGTAGATGGGTTATGTTTTATTATCCATTGAGCCACTTTGTGTCTTTTGATTGGAGAATGTCGTCCATTTACAGTTAAAGTAATTATTGATAGATATGTACTTACATAAAACATTCTATATTTATAACTTTTAAGTTGCTAATAATTTAAGTTTGAAAGCATTCTAAAACTCTACATTTTTACTCTTCACCACCATTTTATGTTTTTTATGTCACAATTTATATCTTGTGTGTCCATTAACAAATTTTTATAGTTATAGTTATTTTTAGTAATTTTGTCTTTTATTTTATTTTATATTATTTATTTTTTATTTTTTATTTTTATTAGGTGAGGCAACCCTTGGTTGACCTCACAGATTGCAAGGACCTTGTCATCTTACAATCCCTTAGTAGTTTTGTCTTTTAACCCACATAACTAGATCTATAAGTGATTGACCACACTATTACATTAGATTATTCTAAATTTAACTCTATATTTATCTTTATCTGTGAGATTTGACTTTCATATGTTTTCCTGTAACTAATTAGCAGCTTAAAGAAGTCACTTTAACATTTCTCATAAGGCCGGTCTAGTGGTGCTGAAAGCCTTCATCTTTTGTTTGTCTGGAAAACTATCTCTCCTTCTTCAATTCAGAAGGACAGCTTTGCTGGGTAGAGTACTCTTGGTTGGCAAGAGTACTTTTAGCACCTTGACTATATTATGCCACTCCCTCTGTCCTGCAAAGTTTTTGCTGAAAAATCTGCTCTTAGTCTTATGGGGTGGTTCCTTTGTATATAACAAGTTGTTTTTCTCTTGCTACTTTTAAGATTCTCTCCTTGTCTTTAGCTTCTGATAATTTAATTATGGTGTGTCTCTTTGGGTTCATCTTATTTGGAACTTTCTGTGTAAGTCTCTTTGGGTTCATCTTATTTGGAACTTTCTGGGATTCCTGGATCTGAATGTCTGTTTCCTTCCTAGATTAGGGAAATTTTCAGCCATTATTTCTTTAAATAAATTTTCTGCCCTCTTTCTCTCTTTTTATTCTTTTAGGATTCCTACTATATGAATGTCAGTATGCTTGATGTTGCTCCATAAGTCCCATAAGCTATCTTCACTCTTTTTTATTCTTTTTTCTTTTTGCTCCTCTGATTGGATGAGTTTCACTGCCCTCTCTTTAACATCACTTATTCTTTCTTCTGCTTTATCTGGTATGATGTTGAGCCCTCTTTTTGAATTTTTAGTTGTTATTAAATTCTTTAGCTGTGATTTATTTTTGGTACTTATATTTTCTTTCTCTTTGTTGAAATTCTCACTTTGTCCATGCATTGTTCTCCTGACCTCAGTGAGCATTTTTAATGACCATCCTTTTAAACCATTTATCAGGTAAATACTTATTTGAGGTTTTATCTTGTCCTTTCATTTGGACATATTCCTTTGCTTCTTCATTTTCATTGACTCTCTGTATTGGTATCTATTATTAGATAAAATAGCCACCTCTCTCAGTCTTGAAGAAATAGTCTCAGGTAGGAGATGAAACTTACAGTTCAACTCTCCCCTAGTTCTTAGTTGTCTCTCAAACCTTCATGATTGTCCTGGCAGCTGTCTTTATTCTTAGCGGCTCCCAGTAGTTGAGGGTATATCAAGACCTGTCAGTGTCCTGAAGAGGAAGATTTCAGTCAGCACCTAAATACAGATTGACTGGAAGTCAAATACTCAGGTAGCATCTTTTAAAGTATGCAAATATACCTTTTTCAGGGGAAGACTTTGAGGTGGGCATTTCTGTCTACTCCCTCTGTACTGAGCCCTGGTTGGGGGTAGCCAGTTAAGAACCATTTCTTCTTTTGCTATTGTCCACAAGCTTCTTTCTTGGAGACGCCAGTGACCTGCAGCTGGATAGAGTGCAAAGATGATGTCTCCGAGCCTACCCAGTCTTTAGAGCAGTCTCTGGAGAGGATTGAAGTAGGACTCAGGATGTATTAAATTAGAAACCTGCTCCTCGGGCTGTAGTTATTCAGATAAACTAATAGCCCCTTTTACAGAAAGACTGGGGGTGAGGGCACAGCCTCTGTGCTGTGCCCTGGAGGGATAGATGTTTAAGAATTATTTCTCAAGATATATACACCACTGTATTCATTGTAGTGCTATTTACAATAGCCAATATATGGAAGCAACCTAAGTGCCCATCAGTAGACAACTGGATAAAGAATGCTGGTACATATATACAATGGAATATTACTTAGCCATAAAAAATGAAATCCTACTATTTGTGACAACATTGATGGAGCTAGAGGGTTTTATGCTAAGTGAAACAAGTCAGATAAAGACAAACACTATATGATTTCACTTATATGTGGAATGTAAGGAACAAAATTAATGAACAAACAAAATGAAAACAGACTCATAGATACAGAGAACAAAATGGTGATTGCCAGTCTGGCAGCTGGGTGAAAAAGGTGAAGGGATTAAGAAGTTCAAATTGGTAATTATAAAATAATGACAGGTATTTAAAGTAGAGCATAGGGATTATAGACAATAATATTGGAATAACTACGTCTGTTGCAGGTGTCAGGCGGGTACTAGATTTATCAGGGGATCACTTTGCAAATTATGTAAATGTCTAACCACTATGCTATATACCTGAAACTAATATAAAATAATATTGAATGTCAGCTCTAACTGAAAAATTAAAATTAAAATTTAAGAAATGAGAATTATTTCTCTATTATTTGTTACAAACCTGTGGGACCTGCAAAGTAACCCCTATTGGCAAGAGCCAGGCAGTCAAAGTGCATCCTCTGGGTGGTAGATGCAAAAATCATTATGCCAGACATCTAAACAGTCTCCTTTGCCCCTCAAGCCGAAGCATTTAAGGTAAGCAAATAGCCTCTTTCACAGAAGGACTGGACGCCTTTCATTCTGCTACCTATGCACTGGGCCTTGCGAGGGTTAGCCATAATGAATTCCCGTGAGCCCTTGAAGAACTGTCTTTTATTTCACTATAGCCTTGTGGATCTCATAGATGCAAGCTCTATTGGCTTTCAAAGCTAGATGTTTTGGGGGCCTGTCTCTGAGGTGGAAGTCTTAAAAGTTGTGATGCCAGCCATGAGGTCCATACCCTTTGCTCCTCAGGGAGAAGCTGGGAACTGTGAGTTCCCTCCCAGTTGTGTGTCGGTGGGCATTATGATGTGATTGTGTCCTAGCCTCTCCTACCCATTTCAATATGGGTTTTTCTCATTTGCCACTTTGTAGGAATCTCTCAGGTAGCTTCTAGATTTCATTCAGAGGAAATCGTTCCTTATGTAGCTATAGATTTGATGTGTCTGTTGCAGGAGGTGAGTTCAAGAGCCTCCTACATTGCCAATTTTAACCAGAAAAACATTTTATGGATTCTTATAAGAAATGCTATGTCACCAACATTGTTGATGGTACAGATAATGATATTATGTGGCAATACGTGGATGTCAGCGATTGAGTTGAGAAATGAGTCAGGAATGTTAGACTCAATGAGAAGTTTTAAGAATACCTTAACCAATTTATTTCACTTTTATTTTCCACTTAGTATATAAGAATTAGGTATAATAATCCATGTCTACTAAAGTATAAAGGGCTCTTTTACTAGGTACTAAATAAAAGTTCTAAGTGATAAGAGAGCATGTGTTATCATTTTTAGTTGGTCACATCATATTCTTAGAAACTGAGAAACTAATGATGTCTTACAATCTATCTTAAGATTTGAAGTAATTCTCTAAACATGTTCATAAATTATTTGATCCTCATATGAATATCATGAAATAAAGTGGGTATTATTATTTCCATAAGGCAAATTAAACTCAGGTCATTTTAATTTTCTTATAGGTAAGGCTATAGTTTGTTTTACAGACTTTTGAAATAAAGATAAATTTTGCAGACTTTTGAAATTAAGATAAATTAAGATAATTTGTTTTCTCTAACATTAGTGCCACAAATTTAAAGCATTTCTACTGTTGAGGAGATTAAGTTACATAATGACACCTTTTTGAGAATGTGGTATTATAAATGAAAGATGTGAGTTAAGCATAGAGAGATTTATGTGTGAAGTTAGGAAATACTCAGATATGACAGGAATTCCTGGAAAGAAAGCAAAAGATCACACTTTGGAGAAATGTAGTGGTAGGGAAAATATCTCTAATCTAGACAAAGTGCTTTTATGGTATTTATTATTGTATTATGGACTTAAATCTTATTGTTTAGTCCTTCAAATGTGGCTCATTTTCTTCTAGACACTATGCCTTCAAATTATATAGCTGCCGATAGTTATTGCTTTGTAGTCAGTTTCTTGCTTCCAAGTAAAGAAACCCACTCTGGAATGATTGTTAGTTTACAAATCAATGGGAAGTCTGCAGAGCCAGACTCACAAAATGATGGAGGCCAACAGAGTCTAGGCAGCCAAGAACACAGCCAAGGTCATGCTATGGGAAAATTTTTATTAGATTGCCACCCTAGAATACTTATCATCACAGCTCTATACTCAGGTGACAAGCATCCTACATGGTTGCCCAGAATCTGAGACAACCAGTATTTTGGCCTTTCAATTTCCTCCTGTTAAGAGTTATATATTGTTGAATTCTCAAAATAGGAATTCAGATTCTGCACAGCCAGAAGAACTACAGGTGTACTTGGTGATTATATATTATGCCATGTATATTTTATTTAAATATGACTGAATTAAAATACATTTAATAAAGTCATTTTATTTGTAAGGAATTTTATTATTGCTTTTCTATTGAGGAGAACTGTTAAGTACTGGAAAACCTACACAACATCCCTAGATCTACAACATTCATCCAGATATGGGCATGGCCATTTTATTAATTCCTTTCTTGCCAGAAGTTAAAATATATAGGAGTATTTTCCCCTCAGGAAACTAACCCAGTTTTATTGTGAAATATAATATGATTCACCATATCTGCTGGAATTCACCTATAAAACCAGGTATCCCTATAGTTGGTAGAGAGTCATTTTTAGGCATTCCGTGATTGCACCAAGCTCCAGTGGCCACTTGACTTCTGTCTCTGAATTCATAGTCTCTAAGCAGCTAACATATAGTTTACCTACTTGTTTATTACTTACTGCAAAGGTAATGAATGATTGTTTAAAAATTTGTAACGTTACAGAACTATAGAACAAAGAGTGATCAATCCCCATAATCCTGCCCTTAGGGATAACTCCTGTTAATAGCTTGGTTGATCTTACTCCAGACTGCCTAGGTTCCATTTCCAGCTTTTCCATTTAGATGGCAGCCTTGGACAAGTTATTTGTCCTCACAATGCCTCAGTTTTCTCATCTCAGTGTAACAGTACTGGCTCTCAGGGCTTCATGAGGTTTTAATAGGAATATATATAGCATTCAACATAGTTTGTAGCATATAGTAAGTGCTTAATAAGTGCTAGGTTTTGTACATGTATTAGTCAGAATAGGCCAGGTTATGCTGCAAACAACAAATCTCAGTGGCTTAACACAACAAAAGTTTATTTCTTGCTAATGTTGCACGTTTGACGCATTAGCGGGGCAGTTTCTCCATGCAGTCACTCAGGGACCCAGGGTACTGGAGATTCTACCTTGTTGTGGTCAAAACTGCAGTATGTGGCCCCTTAGTAATCGTAGCAATGAAAAGAATGTAAAATTACCCGTGGAGTGTTTTACTGCCTCAGCCTATAATTGATATACTCCACTTTCAATTATAATGTATCGGCCATAGCCAGTAACCATATCCCTGCCCAACTGCAAATAAGCTGGGAAATGTGGAGTGTGGAGTGCAGAATATTTGTTGGGTGTGTCTACTTCTGTCACAACTACCACTTTATCCCACCCGCAGTGGTATATTTTCCAAACTGTGTTGCAATTTTTCTATTTTTTTAAATGTAATATATCATGGACATCTCCCCTTATCGAGATATTTGTTAATTCATTGACTATTTGTTAAGCCCTTCCATGTGTTTGAGTTAAATTCTGAGAAGAATGAGGAGGTGAGCCTTGTGAATATCTCTAGAGAAGGAGCATTCCAAGAAAATAAAGCTATTAGTATGGGTTGGTGATGTGTACATGAAGATGCATTTTACTGTTTTTGTATATGTTTAAAATTTTTCATAAAAAAATTAAAAACAAAAGGTTGACATGATTGTAAAACTTGCAACCAGCTTTTATATCTGCATTTTGGAAAAGAAAAATTATGACAGGAAACTTGATAGATATTCTCAATTTCCTAAAACAAACAAAAAAGATTACCATTTTACCTCCTCAGAAACAATGTTTTAACATTCTCACTAACTCTGGCTACTATCCAATCTAGCACTTGATTACAGGGTGCTATTTATCTTTGATTTCATTTATTTATTTATTCATTCATTTATATATCTATCTATTTATTTTAGGTGAGGCAACCCTTGGTTGACCTTACAGATTGCAAGGACCTTGTCAGCTTACAACCTCTTATTTTTTATTTTTTGTGCCTATAGCACCTGGTCTTCCTAGGTGAGGTTACTGTTTATCACTGCGTAATTGTGTTGTGTATGTTAGCCTTGTCTTTCCAATTATTTGTTAAACTCTTAACCATGTCTAAAATTTTTATACCCTTTTCTATCATTCTCTTGAAAGTGATTAGACATTTAACATATTCTCTATAAAAATTATAGATCAAGAAGTGAAACTTGGTGATGACTTTGTTGACTATAACTTCAGTTCTTACAGCATTCTACTGTGTTGAGAATGTAAAAGAAAAAATAAGCTTTACAAAATATTATACCTACAAACAATTTAAAAATTTTCAGCATTAACAAGCTGGTTCAAAAATACTTTAGGTATTTTTTTTTTTTCAAGTAATTGGAGAGATACGAGGTATAATTTAAATAGAGTCCTTTCTTAGTCACATACTTATCATGATTCTTCCACTAAAAAATTTGTTCTTTCAGTGATTTACTTTCTGTTACCATAGAACTAGGCTACATTGCATAAACATTTGGAATAAATTCTGTCAGTTTTTCCTTAAGTTGACCAAGAGTCTCAACAATAAGATGATTGTGACTGAAGCAACAAAATGAAATCAGCGTTGTTCACCAAAGAATTTACTGGACTCTCTAAAACTTATTTGGCTAGATTGTGAGGTCACACCCAGACACCAAGAAGGAATGTCTCTAAAAGACTTAGAACCACCCTGCATTTAGGGGAAGTGGTGACAGTCTGTTCTAACAGTGAGGAAGACTCTTGTCACAGACAAATTGGTCAGTGTTAGTCACACAACTAGAACATAATGTTTAAAGGGTGATGCATGACACTGCTGGGAAGCTATGTCGGAAGAGCTAGGGCAAGGAAAAGGGAATCACAAATGTAGAGAGAATTGCACTTCCATGGCACAGACGACTGTGAAGTCTGGTGTATGAAAAGCTTCCTTCCCCCCCCGCCCCGCCCCCGGCCCACAGTTAGTTCACTTTAGTTATGATCTATTCGATATGAGGCAAAATCTCTATTTTGAGAATAATGTCATTACTCCAGGAAGGGAGGATTACTGCATTATGCTGACATTCAGTTGGAAACATTTTTAGGATTTTGAATGATTAATTTTTAGTATCAGACTATTTAATCATAGGCCTTATCTAATCATGAAAACACTTTTGGAAGAGTGGCCATGTCTCATTGTCAAACATAGAAAACATATAGCTTTATTATAATTCAAAGGTCACCAAACTGCTTTGAGACCACAAACAGTAATTTTGATCTCTGAAGCTCAGTTTCCTGATCTGAAAAATAAAGACACATTATCTTTATTTCTGCATTTTACTGGTATGTTTTGGGTATACCAAAATCCTGAGCCTAGTTCTTCTGGGCAGAAACCCAAGCAAATGAAAAAATAAATAAAAGAACCACACATGTGCCCTTAAAAAGAATGTTCCCCATGTTTATTGCTAATCCTCTTCCCAAGGGAGAATTTCCTTAGATTTCTACTTGAGGATTAGAGCTTTGCTTTACATTCCTGTGTCATATCACCAATTCTCTGTTCAATCACCCTTCATTCATTCATTTTTTTTTTTTGGTGAGTTGATCATTCGCCAAATATCATGTGTCAAGTACTATGCTAGTAATAAGACAGACATAATTCCAGCCCTTGTGGAACTTATAATCGAGCAGGGGAGACCAACAGTGCAGAGTTTATGCAGAAGTAGTACAGGATGCTGTGGGAGCTTTCAGCAGGGGATTACTTAACCTCTTTTGGAGGTCAAAATGGTTTTAGTGATATCTAAGCTAAAACAAGAAAAATAAGGAGGAGTTGGCTAAGAAAGAATAGAATAGAAAATGTTTTAGTCAGAGGGAACAGAATCAAATTGATTTAGAAATACTGGAAAGAAAGTCAAAATGGCTACAGTGTAGAGAGATGGGCTCCAGATCTCAGAGGCCTCTTAAAGGTCCACTCTTCAATATGAGAGTAATGGGATGCCATTGTGAAGTTTTTTGTTTGTTTTACATGTTTATGCAGGAAAGTGACATGATCACTTGCATTTTTAAACGCTCATTCAAGCACTGTGTACGGAATGGAGGAGAGGGTGGCACACAAATAATATACATAGGGAAAGCAGTTGGACATGAAACAGAGAAGAGAAAAAGTGGACTGATTCAAGAGATATTGAAGAGACAGAATCAACAGGAGACCTTTATGTTTGCCTTGCTTTTTTGAATGGGAGCACCTTGAGGGAGGCGGCCCACGTGCAGAGCAGCAGTATTGCTAGGTAGAAGATCCAGAAATCAGAGTTTGGGGCTGGGGAGGTGGCTGCATATGTGAGTCAGTATACCCAGAATGATGGGACTGTGAAGAGGGGCATCTCAGGCCTGTGGGAGGTTATCTTCAGGACTGTAGCTAAGTGCTTGGCTGCAGATGTGCGAGGCAAGACCACGTGAAGCTTCCCAGCAGTGACTGTTAGGGCGCTGACAACATAGCAGAAATGCCGATGCTGGAAGACTAGGATTCCAGTTCACGGAGAGTTCTTATGGAGTACCCTGGGCATGCAGTGGAAATCCCAGTGAGATCCATGGTCTAGGACTAAGGACCAAACCAAAATAAGATCAAGGTGAACCACAGTAATTAACAAACTTCCAGACTAAAACTCAAAACTCCTTAAAGAAAGACAGTGAATACAATTCCTCACACTGTAGCAGCCAAAATCATTCCGTGTACAGTAAGAAATTACTAAGCAAATAACTCAAGAAGGGAGAAATGTCACCTTAACATAGAGACAAAATAGTCAACAGAAACAGAAAAGACCTTAGTTGGTGGAATAAGTAGACACGGACTTTAAGGTATCTATTATAAGTAAATTTAAGGGTTTAAAGGAAGAGATGGAGTTTTCCTTTAAAAATATCAGTGAACAGATGGGGAATCTCAGCAGAAAAATGGAAGCTAGGAAACCAATACTAAATGGAAATTCTGTAACTGAAAACTACTGCTACACAGAGTGTCCAAGAAACAGGGATGGGTGAAGAGGGAGAGATGAAGGAGGGAGAACCAATATAAAGCGACATCGTGGAGTTGGCCATCATTAAATGCCATTAATTGCTTGATCTCTTGGGATGGTCCTTAAGAAGCCTTAAAAAGGACTTTCATACCTGAAAACTCAAAAAGCACCTGAATACAATTTAAAAAAATAGTTCCCCTCCACAGGTAGTTATTTGATATCTGTAAATTAAGACTCTCTTAGACCTCATTCATACCTTGGGTTCCCTTTAACTAACATCCAACTCATAATTGGTGGTAATAGATAGCAGGGATTATTGAAATCCACAGAATAATAGCCACCATTTATTAAGCACAAGGCAGTTTTATATAATGTCTCATCCTCACAAAGTAGCTTTTGTTGTACTGATTTTATTAATGCCCAAACTGAGATTGAGCTAACTTTAGGAACTTGACCAAGGTCACAAAACTAGTCAGTAGCAGACCAGGTGTTAGAAACAGGTCTGTTTTTTTTTTTTTTTTTAACTCTAAAAACAATACTCTTTCTATTATATCATGAGCCTCTTAGAAGAAAGGATTGAGATTCCTAAATCTCCTCTTAGCCAATACTTTTTTATAAATGCTATTTATTTTTAAAAATAGATTATACAAACACATGTTTTAAAAATTCAAGAAATATGAAAGAATATCTGGTGAAAACTGCTTTTTACTCTGTCCACCAGTCACCCTATTCTTTTCAGGGGCAATGCTACCAGTTTCTTTGTGTATCTTCTCTCAAATAGTTATTATTCTTTATTCTTTTAACAAAAATTACATATATATACACTGTTCTCACCTTGGGTGGTGTTTTTTCACTTAATGTTACATCTTATAATTCACATCTGTATCTGTACATAAAACTTAGCCAACACTGAAGTTTTCTCATCATTAGAACTTTCATTATTAAAGAGTACAAGATAAATTATACTAAAATTTATTTACTCTTTCCCCTGTCCTACTTATCCACTACTGAATTAATAAACAAGAAGCAAAATGTTGAAGAATGAGGCTACAGGAAAGGAATGGAGGAACATGAAATACACACAAGCCCAACAGTATCTCTCAATCAAAAGACCTTTCTTATTTTCTCTCTCAGGTTACTTTGGCCCTAACTGTAATTTTCAGGTGTGTTTCATAAAGTAACTACTATTATTCCTCCCTTCTGTGCTTTTTGTTCCTATACATGGGTGAAGCATGAGTGCATATTAGTCCTGTTGTCAGCTTAGACCATCTGGCCCTAGGATTCCATGATGAGACGATAACATTGAAAATGAGTGGAAAACCTAGATTTTGTTCTTTTCCAAATATCTGGGTCCTAAAGTCTCTATCATGCAACATAGCACTTGACTGTATTTAGTCGAATACTTTTCACTGGTCGTTTCTTTTATGTAGAAAATTACATTCCCTTAGGGCAGAGACCATATCTCACATCAGAGTAGGTGCACGTTAGTAAGTACTGGATAGAAAATAAATTTGGTGATCCTGATTCTTCCTTCTGCATTGACAAGAGGCTAAGATAGATGGTGGGAATATGGGGAAAGGTGAGGATGAAAGTAGTTGGACTCACAAGGAATTTCTCAGATATATGTGCCAGTCCACTCTTACATCAACATTTCAGTTAGGAGGAGTGAATGGGAGATATATATTTTGAAAAAGCTTCTTAGACAATTCTTGTATCCTCCATCCTCATACTCCTAATTCATAATTTTCACTAGTAGAAAGGAGAGGTACGAAGATAAGACAAAGTATCAAATATCCACTTATGCTGAAAATTATTAAATAATTTTTTTCATATGGAAGAAGATAGGTCTTCCTTTTTCTTCTCTACTTTTTTTATGCCTCTTGTCATAGTAGTAGCACACAGGAAGGGCAGGCTATAATAGTGAAAGCTGCTGGTGCACATGATCTAAGAGGCTCAGATGGCCTATTTTTGTATGTCCCAGGTGTTCTAATGTGTTTGGTTAAAGTTCTGTCTTTTTTTTTTTTTTTTT
>CM053509.1:32381676-32535454 GCA_028627145.1 Eidolon dupreanum | reverse complement strand
AAATGGCTATACAATTTTAGGCTTAATGAGCACACAAATATATAAAAAGAACTTTTCCAAGATGGAAGTTTCTGATCAATTCCATTCAAAATATCACTTTTTATTTGGCATGTCTGACTATTACTTCTACTCATAATAGCTTTTGCTTGCCATTTCTTTTTTGATAAAGAACCAGAGAGTAAATGTTTTAGGCTTAGGACTTTATTTACCAAAACAGTTGGCAGGCCAGATATGACCTGTAGGCCATAGTTTGCGGACTCTCTACTTGGATACTGGTTAAACTGGAAAAAGAGTGGTGTACTGGCACACCAGCATGCTGAAATACAGTCCATGTCTGTACTATTTGTCGGTTTCTATAAATACTTCCAACGAAATGGCTGATTTCAAGCTACCAACAGTTTAGCAATTAGATTGCAAAATTCTTGAATATTTAACAATTGGCTCTCATGAGCTGGTGAGAGCCAGTTCCAGCACACCACTGGATGCAAACCCCTGGGATATGGGATGATGTACTGGGAAAAAGATAAAGCCAAAGAAAATATGGAGAGAAAAAGTTTAGCTTTTTTTTTTACTCTTAAAGGACTTGGTGTGCATGAATAAGAAAACATACTAGAATGTCCTTCTCCATACTCACTAATATTTATATTGTTTTGTTTGCTTATAAAACACAAAAAGAACATTTTATGTACATGAAGTGATCATTTTTACATTGTCAGGAAATCTGGTGGCATTAGCACTGACGTTAAGTCAAAGTGAAAAGGATTGGTATGTGTGCTGCTGAAGCAAGCATGAAAGTGAAAAGGGTCGAAATGAAAATATACGTGTGTGTATGAACTATAAGCATGTGTTATCTGTATATGAACATTTTATATATTCTAAATGTACATATTTTATGTGTATCATTTTAAGGTCTTTTTCTGGTCTACAACTTGTTGCTTTTTTCTGTCTTGTGATTTTTAAAATTCGATATCAGACATTAATTTTATATTGTTAAGTGTTTGCATTTTGTTGTCTTTTTTCAAAAAGTATTGAAGTTTGTTTTGGCACAGAGGTTTGTGGTTAGGTTAGTTGTGGATCAACTTGATATTTTCAAGGATTATTTTAAACTTTGTCAGAGTGTGCCTAGAATAGCCTTTTATGCTGGGTTAGCTGCGGTACTAAGCCTTGACCCGTCTGGGGTTTCTGTTGATTGCCTAAGTGGTTCAGGGAGGTGTTGTACTCTGGCGAGATATATTCAAACATCTCCTAGCCTGCTTTGTGCTCTTAGAATTTGCTCAGTTTACAGCTGTGTGGAGTTTCAGTCTATGCATGTGCAGATTTGTATTCAGCCGAAGACTCAAGGAGACCTTGTGCAGATTTCAGAAGCTCTTTCACTATGTAGCTCCCTCCTCTCTGGTACTTTGCCCCACAAATTCTATCTCCCTCCTCTCCCCTCCCCTATATCCAATCTCTATTTCCTTAATTTAGTGAGATCTCCGTGCTTTGAGTTTTCCCTTCCCTATGTTGTAATCTCAAAATTGCCACAAGGTTGGAAATGAGGCAATTGTAAGGCTCATTTTGTTTTCTTTCTCTCCAAGATCAGCCTTTCCCTGCCTGTTGTTGCAGTGTTTGAAATAGTTGTCTCATATCTCTTGTCCAGGTTTCTTGTTGTTTATAGTGGGAGAGCAAGTTCTGTACCAGTTACTTCTCCGTGATCAGCAGTGGGGTTCAGCATTCACAGCGTCGAATCTTCCAGTCCCTGTATACTTATTTAGGTCTCCTCTGCACTTTAAATAAACTTTAAAAATTCTCTCCATAAAATCTAACACTTAGCGTTAGGTTTACTCCCAAGCCTTTATACTTTTATACCATTGCAAACAATACCCTTTAAAAATGTTTATTTTCTATCAGTTGCTAGTATGAAGGAAAAAAATAAATTTTGTTTATTGAGTTTTTTATCTGGTAACTTTGTATATTGCTTTTTCTATCCAGTAATTAAAGTCTTAATTATTTTTAATTACTTAGATATCATTTTCAAATAATGAATAATAATAGTTTTGTTTTTTAATTCCAATGCTTGTATATATTTTTCTTTGTTCTACTTCACTGTTAAGGAGCTTCAATGCAATGTTGAATAGATATTTCTTTCTTATTATCTAAAATTTTAAAGGGTATAAATAGATGTTGAGTATTATCAAATGCTTTTTTGTATCTATTGAGATGTTTATATGCTTTTTCATTTTATTCTGTTAATGTGGTAAATTACATTTTCTTTTCTTATGTGAAACCAACTTTGTACTTCTGAAATAAATCCAACTTGGTCATGTTAGATTTTCCTTTTTATACATTGCTTGATTTGCTATTATTTTGCTAAGGATTTTTGCATCTGTGTTTGTGAAATTGTCCTATAATTATCCTTTCTCTTTCTCTTCCTATAAGGTTCTCACTTTTATCTTATGCTAGCCCTGAAACACTTTGGAATTATTATTTCTTGAATATTTTATAGAAGTTGTCTAGTAAACCATCTAGAGAAAACTAGGACTAGAATTTTCCTTGTGAAAATTTTCATCCTCTTTATCTCTAGTAGTGCTTTTTGCCTTAAAGTTTATTTTGTCTCATACGAACATGCCATATTAGCTATCTTTCGGTTAGAATTTGCATGACATATATTTTTTATGATTATTTTACTTTACTCTTTTTTTTTAAACAGAATATCATTGAATTTTTAATTTCTTTTAGTCTGGAAATATTATCTTATAACTAGAACATTTTATTCATTATCATTTAATATCATTTTTTTCGGATATTTAGGTTTAAATATGATTTTGTGATTTCTATATGTCCAATTTCCTTTTCTCTTTTTTATTGAATTCTTTTTGAATAATCATTCCATGTTTTCCCAGTGTTTGGAAGTTAGAATACACTGTTTCTACATACATATTAACCTATCAAAGTCCTCATAAGCTAAGCAATACTTTTACCTTTGGTATAATGTAAGGAAGGACTTTGGAACACTTTATCTTTCACCCGATTTATGTTACTGTGGCTGCGTATTTTAATTTTGCCTTTTCAAACTGTAATCCATAAGTAATTATTTTTGTTTTATATCTATATTTATCGATAAATTTGCCACTTCTCTTTTGCATCTCAGACTATATAGACTACTCCTTCAGTTAATAACAATCTTTGTGAGTTCTTTTCTACTGTCTGTTGTTTCCGTTGGTTCTTACTCATAATACTTTGTATTCTTGGGTGCTTATTTTTTTGTTTGTTTGTTTTTACTATAAGCTGCTCATTTCCCTGAAATTTATTTGTAGTGATTCTGTGAGGCCTCAGATGAAGGTGAATTCCTTCAAAAAATATTATATATACTTCTATCTGGTACTTAGAGTTCTCCTAATCCAGGACCACTTTAAAACTGTATCTTGGAGTGTTGGGAATCATCAGGTGGTGTTTGAAGAATATTTTAAATGTTTATTAAGCATTTTTAGTTATTGGTGGAAGGGACTGTCTGCATAACTGTGTCATATTACTGAAATGGAAGACATTTATATACATTTTCTTCGAAAAGTTTTTTTAAATTGTGGTAAAATATGTATAACATAAAATTGACCATTTTCACCATTTTTAAATATGCAGTTCAGTATCTAAATATATTGACATTATTGTGCAACCATCACTACCGTCTATCTCCAAAACTTTTTCATTCTGCAAAATTGAAACTTTATGCTCATTAAAGCCTAACTCCCCATTCCTTCTCCCCGAGGCCTGCAATTGCCATTCTGTTTCCTGCCTTTCTGAATTTGACAACACTAGGTATCTCATATGAGTGGAATAATACAGTATTTGTTCTTTGGGATTGGCTTGTTTCATTTATTTTAATGTTTTCAAATTTCATTCATCTTGTAGCATGTGTACTAAGAGTTTTAAAGTGATTTTTAAAATATACTTGGGTCCATAATTCACCTAGGATTAATTTGCATTTAGGCGTGAGGTACAGATCAAAATTTATTCCAATATGGATATCTATTGTCTTAATACCATTTGTTGATTATTCCATCTTTTTATATCGCTTTGTAATTTCACCTCTGTCATATATCAAATATCCATATATAGGCTTATTTCTAAGATGTCTGTTTTGCTGTTAGTCTGTTTATCTGTACTTATACCAGAAAACTGTAATAGTTATTAAGGCTTGAAAATAATTCTTAATATTTGGTAAGACAGACCCTTCACCTAGTAAGTTTGGATTTTCCTAGCCTCAGCCCTGGTCAGAGGGAACTTCCCACAGTCCTGTGGGTGAGGGATAAGAGAGGAGTGGTAGTACCGCTGAGAACGTAAGACACCTGCATTTTCACTTTGCTTGTACCTTCAGGTTCTGTTGAGTTTGCTTCAAATGTGTTCTTTCTACCTGATTCCTGGGGATGCCTCAGGTTACAGCTTTGTGGAGCAGAAGCACCTCTTCATGGCACTGCTTAGGGTGAGAGGTCTGCTGGTGGTCCATTGTCTTCCCAGAGCCTAATAGCTGTCTCAAGAATTGAAACATTCAACATATCCATTTAGTAAATATTGAATGTCTACAATATGCTAGCATTGTAGAAGTAGTAACAATTCAAATAGACAGAGCCTCTGTTCTTATGACATTTATACTCTAGTTTATTAAAAAGACAGTAGTTTTTTTGGGAGGGAGGGATGTTAATGCTTTACTAGAAAGTGCTAAGGGGACTTCTACATGATTATTAATTTGGTCTTACTGGTTTTTGTTTTCTACATTGCAAATATTTCTGAAAACATGTTAATTTGAAAAATGCTTCATTGCTGGTGATACAATCTTGAACAAAGGTCAGTGTTTTCATGAGCACAGCATTCAGTGGGGGGAAAAAATTATAGGTATCTGCATAATTAAAGCCAAATTTCTGACAGGCAAAAAACCCCTGCAGGAGTGGACGAGGCTGCCACCAGAACATTAACACTCTGAAAACACCTATCATCCCGTATCCTTCCTGAAGATACCTCACCCTAGAGAGTGTGCCCCTTTCCTTTCTCAGTCTATAAAGTGGGATGGTTTAAAAAAAGTAAACTTTTCAAACAGTCTTGTTTGAATACTAGCCTTTTTATGTAAATTTAGCACACAAAGAAGTAACTGAAAATTGCTCTTTTGGATAGGTGTATGCTGACTCAGGGGAGGGTACTGACAAGAATTTCTTTGAATTCAGGTTTCAATAATTTTCCTTCATAGAGAAACAAAAGATGTCGCCACATACTGTAAAGATCTAAATAAGGCGAATGACTCCATTGTTCACCTAAAATGCTAGTGGGTGACTTACAAAGTTAGTTTATTTAGCAGAGTCAATTAACTGCTGAGGCAGAACTATTCATTTCTGTACTAGATTGCTGTAATTAATATTTATCATGGGAATTATGAGTTATTTCAGATTCCATACTTCCATGTTATTTAAATTATAGTATTCATGGTAAAAATCATCAGTCATCTTTCTTTTCTACAACAATTCTTTGACAATTATGTCTCTTAGATTCTAAAAGAGACTGACAGAGAATCAGAGAACATTTTGGCCCAATAAATGACATAAATGATTACCTTCTTATCAGATAATACTTATCAAAATTTTACCAAAATTAGGCTGAAATTACTGCACTCTAATTACCTCTTTTGCAGTATTCTATGTAGATGTTGTCAGCCTAAAAAAGATTAAAATATTATTGCTATTAATATCTATATGATCATGTGAATCTGAGTCCTCAAAATACTGTGATCCCCAAGAGAAATTTCCTGAATGCTAAGCCTAATATTTGCTATTGGCCCCCTTTAATTTATTTGTGTCCAAATTTGGTACGCCCTGTAGCCTGATAAAACAAATGGGATACTCTTTTCTTCCTTGATATTAAATTAAAATCATTTTAATATTAAAATTAAAATCGATTTATTGAATAGATGCAAAATTAGCATGAATTGTATCTTGTAGCAGGTCGCTCGAGATGGCTGATGGTGGACTGCTCAGATGCTTCTACCGAAGTGCCTGGGAAAGCAAGGAGTGTGGATGAGAGGCTACCTCTGCCTCGGTGTATTATCACAACAAATTAGGTAGTTTGTCATCATGCTTTTATTATAATTTTCCCATCAAAATTTAGACACACCATGTTTTATTTATTGAACAGCTATATATTAGTATGTTCAAGGCTGTGTGCTGGATTCTGTGAATATAATGATGAATTAACTAAAATACATCAGAGTACTCACAGGTAAAGTATCACTATTTTATATAACAACTGTCTCAAATTTTCTTGTGAAAATTAAATACGAAGGCCTGTGTAACCTGGGATATAGTGAGTGCGCAATAAATGAGTGCTTCAAAGACAGCATACATTATATGTAATTTGTGAATTTTGACTAGATCTTGATTTTAAAAACAGCTATAAAGAAAATCCTTGAAACAATTATGGACATTTGGATTTCAACTGGATATTAGAGCATTATTGTTAATTTTCTAGTTATAACAATGACATTGAGGTTTTAAAAGAGAATATCCTTGTTCTTGTGCTTGAGGAAGTATTTCAGGGTGAAGTATGATATCTGCAGCATAGTTTCATTGTTTCAGAAATATAAAGTTAAAAAAGAATGTTAATGATTAAATGTAGGTAGATTTATGGGTGCTCATGGTACTATTCTTTCAACTTTTCTGGATGTTTGAAAACTTTCAAGATAAAGAGTTGGGGAAATTTTTAGTTCCTTTTTCTCTTCCTTGTTCAGAACAATTTATAGTGATGCAATTTCCCAAAGGGAATCTGTTCCCCAAACTATGAGTGAAAAATTGGAGACCATACAAATTAAAGTCAGTTTCTAAATCTAAGTTACATCAGTCAAAGGTAAACTCAGATCTTAGGCAACACTCTTTCTGAACTTTGTTGCAACAATTTTTTTAACGTTTATTTGCCTGAACTCTGTTTTATCTTGTACGTTCACCTTTGCCAGAGGAATCTGTCACTCAATCCACACAAATGTTCGCATCATAGTGCACCAGCGGTGGGGGGTGGGGGCGGTAATGAATCTAAGACGATCAGAAGATGCAATGTCAGTTGGTGAGCTTACAACTTAAATTTTTAATTAAAAGGTTAAACATGATGAAGCTGGAGAACACACTTAGAATAATTTAGAAAGTACAAATTAAAATAGTGCAGTTCCAAAGGAGGTTATAAAGAGGAAGCTGTTGCTTAACAATCTAGATGTTAATAGTGATTGGACATCCATATTCTTCAAACCTTTCAATACATTACATTTTTCTTCATGTCCAAGTAGATTCAGTGCAGCACCACTAGAATCATTCTTTTCCTGAAGCTGAAGTCAGGGAATGACATTGTGTATCTAATTATAGAGAAATTGTTTTTCGACCACGGTTTTCATCAAGTCCACAAAGCCCCAAAGGGTAAAGAATGTATCTAGGATCCCTAATACATATCGTATACTATATCACATTATTAAGTATGACACCTGTGGTTCTTAGAAGCAGATTTAAAAAAATGTCATTGATTTTTCTCAAGCAATACCAAAGAAAATGGTTGATCTAAAAAAGTGTCGGTAGGAAAAATAAGCTAGATTTATATAGGAGCTAAGAATTGTTCCAGATGCTATGACAGATTTATTAAAAATGTTTTGTCCTGTCTTAAGAGGCTGTTAAAATTCTGATACATTTACTCAGGCAACTTCTACTAATGTAAAATTTTTTGACTTGGTATTTTGCTAGACTGAAGATTTATTTTTAAGGGAAAATGTATAAAATTATTTCTTTTTGCCTCTAGGTGGCGCTGTTTATTGTTTTTATGTAAATAAAAGACTGCCTAGTCTTAAAGTTGGAGTCTTAAAGATCATGCATCTCATTTTACAGCAGAACAGACTGAAAGTCATTCAAATTTTGTCTTAGGATAAAATTTCTGGTTTGAGGCAGAGCCAAGACTAACACCTCCCTTTTTTTTGTAAAACGTTTACTGTATGGTTTGAGAAAAAATTAGTCATTCCATAATTACTTCAAACAGTATACTTTTGTGACAGGTTAGGAATTTATTTTACTTTATCGATTCATGAACTTTTCTTCAGAAAGTTCTAAAAGAAAATGCTCAAGTTACTTGAAAATAGATCATAAGGAAAGATAATAGGATATCATTATGTCATAAATAGTATATCTAAATTACTTTACCAAAGAACTCCCAATGGTTAAAGAACACGAAGAGGTAATTCACTGAAAAGGAAATATAAATTGCTAATAATTATGTGAAAATATATTAAAACTTACTAATAATCAGATCAAAACTAGAACAGCAGTGTGGTGCCCTCTTTTTCTTCCAGAGCAGCAGAAAGTCTGTAATGATTATTCTTAGAGACAACGAGGCAGTGGTAAGGCAGGCACACACCACTGCATATTTGGTATAATTCTTATGTAAATTAATTTAACAGATGTCAAAAAACTTAGTGTTCAGACTCTGACCTACTAGTTCAACTTTTAGGCTTCTCTGTAGGAATAATCAGAAATGTGGACAATGATTTGTATACAAAGATTTTGATCACAGCCTTATTTATAAATAAGAAAATCATTACATTAGGGTTTGGTTATTATATCAGGCAGCCATTTACAAACTGCCTGCAAATCATTTTAATTAACATGAGAAAATGTTCATAATAGTTTACTGAATTAAAGAGGAAGTTAAAATCTATAAACATGCTATTATCTCAGTTATGTAAAAATATTAACCATATTTGGAGAAAAAGGATGAAAAATATGGGCAAACATTAACAGAGGTTATCTGGATGTACAAAGGATGAGTGCTTTTCTTTGATTTTCCCCCCAATATTTCAAGATTTCTACAAAGTATACTTCTGTAAAAGTATAAGTATGTTTATAGTCAGAAAAAAAGATACTTTTAAAAAAAGAAATAGCATTTTAAATGATTTCAAAATCTGTCACTTTGCCCATCATCTGAGGCTGAGAGCTTTTCTGCCTTCTCAGTTTGTTCCCTTGTCCTGATGGAGTGAAGAAACCCTACAGCCTTATTTCCCAGAGTCAGAATAATTATGTCTGATGTGTTTTTCCTTTTAACTCTTTGGTTAAGATTTAGAAAAATTCTAAACTCCAAAGTCTAAAGTTCATTTTAGGCAGTAGTGAGCAATCGTGTCTAAACAACTCTCCCTGAGTATATTTTATCCTTTTTATTCTTCAAGATTTTTCTTCAAAATATTTTTTCTCCCTTCTTCAAGATTTTTTTCTCCCTTCTTCATTTTGTTGTATGATTTTTGACTCAATTTTTAAGACATACTTTGTGCATTATAATTCATATTAAGTTTTTAACTAGTATGAAGTTCACATATTTAGATGTTTTGCTAGCTGCTCCTTAGTTCATTCTTGAACTGCTTACCGAAAGGTCCTCAGTTTAATTGAAGTAGCCTCTTGCCAGCTTCCAATCCCCAACTTAAAACCATCCATTCTTGTTGTAGGAGGAAATATTGTCTCATCTGAAACTTCCTTTTTAAATTCAGATTGTCTTACAAGGATGAGACTCAACAAGTATAATCAGTGTTATGTAGTGAAAAACATCTAGAATTAAACTGCAAGTAGACCTTGATTTTCGACCTGGGGATTGGTTAGAAAGGCAGTGAGGAATGAATGGTGTAGCATTTCCATCTGGCACTAATTACTACGTGATCTTTGGCAAATTATTCATCTTCAGTTTCTTTGCCTATAAAATTAGGGTGGTGGCCCAGATGACCTATGACTCATAATCTGACTGAGGAGCAGAATATCTGAAATTGTGCTTGCAATGGAAAATCTGGGTCATATGGCTCCCCTCCCATATATTTAAGATCCCTTCTGATCCTGAAATACTTTTCTGCTTAGAGCCTCTTCACAACGGTGTTTACAGCAGGGAATTCCTAGGCCCTTATCTCTCAAGCTTGGGCCCAAATCCCATGGTTTAGGGGCTACTGTTTGCTTCTGTTTTCTTAGTTCCATAGAGAATGCAATGCTTACATGTTGGAGCTAGAGACATAGAAGCTCCATAGAAGCTGCTACTCAACTCCTAAAATAATGTCTTGTGTCAGCCACAGCCATGAACACATCTGGAAGGTTACAACAGCCATATTCATGAATTTTCCTTTGTTTTGCACAGGGAAATGTTAGCAGAAACTCTAGTGTATAATGATTCCCTAATCCTCTCCATCTAGGACCTGCCTTAAAGTAGAATGAATACATAGCTGGCTACCTACAAAGTATGATCGAGGGGAAACCAGACAGGGTGCTTCATCCAAAAATACCTACTCCACTGCCTGTTAGTCCAACATCGTTGAACTTAACTTTGGCTCTTGAAAGCTACCACAAATGCTTTAAAAATATATCTTTCAAAAAGTGAAAAGAAGTTTCCCTAAGAGGACAAGAACGCTCAAAGAGTACAATAAGTCAAGTTCAAACTAAAACTTTGGTGAGGCTAACAGTGAGACTTCGGTGTATGTTTCCTCTGGACATTACTTCTTATACTGTGCATAATACATTAACATCTTCACATTTCACATTTTACTTTATTCATTCCTGTGTTATTAAGTGTACTCATGCTTTAATAGCAAGTCACAACGTCATCTCTCTGCCTCCCTGTTTGTGTTTGAGTTGTTTTTGAAAAATAGATTTCAGGTTAGGATTTACTTTGTGCCTCTTTTTAAAATTATCTCTTCGATCTGAGTCATATTCCATTTTTGGCCATCAGTGTGTTTATAGTCAAACTTTTTACATTTATTTCTGGGTGCTTTTATTTTTAACATCTACTTTAGGCATTAATAATGAAATAAACTTGAAGAAGAGATTATGATAATGTATTAAATATAGGGGAAATATCTATGCCTTGGCTTTGTAGACTATAAACAATGAACAGGCTTTATTTTTTCTCAGTTCTTAGTTTATAAACATAGTGATGTCATAATTATATAAATTTATAATTTTAAACTTTGTTTATATTAATTCATGATGAAGACAAAAGTAGGTTCTGAGAAAACAGAATTTTGAGTGTCTCAGATAAGTATAGTGTGACCTTGTTTAGCCAGAGCTCACCTACTGAGATCTACAATGTACTTGACCCATTTTGTTGATTTTTCTGTGATTCCTCTTCCTCCTGTATGTTAAAAGTATTCTCTGAAGTTTTAGGTACTTATCCATTGTACAATGGACTTTTAGATACCCACTGTGTTTTGGGCACTGTGCTTGTGCCTGAAGCCACAAAGATGAATAAGACATAGTCCCTCTCAGTGTTAGTGGGAGACAATTACAACATAATGATACACAAACAGAAATGTGTTTGAGGTTCCAAGAGATCTCATGGGAAGGAGCTCCTGGAGATGTCAGGGAAGACCCGCCTGAGGAGGGAACACTTACCAGAGGAGGATACACCTGCCATCTTGATCTAGAGAGTCAGGAAGCAGGTATGTGAGATAAGAGCTTGGCTGAGGGAGCCCTGGGGTGCTTGCTGCAGGGCACCTACCCAGCCTGAGCAGTTCTGGGAAAGTGCTTGGAGAAGGACCCACTTACAGTTGGAGGAAAATATGGAATAGGAGAGGCTTCTGGGAAGGCAGAGTGGAGGGCCAGGGCACAAAGATGTTTGAGTAAGTTATTCAGGGAACTGCAATTAGTTTAGAAAGGCCAGGAGGCAGGATTTATGAGAGGAGTTGAAGAGGGAAGGAGTGGTGGGATATAAGCTCGGGAATGATAGCAGTAGCTAGTATCTGTTGAGTTCTTACCATGTGCTGGGCATCGTTCTACCCTTAGCATGTATTAGCTTATTTAATCGTCATATAACTATATAATTACTGTTACCTCCATTTTGCTGAAGAGGACATTGTGGTGGTATTAAACTCTGTCCACAAATTCTTCAATACTCTTAAGTGCAGCCATCAAGGAACCAAAGCTTCCTGCCCTCTGCTATGTGTGACAGCCATTTTGGAAACATCTTCTAGCTCCAGTCAAGCCTTCAGATGACTGCAGCCCCAGCCTTGACTGCAAACTCATGAGAAACCCTGAGCCAAAACTACTAGCTAAGCTGCTCCCAATTCCTGGCCTCCCCAAAACTTCTGGGAAAATAAGTGTTTTAAGCTACTAAGTTTTGAGGTAATTAGTTATACAGTGCTAGATAACTAATACAAACAACAAGGCATCAACATATGAAGTAACTTTTCCTAGGTCATTTAACTCATAAATTAAGAATTTGAACCCAGGCATTCAAACTCGAGTCTATGCACTGAAATTATACTATTTTGTCTTAAAAAGTAGGAAGGGGTCTGTGTGTGGAGAGCTAGTGCTTATATTACACTTACATACACATATATACACATTTTCTTCCTTCCTTTCTCTCTCTCTCTCCCCGTCTCCACTGCCCACCCCCACTTTTAAAGACTTAATCTTGACAGTGATAGGGAACTGCTGAAAGCCACTGCTTTTTATAAACATCCTTTGGTGTAGAGGCCTGACTGTAAGGGACAACAGCTGTAATTAGGAAGAGTTCAAAATACTGTTTTAAAGTTTATCACCTAATAGGTAATAAATGATTGTTAGATGAATAAATACTTAATAAATACTTGCAAGGAAATGTGTAAGGCAAGGCTTCACCCTATTTGCACATGCAAAATTAATATAAAAAGACTTCTCAAAGAGCCCCACCCACTGACTTATATTAAGTAGCTGCAGATTTTAATGAGGGTTTGATGTCTCCTGTGGAGACACAAATGTTATTTCTCTTGTGGAAGAGCTAAGAGTTAACAACAAAAAAAGAGTAAAAGGTCTGGGACTCCAAAATTTTTCCTGATATTTTAAGATTGAGTTTACAAATGCAATTTGGAAAGTTAACATGGATTAAGCTGAGATTTTAAAAGGGGCTTATTTAATAACAACCTTCTTTCAACTCTAGCTGTTCTAATGGCAACTTCCTGTCCATGTGAGAGTCATTATTTTTAAAAGTTGTATTTAAGTTAAATGCAATAATGTCAGTACTTAAACTTTTTTTAGTAATTAGATATAGTCATTAGATTCTCTTTTTAAATTATGCTTGGGTTTTCAACTAAGAAAACCACAGCAAAGTCATAAAATAATAGGTCTATAGTAAAGTTTCAAAGGTCTGAAAACTTTTAGACTGAAAAATACTGAATTTAAAAGATTGAATTCTGTGGCTTTCATATTAAAAGCAAACAAAAGTTTTCCACATATTTAAATAATTAAGACAATTAGAAAACTGTAAACCAAGCATTCAATTCTGTAGCCCTCTATAGTATGAAAGCTCATTTGTAAATCTGCTGGATTTATTAACTGAGGATGTTCATTTAGTAGGGCATAAAACCCTATAATGTAAAACTACTTACTGGGGCTTGTTTTGTTTCTTTATTTGTCTTAAAACTCCTCCAAAGTGAAAAAAAAAAAAACTTGGAAGAGGAAAGAGTTAATTGAGCTCATCTGGAAGAACCTCCTGCCCCATCTCCCAATGGAAACCTTACCATGAATTCTTCCTACTCCTTGTCTCTGATCCCTACCCCTTTCTAGGCCCTTCTCACCCACTTTGAATCCTTGTGCTTTGTACCTTGGCATGAGGACTTCATTCTGTTGTTTTAAATGATTTTATAGTTATTTTGTGGATACTTAGTACAGATTTGTCTCTACAGTTTACTTTTCTTGAAGACAGGGAACATTCTAGGCTTTATCTCCATTTTTCCATAGTGGCTTAAACAATGCTGTTCACTGAACACCCTGTTTCCAGTACTGTGATGTTTAATATTCTGTGTCACCTTGGCTAGGCTCTGGTGCCCAGTGTTTGGTCAGACACCCGTCAGGATGTTCCGCACGTCCCAGTCAGTCACGCCACAATGAGGGTGGACAACCCCCTACTCTACAGTGCAGTGTTAAATGCATTTTCAACTTACAGTATTTTCAGTTTGTGACAGGTTTATCAGGACATAACCTCGCTGTAAGCTGAGGAGCAACTATAATTTCAAACCTACAGAAATGTTGCATGAATAAGAATAGCACAAAGAAAACCCATATACCCGCTACCCGAATTCGTGTAGTTAACCCATTTACTTTATCATTGTGCACGTACTGTCGCCCTACACACTCACACATGCACAATCACACAATTCTTTTTCTGAACCATTTGAGGGTAACTCACCATAACTCTTCTAAATGTTTCAGTGTGTATTTCCTAAGAATAGGAATATTCTCTTACTTATCCAGTTCAGTTCTCAACTAGAAAACATTTAATATTGACATAATGTTTATATCTATTTTATAACTTGTATTCCAATTGTATTCATTGGTCTAATATTGTCCTTTAAAGCACTTTTTTTCTTTAGTATAAGATCAAATTACCATGTCTCTCTACTCAGGAACATTTCTACAGCCTTTCTTGGTGTTATATGACATAGGTGCCATCAATTTTGATGCAGCATTTTCAGGGAAATTGATCGTTCAGCTAAGCTAGTTTTAATAAAATTCCAAGTCAGAGATAAATGAATATAAGATGTAATTTTCCTCCTGCAACTTCATTAGACTCACACAGAATTCTGGACATGAAACACATATCCTAATGATGCCTAACTAAATCAGCTTGATGGTCCTGTCATTCTCTAATATGCTTCCCTCTTCTAGGTTTTCCTCTTTGCCCTGGGCACAGTTGCTGGCTAAGAGACTTTACGTCTGAAATTCTATGACTAAGAGCTTATGCTGAATTAGAACTGGGTTGGGAATTAGAACCAGATCTGTTTTTTAGTTAATTAACTTATAAGAGAGAGAAAAACTAAGAGCTTGAGGTTTTAAAAAAATGAATGAGAAGACATTGAAGTCACTGGGAATAGGCTTTCCCAAATATGTTCCCTTCAGCTTTATTTAATATATTTTGTTAAAAAGTAATATAATGAAGCTAGATTTAACACATAAGCTCTGTATTTTTTTTTTTTAACAGCAGGGAACATTTGATTAAATTACCATTCATCTAAAAATGTTATTCAATAGAGAAAAACCCATTAGATGCAAAGAGACATATAACATTAAATAGTTCATTGAGAAGAAAGACTCACATGATATAGTACAGATAACTAAGAAAAAAATATATAAGTCGGTAGCATTAAAGTATATTCATTGACTACTATGTATTTCCAGCCATTTTCCATCATCTGAAACTGAAACTCTACACCCATTAAACCCTAACTCCTCATTCCCTCCTTCCCTTAGTCCTAACAACCATTATTCTACTTTCTGTCTCTATGAAATTCTGTACCCTGTGAGGTACTCTAGATGTCTCATATAAGTGGAATCATACAATATTTGTCCCTTTGTGACTGGCTTATTTCACTTAGCATAATGTCTTCAAGGTTTATCCATATTATAGCTTATGTCAGAATTTCCTTCCTTTTAAAGGCTGAAAAATATTCCATTGTATGTATATACTACATTTTGTTTATCCATTCATTTTCAATGGGCTCTTGGGTTGCTTCCACCTTTTGGCTATTGTGAATAATGCTGCTGTGAACATGGATGTACAAATATCTATCTGTTTAAGCTGCTACCTTCAATTATTTTGCACATATACTAGGAGTGGAATTACTGGATCCTCTGGTAATTCTATTTTTAATTTTTTGAGGAACCATCATACTGTTTTCCACAGCGGCTGCATCATTTTACATTCCCACCAGCAATCACAAGATTTCCAGTTTCTTCATGTCCTCATCAATACTTATTTTGTTTTTGTTTTACAGTAGCCATCCTGATGGGTGTGAAGTAGTATCTCATTGTGCTATTGATTTGCCTTTTCCTAATGATTAATGATCTTTTCAAGTGATTATTGGCCATTTGTATATCTTCTCTGGAGAAATGTCTATTCAAATCCTTTGTTCATTTATAAATTGCATTTTTTGTTGTTGAGTTGTAAGTTTATATCATCTGGATATTAATCCCTTATTAGATATATGATTTGCAAATATTTTCTCTCATTCTGTAAGTTGCCATTTCACTCTGCTGATAATATCCTTTGTTACACAAAAGTTTTACATTTTGATAAAGTCCAATTTAGCAATTTTTTTCTTTTGTTGTCTTTTGTTGTCATATCGAGGAATTCATTACCAAATTCAGTTTCATGAAACATTTCTCCTATGTTTTCTTCTAGAGGTTTTATAGTTTTGGGCCTCACATTTGTGTCTTTCATCCGTTTTGAGTTAATTTTTGTGTATAGATTAAAGTATGGGTCCAGTTTCATTCTATTGCATGTGGATATCCTGTTTTCTCAGCACCATTTGTTGAAAATACTGTTTTTTCCACATTGAATTGTTTTGGCACCCTTGCTAATCATTCAGTTTTATCTTACACTAAGAAGAGGAAATTGTTAGAATAACATTACTTCTAGGTATACATTTCATATTTCAATAGATTTTTCAAAACCTGTGCATCTGCCACAGTTTTTCATCAGCCCTTTGCTCAAGAATCAGTGGGGATATTGACTTTATCCTTATGAAGGTGACAAGGCCTGGCCGTAGGAAGGACTCTGCCAGTCTGAGAGTACTGTATGGCTTGGGAAACCCAGATCTCTCCAGGTTTCTTTGTTGGGTATGCTACGGATTGAGCTTTCCTCCTAAGGAACACATTCCTTTAGCTTGACAAACTTTTAGAATGCCAGCACACACGAGAAAAAGAAAAAAATATTAGTCACTGACATGCCAGTGTGAATTCATTCACAACATTTCTTTCTTCCCTGTCGATTAAGAAGAAGAAAATTTTAACTTTTACTTTTTTGGAGGGTTGGAAAGAAGTAGAAGGAGAGGGAGAGACACTATTTTAAGAACAAAGCCACATTCCCAGAAAAGCAGGCCAGGGTGTGCTGTTACCCTGGACGGCATGAGGCATTGAGAACCTTGAACAGACCAAGGAGAAAGGACCATGGTCCAGAAGGGGAAGTAGGAGGATCTAAAGACAAATTTTGCCCACTCCACAGCTGTGCCAGGGAGAGGCCCTGGAATTGAATGAGTAATCCATAGATGTGCATGACCAAGACCCAGCCCTTCTGTGTTTATTTTAAAGGAGTAGCACATACTTCTCCAACCCTGGCAACATTTCTTTTAGTTATTATTGGTCCAATCCTTTTTTAAGGGAAAAATGGAAAGACTATAGTGCTGAAAAAACATCTAGATAGAGGATTTTCTTTCTGCAACCCTACTTCCACCTCCAACAAACACACACACACACACACACACACACACACACACACGCCCCTCTTTTGGGAATTTGTCATGATTTTGTAATGACTCTAATTTGAGTTGATTGCACATATTTAAATTTCAGATATTTAAAATGTAGGCTATACCATTGAAGCTGGATACCTCTGGTGACCAGTGAATATTTTGATAGTTCCATTCATACATTTCAAGTATTAAGATTTTTAAAAAATTATTATAGGTTGAGATTTTGTCCTGTAAGTTCCCATGTCTAGCCCAAATCACCTCTGCTACACACTAGAGAAAGTAGTTTTAAATTTTGGTTCAGTTATCTCTTAAAGCATCTTTTATTCACAAAGGAAAAGATGTACCTAGATCACGTTTAAAATTTGTATTTCATTAATGCTTCATAATCTCATTAATTTGGTCACATAGACCTTGACCATTGATGGATGTTAGTCTCATAATAAAAAGCACCACTGAGGTAGAACCCTTACTCCCACGGTTCCCTGTTTTCCTTTTTCTGTTACAGAATGGCTTATCTCTCACTTCTTGGTCTTTGTACTGGTACAAGAGTTGACTTGTGATGCTGGAGTATAAGATATGACAAATCACTCTGGCCAATGCTTTTTCCCTTTAACAAATCACACTTCACTTTTTTTAAAGAAGTTAACGAGAGGGGCTATCTTGTGCTATCACTAGGAAACTGGGGTTTCCACTTCTCATTATCTTTCAGCCAGCATCTTCTTTCCTGCTTTTTTGTTTTAACTTATGTCGTCCGGCACTTTGGGCCCTCAAATCTACTGACTAATTTCCCCTACTCTCAGATACACTTTGACCATCCCCTTAACACACTGCTAACAATGTAAACACCAAACAAAAATATATTTTATCACAATGGTGGCCATCTTGCTTGAGTAGCTGATATGTATTTTCCTTATTTACATTTTTGAGAATGTATTTTTCCCTGTTTGAAATTACAGATGACATTGAACAATGTGAATGTGAATGGCACCAACCTCTGCATAGTCAAAAATCCATGTATAAGTTGGCCCTCCACATACTCAGATTCCCAACCACAGAGTTGACCCTTGGTCAACACAGATTTGAACCATGGGTCAATTGAAAAAAATTGTGTGTTAGTGGACCACACAGTTCAAACCCATGTTGTTCAAGGGTCATCTGAATAACTATTATTTGAGGTAATCTTGGATTAAAATAATGCAATTGCTAATAAGTTTTTGAGTACAATATAATGGACTAGAGAGCACTTTTAACCTTGGAATAAGATATTTCTGATAACATTTTTTCTTTTATAAATTTCCATGTGGTATCATGGGTATACGCATTTGTCTAAACTCATCAAATTACATACGTTAAATATGCAGGTTTTTTTGGTATATCAGTTAAGTCTCAATTGAGCTGCCCTTTTTTTTCTTTAAAGAATAACTTTATTTCTGTCAAGTAAATAGAGGTTCAGTCATGCCTCCCCCCAAAAAAAGCCAATAAATGGAAAGAGATACCATACTCATGGATTGGAAGGACTTATTATTGTTGAAATATCAGTTCTCCCTAAAGCAATGAAGAGATTCAGTATAATCTCAATCATAATCCCAGCAGGCTTTTAAACGTAGAAATTGACAAGGTAATTCTAAAATCTATATGGAAATGTAAAGGACTTTGACTTGCCAAAACAATCTTTAAGAAGAAGAGTAAAGCTAGAGAACTTAAGTTATCTGCCTCAAGATTTACAATATAAAGCTACAATAATCAAACAGTATGGCTCTGGCAGAAGAGAGAAAAGTGTGATCTAAGGGCAGAACAGAGAGTTTAGAAATAGATGCTCACTTATATGGCCAATTGATTTTTGTCAAAGGGACAAAGTAAGTCATTGGGAGGAGGACAGTAGAGTTTTTAACAAATGGCTCAGGAATAACTGGATAACCACATGTAAAAACAAGGAACCTCAACCAATACCTCACATCATATACAAAACTAATTTAAAGTGGCTCCTAGACCTAAATATAAAAGCTAAAACTATACAGCTTTAGAAAAAGGACATAAGAGAACACATTCATGAACTGAGGGTAGGCAACTAATTTTTAGATAGGACTCAGAAAGCAGTAATAACCATAAAAGAAAAAATTTATGAATTATATTTCTTCAAAATTAAATATTTATTTTTATCAAAAGCACTATTAAGAAAATAAATAAGCAATCTAAAGCCTGGAATAAAAAGTGGCAAAATGTGTATATAATAAAGGATTTGTATCCAGAATAAAGAACTCTATAATTCAATAATAAAGACAATCCACTTTTAAAAAGATAGATAAAACTCTTAAACTAGCACTTCACAAAGGAAGATATATGAATGGTCAGCAAGCACATGAAAAGATGCTCGACATCACTAGTTATCAGAAAAAGATACAAATTAAAACCTCAGTGAACTAGTACTATATACCCATGACTAAAATTAGAAAGATTGACAACATCAAATGTTGGCAAGTCTGTAAGGAACTCTTATACATTGCTGGTGGAAATATAACATAGTACATCCATTTTGGAAAAGAGTTTCAATAAAATTCCAACCTACAGAAATTCCTTTGACTTAGAAATTCCACTCCTAAGAGAAATGAAACACATGTTCTCAAAAAGGCTCATCCAAGAATGTTTATAGTAGCTTTATTCATAATAGCTCCAGAATAGAAACATCTCAGATGTGCATCAGGGAAAATGGAGAGACAAATTGTGGTGTATTCAAACAAGGAATGAATCACTGGTACATATGACAACATTGGCTAACTCTCAAAAACATGCTGAGCAAATCAGCAGGACACAAGAGAACATTCTGAGTGGTTCCATTTATAGAAATTCTACAAGAGGCAAAACTAATCCAAGGTGGAAAAAAAAACCCAAAAAACACAATAACAGTGGTTGCCTCTAGGGATGAGGAGGAATGACTGGGAAGGGATGTGGAAGCTCTATTTGGGGAGATGGAAATGTTCCAAATCATAGGAAGACTGTGGATTACATGTATATGTCCATATGTCAGATTGTACCACTGTGATTTGTGAATTTCAGTGTATGTATATTTTACCTCAAAAAACTGCAGAATAATAATAATCGAGTGAAGAGTAGGTAGAGGTAAAAATAATACAAGAATGGCCAGATATTAGTAATTGTTAAAATTGTGTGATGGTACATGGGGTTCTATTTATTTTATATATGTTTGAATTTCTTCCATAATAAAAAGTTTTAAAAAGTGCTTATAAAATGTAAAAAGTGGATTGATTAGAAGGATCATGTGTTGCTGTCATTGCTGTACTTTTCCTGGGCAATGTCCAATTATCCATATTAATGGAATAGGATACAGTAGTTTAAGAGCAAGCTTCGGAACCATTTATTTACTATGTGGCTCTGAGAAAATTCCTTCGTTTCTCCATAGTTCAGGTCCCTCATACAGCTTTGTGAGGTTTGAGTGAGATGAAATATAAATGCTTTGCCATATTCTTGCTCAATAAATGTTAGTTGTTTTTAGTGGAGGGAAAATATGGCAGAGACCAGTTAAAAAATTTTTTGGCTTTGAAAAAAATCCTTTTCTGTTTAATTGGAACATGACTATCTCTGATATTTGGAGAATTGACGTGATGGGGTCATGATGAGAAGAACTTAGAAAAAGAAATTCATTCACCATCCTTTAAGTGAACTCTTCTACTTCACATTTAACTTGAGAATTAACCCCTAAACTTTATCTCCATGAGACTGTCTTCAAATTTATAACACAAAACTCATAAAAGGATAATGTATACAATCCCAAAATCTTTTTTGTTTTTTTCTTGTTGGTTTGCTTTTTGAATTTGAACTTTTTTCTTTCAAGAGCACCTGTCTCTGGGAGGTTTAGCTTGGGCCAATATTTAAATTGGCTGTTTTCTAACTTCAAAACAGCTAGCGGTAAAGAGAGAAGCCTAAGATTTTTGGACCTAAAAATAACAAAATAAATAATCCCCAGCTGGCTAATAAAAAGCCAAGTATATAACCAATCTCAAGCCTGGAATAGAGTTTTCTTTGAGTTTCTTTCCTTTAGCAACTTGCATCTCCGTGTTTTCACATTCTGTGATGGCTGGAATTCTTTCCCTCATTCGCTCAAGGGATATGGTTTGAGTAACTTCCCTGTGCCCCATCCAGTTAGGCTCTGGGGAAGTAGGGCTGAGCATCACCCTCTTATTTTTAAGGCCTAGAGACAGACACTTAATAAATAATGAGTCACTTATGGGGACACACCGAGGGTTGTCAGGGAGGGCGTCTCCAAGATGCCGTGAGCTTAGGCCCTGTCAGGTGAAAAGGTCTCCACTGGTCTCTTTTTCTTACTTTACCTAGTGTTGGGTTTTGGTGTCCTTTTTCTTTAGAGGACCTAAATGGAATTTGCCAGAAAGAGCTGTCTTTAAAGACTTCTTTGTGGTGGTGATCTTTTTAAATTCCTTCACAGAAGTTTCTCTGAGCACTACAACATATTTTGCTTTAGGAAAGCAGATTTAGGACATCTGCTCAGGGTCGAAGTTCTCCGTGCACCCCGTACCGGGTCACAGAGAGGTTCCCACGCCTCAGCTCTTTTGCTGGATGGCTGTGATTTCTCCCCTTCCTTTCCACCCAACCCCCCTCCCCCCCCAGGATGTGCTCACAAGTTCACGTCTGTTTCCAGCTCGTTTCCCTCTGGATTCTAAAATGTGAAGAGCAGCCTTTCAAATGGAAGTTGGCCTTTCTTGCAGGTCTTCTCCATGACATCTTGTATTTTGGAAGCTTCAATGTGTTACACTCCTTTATCTTGTATTTTTGTAGCACCTTTCTCATCTTTGTTCCTCTGCAGCTTTTTAAAAATACAGGCATTTATACTAATTAAGGATATAACTGATGCTTCTTCGCACATGCATGTTATTTCCCATGTTTTCCTCAGGATGATTTTTAATGGTTTGTCTCCCTCGTGTTCTATTTTCCCCGCCTGTACTTCTGATATAGTTGGCTAATTTTAGCTTTGTTCGAATAACTCAAGTGCATACCATATTACTCCATGTAATTTCCCTAAGTATTTTAATCACTTTCTTGTTTCTAAAAAAAATCTCTCTTTTAGGTTTTCACAAACATTTATTGAGCACCCACCATTTCCTAGTGCTAGGACTGGGATCTTCTCACTGACCTGAAACTTTGCTCCCAGCCCTCCTGCCTTCACTTCCTCCTCGCTGGGCTTCTCTCCACATCCTTCACAGCCCTGCCAGTGTCCCCATGGTCGGGCAGTTTTCCTGGGTTGCTCTGACCTCCAGCGTTCTCTGACTCATGAGCACTTATCACCTTCAATCGCTCACTTGGCACTTAGTCATAACTGGCCTTGTGACACATATCAAAATTTTCATGTACTGTCTTCCACAATTGACTTTTCATTTCTGGGCCCTATATCACTTGATAAAGTATTCTCTTCCTCTGGCACTTAAATAAATTAGAATTTATTAAAAAGATACTAGCTCATTGCTTTCTACTTCTCCATCTTCAGCTTCAGGAACTCCAAGAAAAGTTAATTCCCTTTCTCAAAAGAAAGTATCAGCCATGTAGCTTTACCTGCCTCATGAGGAATGCACCTGAATTTATAGATCTCTTGGAACAAAATGAGCTGACTGGCCTCCAGTGATTTGTGAACTCTTACTTAGAATTAGAACTCAATTAATTATGTACCAAAACAGTTATTATACGCCCCCCCCTTTTTAAAAAAATAATTGCCTAACAGATTGCAAAAGACTATGCCCCAGGCTTTTATGGAACACAGCTTCTTAGCGCAATTTCTCAGAATATAAATCAAGGGCAAGGTTTAGAAACAAGTTTCATAGGCTTAGAAATCATTTTTGTTTAGAGATCCACATAGTTTGATCTCAAGCAGTTCTGAGGACTGGAGGAAACATTGATCATTCATGTTGTTTGCCTAAAAAATAAAAACAAAAAAAAAAAACACCACCACTCTAGAAGTTCTACATTCCACAGATTTGTCTTAACCAGTGAAGATTAAAGAAAACATCTGTCCAGTTGCCTCTTTAAAGATCTTTATTGGAGGAATCCTGGACATGTGAAAGGAGTCAGGCTCACAGTGTAGGCCTCTATCTATAGTATCCCAAGGTCTGGAGAGGGCCTCGCGAGGATCTCAGTTCCAGCTTCCTGCTAAAAATAAGTGGAAGGCATTTACTCTTCGTTACGTGCTTGCTTTCAACAACATTTATGAGAAAGTAAAAGGGAGTTTCTAAACTACTGCCAGATGGCAAATACTTGGAGCACTGAAATGAGACTAAAACCCGGTCAGAAAGAAATATAACATCTTTAGAACAAGACAGGCCTCTTTTGAGAAACACCTGAAACTAAAGAATTTCTAAACTTTCTGTGAAGACACATTGGCAGATTATACAAAATTATTTCTTGAGTTTGAGGTTTAGAAATAAAGATCAAGCCTGAGTGACGAAGAGGACCTAAACAGTAGTCTCCTATTTGCTGGCTATTCTTTGCTCCTGTTAAATTAAGTTTCTTCTCTGTCAGGGATATTATTGATAAGCTAGCTTCCTTTTCCCCATCTTTGATACAGAAGAACTGTTATTGTCACCCCCTATTAAAGTGGTAGCTTTTCAAAAAACAGTTGACCCATGAATAACACAGGTTTGAACTAACGATCTACTTATAAGTGGATTTTTTCCAATATACATACAGTTGTCCCTTTGTATACCTGGGTTTTGCATCCAAGGAGTCAACCAACTGTGGATCAAAATTACTGTTTTCAATTCGTGGTTGGCTGAATCCATGGATGCAGAGGGCTGTGTGTATGCATTGATCTAAGCCATTTATATAAGAGACTTGAGCATCGTCGGATTTTGTTTTCCACGGGGGAGTCCTGGAACCAATCTCCTGCAGATACTGAGGGACAACTGGTAGTTAAGTTTTTGGGAAGTCAGAAGTTATATGTGGATTTTCAACTGCACAGCAGGTTGGTGCCTCTAACCCCCATGTTGTTCAAGGGTCAACTGTATACCCTTACAAGAAAATTTTATATGCATATCTTATTTAGTTCATGACCCTGTATGTCTTTTCCATTCTCTCTGAAGCCGACCTAGTTTTACACTGATCAATTTTTTTTAAAGCTTTCTGCTTTACTTATCTGCAATCATTCCTTACTCTGGTGCTTTCTGTATGAAACAGGAACATTTTAAAAACAAACCAAAATATTCTTGGTATTTTCAAGATTGTTGTACTATATAGCAATGGTTTTTACCTACCTTTCCTCTCCTGTTGGCTTCATGTTCATACATTTATAAAACACTTTCAAACCATGAAAGCCTAATTTCTTGAGGATCAAAATCTTGTTCAGAATTCCTGTCTCATAAAGTCAGCAGCTATATATAGAAGGCTGGATCTAAACTGCAAGAACACTTTTGATACTAATCCCGGCGGCAGGAATAGGTGTCAAATAAGTTCCATGATTCTTCTGCTATGACTTATATGGTTTAATAAGATTTGGGTCGACATCTTCACAAGTGCTTATAAGTAACAGTGTTGTGATTTGTATACTGACCGGAATCTTGAACTTAAAGTTGATTTTTCAATTGAGCTGATAGATCTGTTCTTATATTATCCAGTCCCTCTTGTGACTAACCCTGCACATTTACAGGTGCAGCCTGTGAGCATGAAACAGTGCAAAGCCAAATGGATCACAAGGGGACTGAACCTCTGTTCCTGGGCTCACAAGCTTCATTCTTAAACCAGGGCAGCCAGTCAACCAATTAGTGATTCATTTGACAGCAGGAGCCAGACTCCTGAGCTGATCTTGTCCAGATCCAATAAAGCACATATTAACAGAGGAGCAGAGTGGCAGCTGTCAAGAGCAAGACTCACTTACTTCCATTAAGCCGCAGTGACTTTCAGTATCACACTGTTTCATACCAGACTTTAGAATCACCAACAATCTATCTTTTAGAAATGCAACATTTACAATAGAAAACACTTGCCACTTCTATTTTTTCAATGTTTATAAATCTTGCACATTTAAAAACTTTAATCATACTGTGTTCTGCAGCTAAATTTTTGGTTCGGCATTAGGTTGCAATTCATCCATTTTGTATACTGGAATTTATTTACTGCTATTTAATTCCATTTTATGGGTATATTGTAATTTATCCATTCTACTGTGATGGACATTTGATTGTTTCCAGTTTTTTTGCTATTATAAGTAGTTTTGCTATGCGTAGTCCTGTGTGTGTCCCCTGTATGCACATGTAAGTTTCTCCAGGGAATATACATACCCTAGGAGTGGAGTTGCTGGGTTGCAAGATGCGTCTTTAATTTTGCTGGACAATATCAAAGTGTTTCTGAAGTATCCCAATGTGTCCACATCCTAGTAAAACCTGATACCGTCAGACTTTGAAAATTTCACTAATATACTAGGTGTGAAACTGTAATTGTATTCAAACATTTTTTGCCTCTCATTTTCTGGAATACTAGTGGAGTTAAACAGATTTTTGTAGATTTTTTTGGCCATTTGGTCTTCTTCTTTTGTGAAGTACCCAATCCCAGAGTGTTATCCATTTTTCTTTTGGTCTGATGAGTTCAGTCTGTGTGTGTGTGTGTTTATATTCTAAATGCTAATCCTTTGTCCATCATTGTGTTACAAATATCTTCTCCAAATTTAATTTGCCTCTTTATACTTTTATTTATAGTTCTCATTTGAATGCGATTGCTTTGTATGTTTTGTGTCTTAATACACAAAATCTTTCCTCAATGTCATATAAATGCTCTCTTATGTCATCTTTTAAAAGTTTTAGTTTTGCTTTTCATACCTAAGTCTTCAATCCATTTGGGATTGATTTGGACTACCACATACATACATGAGGTAGTGGTCCAGATTCCTTTGTTCCATAAAGATAAGCACCAGCACCATTCATTGGGATGTCTGTCTGCTTCATGCTGATCTGCAAGGCCAGCTCTCAGAGATCATCAAGTTCTCACACATGTGTGTGTTTTCTTCTGGAGTCTCTGTTTGGACTCTGGTTATTTGATTTATCTCTGTGCCAACACTACACTTTCAATATAGTTTTATATGACTTCTTGCTATTTGGTAAATCTAGTCCCCTCACCTGTTGTTCTCTCGGCCTGTTTTGGCTATTGTTGGTCCTTTGCTAGTCGGGAATAGAAGAACTGCCGTTTTCTAAATGTTCCTTCTAATAGTAATGGAATTTATAATTAGGTAAGGAGATAGAAACAAAATTTAGATATTCTGATCAGTAAACCTGAGAGTAAATATGTTTACTTGATTTTTATTTGATAATGAAGTTTGCAAAATTTAGATTTGAGAATTTAGGTTCATAAAGTCTTCTTTATCATGTAATATCTACAAACCATATTAATACAGATGTTAAACTTGTTTGGTTGGTTGTGCTGTTTTCATCATAAATTTAATTAACATTGAACTTGGACCACTTGCCTGAGCAGTAATACAGATAATGCTTGGCCAGTGAAGCCACATGACACTATAATTAGATCTCATGAAACAATGGTCTCAAATTATTTTAAGTGCTTGTAATTTTTAGTAATATGCAGGCTCATGTATAAATATCACAAGGGAAGCTCAACTAGGGGTGAGTGTGTGTGTGCTGGTAACTGTTTACTAAGGGAATAGAGAATTTTAATGTACACATTCAGCCTGGGAAACTTTGTATTGTTTATTAATAAAGCAGAGAGAGCAAGAGAAGAATCAGCAGTGGGAAATAAGGTCACCGGATAAGGGTTTTTTTTTTTTTTACTACTGTTTCCTGTTCTGGGTGACTGTTATCCACTCTGAGAATTTCATTCCTCTTACCCAGATTGAAAATTTCCCATTTCCTGTCACTCTTTCTACTACCTCCCCCATTTCTTGAGCTGCCAAACCAAAGCAGTTCAAACAGATAAGGACCAGTTAATTTGTTAAAGAGCACAGAGCTTTCGGTAAAAAACTTTTTTTCTGATATTACTGTGTACAGATGACTAGAACTTTATCAGCAGAGAATTGGGTCAACTTATTGTACCATGTCTTAGTAGGTCTATACCCATATAGCAGGTCAAGTCATCCTTGCCTATCTTCACAACTACTGAACTACAAAAAGAGGGAATAACTATAATAGCTACAAAAAGGTTGTTGGGGGTGGCAGGATTTTTTGTGTTTTTTTTTGCACCAACATCTACGTTTTTAGAATAAAGCAGAGCTTAGACGGCAACTATAAAGGGTTATGCTTTTAGGAGAAGCATTCAGTATTACTGATTATACTATGTCACAAAGGGATGAATTTCAGAAAGCCCTGTTCTCTTATTTTTTGAATTATCGAAGTGGTGAAACTGTTACGATGTTTTAAGTGATTAGTCTAAAAACAGCAGTAGCCCTTGTCAACTTATAGAGGATAGAAATAGCTATGAAAGGCATAGGATAGGGTTGCATTCCAGAGGATGAAAAAAAGTTCTGAGTTAAAAAAAAAAACCTAATATTTCCCTCGGAAACTACTATATTTAATGTAGGGAGTGTTGTGTACTTCAAACATTTTATTGGACTCTGTGTGGTATTTTTCCATCTAAATTAAGATTTGGGAACCCAGGTTGGTCTGATCCCACTTCAACACTGGTAATTAATTGAAAGCACCTTAATAAGACGTAACAACAGAACAAAAACTATAGTATATAGAATGAAAAAAGTATAATCTGCCATGTTGTTGCTTTCTGGCCTGTGTAAGAAAAGGTCAAGAACTCCAAGTGGCTTTCCTTCTACAAAATTCATGTCTCTAGGGTGATGGATGTTAACTAGATGATAGGAATCCTTTCATAATATATATCAAATCACCACCATGTATGCTTTAAATATGCTAGTTTTGTCAACTATACCTCAGTAAAGCTGAAAAAAAAGTTTGTGTTTCTTGGTTCTTGACTTTTGAAGTTCAAGGTTGGGTAAAAATAATTTGTACCAAGTTAAGATTACTGATTAACTACTTCAGGGGTTTCCAGCAGGTGTCTAACCTGATGATTTCAGGAGAAACAGAGTCGGAAGTAAGCGTAATTGGTCCACATGAAACGGAGTCACACAGAGCAGAAACCTGAAACTATGCCTCTGAAGACCTGGGCTTGTGTTCTTTTTGAGAATTAATGTCTCTAAAAAGAGACCACTACCAATAGGGTTCCTCAGAATTCATGAGGTTTTTGTTTTTAGTTTTTCAATTACAGTTGACATACAATATTTTATTGGTTTCAGGCATACTACATAGTGATATTTATATAACTTATGAAGTGATCCCCCCGTTAGTACTCACTTGACATGTTATTACATTGACTGTATTCCCTGTGCTGTACTTTACATTCCCGTGACCATTTTTGTAACTGCCAATTTCTACTTCTTAATCCCTTCACCTTCTTTACCCAGTCCCCAAACCCCTTTCCCATCTGGCGACCATCAGTTCTCAGTATCCACGGGTTTGCCTCTGTTTTGTTCGCTTTTTGGATTCCACATATAAGTGAAATCATATGGTATATCTTTCTCTTATTTCAATTAGCATAATACTCTCTGGGTCCACCCATGTTCTCGCGAAGAGCAAGATTTCATTTTTTATGGCTAATACTCCATTGTATGTGCGTGCTGCGTCTTTATCCATTCATCTATCAATGGACACTTGCTTCCATAGCTTGGCTATTGTAAATTATGCTGCAGTGAACATAGGGGCGCATATATCTTTTTGAATTAGTGTTTTGGATTTTTTTCAGATAAATACCCAGTAGTGGAATTGCTGGGTCATAGGATAGTTCTATTTTTAATTTCTTTGAGGAATGATCTGCTTTAATATTACTGGGTAGGGAGATTGGAATTGGCACTGAATACAGCTGTGTGACTTTAAAACAGGTCAGTTGGCCTCTGTGAGCCTCACCTATGAAATAAGGCTAGATTGTATGACTCTTTAGAAGAACTAATATATGTGAAAGCACTTAGCAAAACTTATAATGCATAGTTGGTGTGCAAAAAAACGTGTTTGTTTCTTGTTAAACTGCTGAGGCTGCAAAAATTCTAAGTTGTAATAATCCCTTGATTTCCAAAATGACCATCATTATATTCAATAAACAAATACATGTTAACTGACCCTAGGCAGAAACCATGTGGCTCAGACCCAGTCCTTAAGGAACTAATAATTTATTAGGGACAATAATATATACTGAATCATAAAAGGACCAAATTCAATGGTAGTTTGAAGGAGTGAGAGATATTTTGGGCTGCAGGGAAACTTGGAAGTATTTGTGGAAGAAAGGACACTTGAGCTTTCTAAAATTTCTAAAATACTAGAAAGATGAGATTTGGACAGGTGGAGACTGGAAGAAGGCTTGGGGATGAAGACATCCTAGGTTTGAGGAATGCCGTGGAGATGAGCAAGTGCAAAGTATGTCAGGAGAATGTGATCTGTCCAGTTATACTGGAATGCAGACTACTGGGAGATAAGGATGAAAATGCAAGCTGGAAACAGACCATAGAAGACCTCTGAGCACTAGACTAGGGTCTTTGGCCTTTATGCTATAGGCAACCAGGAGTCACAGAGCTGAAATACTGTGCTGCGGCTGAATTAACCGAAAAATTGAGGGGAGGGCAGTGGGGCGAGGAGGCACAGAAATCAAGAGGCTATTCTCACTTGTGGGAGGCTGTGGGACTGTAAAGGACTTGGGTATGCCACAGTCCAAATATATTTTAGGGCTTTTAGCAAGTGACATTACAAGTTGGTAACCTGTACTTAAGATGAGGAAAGGGACTGTATTACTTAAAATATTGATTTTTAATGGAAAGCTCTTAAATTTTGGAGTGAGGCCTGTTATAACTTGGTCTTTGACTTCAAAGAAAAGCCATGGGGAATGTGATCCGAGATTTGCTTTAAGAGGCAGCTGCATCTTGGCAGGCCCAGGATAAACACCCGAGTTTAGGTGATGGTGAGAGCAAAGAGAAAGACACAAGCTATCAAGAGGAAAAAAATCAGTAAGACTTGGCCTGATTAAATACAACAGGTAAAGGAGAAAGTCCAGGACTGAAGCTTTGATTCTGAATGATATGGTAGCAGTAACAACAGGGACAAAATTAACATGTGTTATGCTTTTTAAAACAAATTCTGCCCAAGTTAGTAATATCTGCTCAGTTGTCATGTTTTTGTTTCTAACTACATTTCTAACATTCAAATATTATACTGTTCATTCTTAAGTGGTAGGAAAAACGAGGAGTTCTCAGTTTAAGTGGAAGACTGTTTTAGAGACTAAATATCTGTTAACACTTTGAAATACTAGCAAATTGTTCTTGCAACAACTGTAGGCAAAGCATTTCTCAAAGGCAAAAGTTCATTTCTACAAAGTTAATACTATATAAACCATAAAAACAAGAAGTACAAAAAGAAACATTAAATAAAAGATTTTGCTTTTATTTAAAATAAAATGCATTTATACAGTCTTTGAACCATGGATTATTGGACAACACTGGTAATCCGCCCCTCCCTGGCACCCTTTCGGGCTCTGTGAGCTAGGAATTTTTGACTAGCACCAATGCAGATTGTAACAGCGCAAGAGACTAGAACATGGCCAGTACAGGCATTAGAGTTAAGGACACTGTGGCAAATCACGACTATAATGAAGTCATTCTTAACTTAGCAGATATTAAAACTGCACATCAATTATATCTTTAAAAGCATTTAATTAATGTAAAGATGCTACATCTAAGCCATTTGCTAGTTGCAATTTTTAAAAAACTGTACAATTTTATAAAATTTGTTTGTACATTAGTTACACAAAATGCATACTTCATAGACCTTTACTTCATATTATAATGCAAACGTTGCATATTTTAGGCAGACAGTGAATATGCTGGTGAATACTAAGTGTTGTAATACAATATGGTGTAAAAATATAAACACAAGACAATATACATACATGCTTATTTAAGGACAAAAACAAATCAAGCACAACGGACTAAGAGCATTTTCCTTCAAGGTCAAACGATGACATTATTGAACATTAGGCATCTTTTGCAGGCCTAATTCACCTTTTTTTTTTTTTGGTGGGTGGGGGGATGTTTCAAATGGCTACCAGAGTAGGATATTTTTAAAAACATGAGGTCAAATTAAACATACATTAAAATACATGCATTAAACATGATAAACAGACTTCATATAGTTTAAGCCCTGGATAGCTTTAAAGTAGATGGCTTGAGTTTCTTAGAGTTTTGCTAGCTGAAATCAGTGATGTTTTGTTCCTGACTTGCCCACTACTTCAGTTTTTAATTCATGGCTCTAAGGAATGTGTGCCATTTTCAAGTTCATATATTATATCATGATAGCAGATTAATAGTCGTCGTGCTTGTTAGTGCACATTATTAACTGATCTGATAAGGCAAATAAGTTTTCATGATAAAATGATAAATTTCAAGCTTACTTTATTAAGCAGCATATAACAAACAGCTTTTAAAGTTAAATATTGTATGGCCATGGCGTTTTATTATACAATATTTCTATTCACACCCAACCACTGGTAAGTTTGTAGAACATCTCTTCATCTAAACTCTCATTTTGGTCTTTCGCACGTGTTGAGAGAAATATGTAGCCACCAATGAATTCATGAACCACTTTGCAATCTACTTCAGTACAAATGAAGGACAATCGTACTTCATCTGCAAACTCTACAGTGACCTGGAACAAAGAAAAAGAACTGTAAGAACCAGTAAAAACCTGGATCCTGATGGGTGCATCCAAGCAAAGCTATTATGCTATTTAGCCTATCAATCCTCAAATATTCTTTTTTAATCCTAAACTAATACTGCTTTCAAGTCCAAAAGAATAAGTAAATGTTACTAGCCCTTGCCCCAGTACTTTTTAGTTTTTATGTTCTGAAAAGGAAGACAAGGGGTTTAGGTCATCAAGTTCCCAAATGGTCTCTGGTGATTCGATTAATAAAAATGTCTCTCTTCAAGTCCTGGGAGAAAACCTACTTCCTGTGTTTAATATTTACTTAGATACTTAACCTTTAGGTATCATGTTTAAATATTTCAGAAATACAAGATTCTATAAAGTAATAGAAACTGATGCTACAAACATAGTAATCTTAAAACAAATGACTTACATGTACTCCAAGGCTAGGGGCAGCATGATATATATAAGAGTAGATGTGCCAGGATTTACAGCCCTAAGCATCTCAATTTACATTATTAATTGTGTGGTCATAGACAGTGATGGCCCTCAGGCCTCTAAATTTTAGTGTCTTCATTTGTAAAGTAGGGATAATCCACCTGCCTCCCAAGGCAGTAGTGAGGTTTATAAATAGGGTACCCATGTAAAACATTTAGTATCACACCTGGCACGAAGTAGACATTCAGTGAACACTAGCTGCTATTGTGAGTGGAAAAGACTTATACATTATAGAAAAACAACCTTAAAAAAGATACGGCAATATTCTAAATAGATCATTTTTTCTTAGAATTTTAATAACTGAGGTTAAGTTATGAAATAGGCAAATTTAAGTGAGAAATGACTGACCATGTTTTATACTTTAAGAGGAACTAGTACAACTAATCTTCAGAATTTATAGGCCTTTTTATTCTTAATTTAGTAATTTTTAGCAGTATGCAAGTAATACTGTTATAGCTTACCATTTTTATTTCCCAGTTTACATTCCACTGTTTCATGTTACTGAAACGCCATGTTTTGATTGCATCTCCTGTGCTGGCATCCATCCTAATCAGTCTGTTGTATGCGATTCCAATAAGTTCTTCTTTTTTGCCCCCTTGGAACCTATAGCATTAAAAACACAGTAAATAAATGCTTAAAAACATGCTGGGGGGACTATTTTTTTCAAGCCATGTGCTCTTTATAAAAAAAAAAAGTGTTAGTCTCATACAAATAAAAACAAATGCCATCATTTCGAATTTTTAATGTAAAAATTACAAGTACAGAAAATACGTTCCAACATTCTTTAAATTTTACTGTAAAACAAATTAATAGGTCTCAGTAGGTAGCTTTAAATGTTTACTTTCTAATACATGAACTAGAATAAGTAAAAAGGCACAGATTAAGGTTTACATATAGATGCTGAGTAGAACCACTGACCTTGCAATAAAGTGTGTGATGCCAAATTCTGGTAAGGACTGCCAAGCTTGAATAAATCTCATCTTGGCTTCAATTAGACTCATCTGAGCGACGTTCTGATGGGCCTCCAAGATTCTTGCTGTTATCTAAATATGATTAAATATCACCATTACCATTACATATTATTTGTTCATGGTAGAATCAAGACAAAAAGATTAGAGAACTGAATTAGGTGTCCCACTCCAAAAATCATACGTTGCAAGAGTTAGAATATATCTGAAGCTACATTTGGAAACTGTAGTAACATAATAACTTTTCAAAATAAACTGATTATTTCTTCTTAATTTCAGTTTCCATATGTCAAGAAACAAAGTACTATTAGGAATACTTAACTACCATTCTTAACACATATTCTAAGTATACACATATATAATCATGCTATTATAAAGCAGCATTGTTCTAATCAATATACATGGTAAATTTTAACTTTAGCACCAAGATATATGATCAGAATGAGTACCTAAAATACAAGTTTCCACCAGAAATATTTATTACCATAATATTTTTAAAATTCTTCTAAAGGTATCATTAGAAAGGTTAAATTTTAATTTATACTATACTCACTTTGGGATGACTACTCCCACAGGAGTGAAAGGAAATTAATCCATGAGGGGAGATTGTGGCTAGGGTCTTAAATATTTTTTATTTTCTTTCTTTTTTGGTAAATATGGAGAACTTACCAAATCTCTTATATAGCCTGGCTGTAGATGGCAATGCGAGGAAAGAAAAAGGAAGCAGAAAGAAAAAAAAAGGCAATCAGAAAAATGGCAATGAAGCAAAGAAAAAGTTGCGGTAACCTACAAACCAAAATTCCAGCCAAAACCATGCAAAAAATTACTTTAGGTGGAAACCAAGCAAAGTAATGCAAGCATGAAAATGAAAATGAAGAAGCAGTGATTACTTTCCATTTAGAATACTGAGAAAACACTCCACATTATTTTAGATTGTTAAGTGTTACTAAAATTAAGGGTAGCAATTTTATAGGGAGAAAAGTAAAAGAACAAATACTCCTTTCTCCCTCACGTACCAGTTCCTACTGGTTAGGGTAAAGCTAATTATTTTAGTAACAAAATCAAAATTAATACTCAAAGACTAATGTCTCAGGTTGAGTCAGAATATGATCCATGCACTGCTTTTCAGAAATAAGCTGAAGGCATAAAATAAGTGCAGTGACCATACTGTTTCTTCATTAACACAAGGAAAGCAACCCCCCAATTACCATCTGCTTTTTGCATCCTTTTTCCTGGAAGGGAAAATAAAGAGATGCCATACTCTACACTAGGAATGGTGGCAATAAACTTATTAGTCCATTTCAATTTGGATTAACATGGATAAAATGTAGAATGACTTTTCTTTAGAATGTAAAAATCAAGTTTGGGAGTCATATTCATGTGAAAATATCCAAAGCAAGTTTAATAAATATGTAGCTTTGGGGAATTAAAGATTAAATATAACAAAGGCTGTATTGATGAACCCAAAGAAAAACAATGTGCTTATGCTTTGGTAGGGACGAATGACCCCATGCCTGCACATCTCAAATCTTCCTGACCTTTGAATGCCACTGGATTATAGAGGTTAACAATCACTGGAGCACTATGTTCAGTTACTAGTACAGCACCTGACACACAACAGTAACTAAACTTCTGCCTATCAGCACTTACTATAATGGTGTCAGGGCACTACATGGTATCTGCCTTCTAGGAACAACCTATAAGTCTAGTTAGGGAAAGGAGGATTAAAAAAGAATATGCATTTGAAAAGATGCCAAAGTGGAAGACAAGGCTAGAAGGATCCTTAACCTTGGACCACATACATACTGCCATCTTGCCAGTCTTTGTCCTCAAGACTGTTCAGTTGACAATCTAGTTGAGAACTTTCTAAAGTGAGAACTATCATTTTATAGGATCTGAGAACACAGTACCTGTATCTTTGAGAGCTAAACCAACATTTGGCCATTTTCATAATTATACTCTAAGATCTTTTTCCTTATACTAATAGTGAAATAAGACTGCTGAGATTTGAATTTATTCATTGCCTTTGATGGCAAATGAATCCACTCTCAGAAAGTTTCTTTACAAATAATTTTTAATGAAATGACTTAAAAATTTAAAAATTTAGTATATGATTTACTTTTTCTTTTTAACTTACAATCTACATTCCATAACGCTCCCCAGGGCAGCGTCTCCTCCATTCCTTACTACTCCCACACTGTAGGACTGTGGGATAAACAGTTTCCATGGAGCTCGAAAAACCTCAGAAACTTAAAGGACAAATGCTTGGTGATTAAAACTTCTGAACATTTCTAATTTCTACTTAAGTGATTTCAGACCCATATGATAAGCATTATATTTAAAGTTAAGCATTACTAAGTGTTCTGGGTATTTCACTGGGCCTTTACTTCAGTAATGTTTTTAAATTATCCCTGAAAGATCAAAATGAAACTAGATAAAAATAAAATATTTATTTTAAACGTCTTAACGCCCCTCCCTTCACCCCCCAAACTGAAGCCTTTTCCTTTTATGGCATGATGTAGAGAATACTGGGGGCTAACCCAAGTAAAATTCCCCTGCAAAGAACCTCTTAGGTTGTACTGAAGAATCATTTCACTAAATAGCAATCCTTCTATGGTCTTAATTTCCAGTAAAGGAATTCTAAACAAGAATGAACAAAAGTAGTAAATTTCAATGAAAATTTACCAAATTTTGTTACATTATGCAAATTTTGGTTAGGTTTTGACTGTTAGGAAAAAAACAATGTTAAAATGTAGACTACTTCTACCCTTGGAAAATTTATTTCCAAGGCTGGAAAAGTCAATTTTAACAGCAAAGAAGAGTCATTAGATTGTGTGGAGAAATGAAAAAAAAACTGCATGAATTAAGGAACACAAAGCATTAAGACCGTATTTAATTCTCTGAAAGAATATCCTGTTAACAGAGTGATCTCCTTCATGTTATTTACAATAAATATGCTCCAACTATTATCTGTTCTATTAAAATGATAAAAGGTTTTTTTAAATTAATATTTAAATGAACTGAAGGCTATGTGTTTCCAATTTTATAGTCTAGCCACCTCATACAAAATTAAGACTACCAATTAAGACAAAAAGTTTTAAGAGAGGAAACTAAATTTAAAGTATATGTATAAAACTGTAAAACAAACTAAAAGAAAATGGTAGATGAAGTAAAATGAACCGTACCTGCTTGTTCTTGTACTTTTTTAGATAGCGAGGGGACACCAAACATTCAGGATTTATATCAGTTGTGATCTGCTCTGGTATTAACTGAGGATCTGGGTTTAAATGCTGCATCTTCAGAAAGGAAAGAATATTCTGAACTTCGAGGTTATAAGAACTGTCCGCCATGGTCTTGCCTTTGGAGGCTAATCTGCACGCTGCCATCCAGTGTGCATACTGTTTCTCCTGTCGAAAAGAAATACTGAGGTTATGAATTATGCTACATTATGGGTTCTTTGAATATAAAATATAAGGACAGTTGACTAGTTAACTCACTAGAGAATCCAAGAAGATTACTTTTGATTGGAAAACTTACATTGTCACAACGAAGCCAGATTTCATTCATGCCCTCTGCAACCGGAATCAGGAGTTTAATGTTAAATTTTTGGCCTGAAATGTTCACATCCGGGGTAACTTCACATCCTGTAATAAAAAATTATTAAAATGGTCAAATTTACTTTTAAGAAATCCCAAACCAACACAGGCAGCCCCTATTTTACAGACTCTTAACATGGAGAATTATGCCGCTATTGAATCTATAAATTAGAGAATAAATTCTTTATGCCCAGTAATTTTGTTTGGGGTAGAGCAGAGTCAGAAATATCTAATATAGAAAAGAGGTAATGGCACAGATTTTGTGGCCCTCACAATTACAAAACTGGACTGAGAAAGAAAAGGTCCTGTTAAAAAGGTATTACCAAAAAACACCACTTATACTCCGATAAGTTTTGATATGTTGTTTTAATATCATTCAGTTCTTTGAATCTTAAGTTATTTAGGATTTAAGTTTCTAAATGCATAGGGATTTAAAATATATTTCTATAATTAAATTCTAACTTAACTGTGTTTTGGTTAGAATGACTTTCTGATGCCTTAAAATAGTCTGTGAGAGGGATTAGCCAGTTTGAGCTAGAGTCCTATATGGGAGCCTCTTAGCCCTGGCTGTTCCCTAAGCAACTGCTATACCCTCTGATTCCTGTGGAAAGAAGCCGAACGGCACAGGTCTCTTGAGCCATCTGGGTGCTCGCGGCACATACCTCCAAAATTCCAGGGTGCTGGAACACTTAAGTATTTACAACTCACAGATAATTTAATTCAGAGGGTGAACATTTGTACAAAAATGGTTTCTTTAATTTCTTTATAGGTATGACTCAACAAATTAACTTTATGCACAATACTTTAGGAGTGCATCTGCTACAGAAGATAACATACACTTAATATACTTGGAAAGTCGGTATGAACATAACTGGCATTCAGAATTTCACTTCATGGGCAAGTTCTCAGAATTTATGGGTTGCAATAATCCATGTAATCAACTGTTAACATCAGCTGGTAGCTTTACAGAAGAGAACATGGATTTATTGAACATAACAGTTAGATGATGGGGTAATGGTTGGCATAAACAAGTAGTAACCAGTAAAATAGATGGAGAAGAGCTCTGCAATCAGACAGATTTGGGTTCTAGACTTTTCTCTACCACTTAATTATGGATGATTTATTTAACATTTCTAAGCCCAAATTTCTTGACCTTAAACTCCACCTCACAGGGATGTTGCAAGGATAAGATAATGTACATGTCGAAGGTCCCTAAAGGGTATTCCAATTGTTTGTACTTAGTTCATGTCACCCTCAATATGTCTTAAGACCAGCAGACTCTATGATGAAAAACATAAAGTGTTAGGACGTTCTGTTGCCTTGCTCTTTGTACTGGAGCAACTTCTCTTGATACCGAGTACAAAGAACAAGATAATAAACCTCTACATATCTTCCACACAGAAAGAACAAACATTAAGATGGTCATATTTTTCTTCACGTAAATGTTTTAAGTATCACATAAAAGAAACAACATTTTTGATAAAGGGGATCCTTTTCTCCAAACTCTCCAGAAGCAGCTCCTATCATGAATTCGGTAGACTTTCTCTCCCCTTTACTTTTAAAAAACTTTACTACATATAAATAGCTACAACATTTAACTCCTTCTGTACAAGCTTTAGAAACTATGAGAAAGTTGTCTGGCAATGTGTTTATCTGAAAATAATACACAATCTTTTTTGTAAAATTCTATTAATTATCCAGGTAGATTTAAAGTACACAATCCTGTAATAATTTGGCCTCTTTTAGAAGTAAAATACCAAAACTAAAAGGGGAGAGACAAAGTGAGCAGTAAACTCAGGTGACTGTGTAGGCACAGAGGCACTTACTGGGCCACACCTCAGACGACACTCACTCCATGCCATCTAGCTACTGACTTTTAAGGCAAAGTTATGGACTTCATTGTAACCCAATTACCATTACTCTGAACTGCTAAATGCAAACAGCCCATTCGGGTCACAATCTTAACTCTCTTCAAACTCTTTGAGGGGCCCTACACTGGGACCCTTCAACTTTCTTCCCATGAGCAATGTGTTTTCGCACTTTCCTTCTCCCCAGTCCAGCCTAGATCCCATTCACCAGACATCACCTCTGGTTCCTCAGATTTACTGTGTTTCCATTATACACACTTAGCAAAACCTTAACCTGCTTCAATCCAACCATCTATCTTTTTACTTTCCTAATTCAGGTTGCTGAAGACTGTAATAGGAGAGTGGGGAAAAATAATAAAAAAACTGAGCAAATAGGTTTCACTAGAAATTCATGGATCCCAACCTTGACCTGGCTCTGGACACTTGTAATCCTTCTATGTTTATAGGCTTTCTCAACAATGTTTATTTCAAATCTTCTCAGGCTTCCTATGCCGCTCTCTCTCAGGGGACAACCTCACTTCCCATTTTTCCAAGAACATAAAAAGCCATCAGAATTGAAGTCCCCCAGCTTCTTGCCACATCAGATAAACCTAGCTGCCCTTGCTCCCATCATAAAGCCAAAAAACTGTAAGCCGAGCCAAGTGGGTTGAGTCTTCTACCATCTCAGGGACCTTGCTCCATCACAGACATCCTCTCCTTTCCCAAATAATAGGTTTGTTTCTTTCTACTGTGGCTTTTCCGTCAGCATTTAAGTTCCTTGAGTCTCTCCCATCTTAAACCACAAAATGCCTCTCTCTCTATATCTCTGCCTTCTGTTACTGCCCTTTTCCCTCCTTCCTTGTCATAGATAAGGTTCATTAAAAAGCTGTCTTTGTTTCTATTTACTTCTCAATGACTGCACTTTGACACTCATATTCAAAATGCTGCTGAATCGGTTTGAATAAAGGCCAGTGACCACCTGCATGTGGCTAAATCCTATGGCAGCTTAACAATCTTAATCTTACTTTTCTGTAGCATTTGATGTCCTTTTTGAAACAAGTTTTTATCTTAGCTTCCATCATTATCATGGTTTTCCTATGCACTTTTTTCTTGTTCTTTGCAAGTTCCTTTTCCTCTAATCTGACCTGTCCCTTAAACATGAGTGTTCTGCAGGGTTCTGTTCTTAGCCTTCTCATATTATAGACAAGCATTCCAATGGCTACACTTATCATTAACACTATTGCTACCTTATCAGTATCTGTGGCATGGATTTCTCCCATGACCCAATGGCCTACAGGCTATCTCCAAATAGATATCCCAAAGGTACCACAAATTTTATACATCACAGAATTAAACTCATCTCTCTCTCCAAACTCAACTCTTGTCTATTCCCAATCTCAGTATCACCCTATCCACCCAATCACACAAGCCAGAAACAAGTCCTTCCTCTCTAGCCCCTCCCAAATCACTCAGTCTATGGATTCAGCTTCCTTAGTATCTACTGAATTTGTACCTACCCTTTCTCCATTCATATTAACAACCTTAATTTGGATCACTGTCATTGCTGTGAAATTACTCCACTAAACTGTAGCCAAAATAAATATGATGGATACTGTCATTTTTGTGTTAATCATCTTTCAATGGCACTTCATTGCTGCTACTTTAAACAATCTCCTTAACAATTTTATCCACTAATTCCTGCCAACTTCTTCTGTTATTACTTCTTGTGTGAGCAGGGATCAGATTCAACAGCTATTAAGGAAGTACATCCTCCTCCTCTGAACTGAATTCCAGCAGCACAGCCCTTCCCACCCCATGGTGGTTGATGCTTTTTTCCAAGCATTTCTGCATACCAGTCTCATTCTGGAAGTCACTTTTAGGAAATCTCCTTCCTTCCACAGATCTCAGTTTGTTCTTTTAGATCTTAACTATTACACCATTTCCCCCATGGGGTCTCTAGTGATTCTTTCCACCATCACTGAAGACTGATACAGAACCCTTATCCCCTTGCTCTTCTGACCCATTAACTTACTTTTTAAAGTACTATTTATTGCCGGAATTCTAACTGTTTATCTCCCCAATATGCTCTAAATATCTTGAAGGATGGGATTATAATTGGTTCTCGCCCATGTCTCTGGTACCTAGCACGAACGGTTTGTGGCATAGGAGTTCAATTTATATTTGCTAAACTGAATTTTTTAGAAAGTTGCATTTTAGACCTTTTAGGGGTCTTACAGAGCACCTAGACCAACATCTTCAGTTCTCAGAGGAGATACTGAGATCCGATAGGCTATTTTTCCAAACTCACAAGGCTTGTTTAGCGGCAGAGCAGAAACTAGGCCATTTGATTCTTAGGAGTTTTATCTGCATCAGTGTGATATGCCAGTGCTCTTTTGGGAGGACGTGGAAAAGGTGGAATGAATGAGGACACCTTTTGAGCTGTTATCCACACCAGGACTTGATTTCTCAGTCAGACAAGGAGAAGGTTAAGGATATAACATAAACAGAAAGGACAGAGGCCAGGAGACAGATCCAGTCTCTTACTCAAGAGTGGACAATCTGAGCTGGCCCTGGGTAGTTTAAGAGATAAGCAAGAAAAAAGGTGCAATAGATTCTGAGTAACAAATAATAGTAGAGACCCAAAAGTCAAATTCATGTGACTTAGGCAGTGATACTAATTAATAGTTTTAGGAAAATTACAGAATTCCAACACATTGCCACAGCAATCTTCTCTCCAGAATACAAGTTTCCTATTTTTTACAATGCTATATATAACCATAAAACAATAGTTCAGACTACCAGGTAGAATAAAAATGTTAGAGATTTTGTTGAAATATACTAAAACTATCCAAATGTACAATGTACTTAGAAAAATTAAGAAAATAGATCAGAAAAAGCACCACCGTTTTTTTAAGTGATAACTGAACTTATTTTGGGAATCATTTTTGTAAAATGAGTCAGGGGCACTTTTCTTTGGTACTTTTGTCAAAATACAAGTGTTTTTAGATACTTCAAAAGATATTATGTGTATATTATTTTTATATATAATCAAAAATGTACATGCAAAATATAACCCAAAGAAGATGGGCTGGGCCGAAAGGAATAACTCCCTGCCAAGGGAGGTGCCACCTTCATTACACTCAAGAAGCTGGGAAACCAGAAGCTGATACTGTAGCTGTAGCTCCAGAGCTCAGAAGCACCTCACTCCTTTCTCAGTTGTCTCTCCAACCCTATAACTCAGTTGGGAATTCAAGTCTTACATGAATGCACCAGATTAGAATCTCAATTTCACTGGAAATGAGTCCAAAAAATGTATTTTAGTTTTCTAGCCTTTGCTATAAGGGAAGACACAGTAAAAAGGGTATGGAATAGTGAGGAGCCAATCTACTGCTTCCTTTACCAAGCATGGCAGGTGCCATGGGTGTACAGACGGTCACCGACTTATTTATAATGGTTTGGCTTACGATTTTTCAGCTTTATGATGGTGCAAAAGCAATATGCATTCAATAGAAACCACAGTTCAAATTTGGAATTTTGATCTTTTCCCAGGTAACTGATGTGCAGAATGATGCGCTCTTCATGACGCTGAGCAGCTCTCCATCTGTCACATGATCACAAGAGTGAACAACTGATGCTCTAAGTGTGCCACTGCCAGCATATTTTTGGATATTGTCTTCTGAGCATGTTTAACCCATGTCCCATTTAGAAAAGTGCAGCTCGCTGCCAGTATTAATTTAATTTTATATAAACACACTCTCTGAGGCTGAAGCAAATCTGATGGGTTTTCAATGTGGAAATAAAATATTAAAACTGCTCTAGGAGTTACTTCTAAACAGAACTTGCCTCTAATCCTAATGTAACAGAAATGTACACATAAATCTGATTCATCGAATAAATCTTTGGCTAACAGCTATTCGAAAATAATGTTATTATCATAAGAATGCTCTGTATTCTAGGATTTGACATTTTCCGTGGTTGAGAATTACTATATTTTGTAAATGGAAATACCACTACTAAAAACAGAGTGTTATAAATAGATGTCATTTGTTTCCAAAGATTATTGATATACTAGAGCAATGCAGAAATAATAAAAGTGAGCTATTTTGTGGCAAACTTTGGGGGTGAGGTTAGGACTGTAACCCGCGAGTTATCTAGGGGTAACCCTGCACCCACAAGTGCTGCTGATGAGTATGTCTGGGGCAACTGGGAAATGGGTTAAGGTAGGCCAGGGTAAGCTAAGATGCTCGGTAGGTTACGTGTACTAAATGCATTTTCAGCTTACGACGGGGTTTATCTGGATGTAACCCCATTGTTAAGGAGTATCTGTAGTAGTGCTGTGTGAGGTCTTGGGAGACTGATTCTCAGGGGTATGGCTATCTAAACCTGAAGTGAGCCAGGTGGTCTTAGTGAATAATATCACAAGTGACAGGCTCATCAACAATCTACATGACTAAAGGCCTTAAAGAGAAGTCTCAGCCAGAAGCAAGCAGGATGTCCTCCAGCTGCAGAAGCAAACCAACTTGGTGAGCAAATTCTCCTACCACCTAGAACCAACAGAAGATAAGTCTAAGACAAAAACAACTAAATAAAAAAATATGTATCTAAATATAAAAATACTTAAAGGAGTAAATAAACTGCTGAAAAACTTATTCCCCTAACAAAGTGAAGTTTACTGAATATAAGCTAATAGCTATGCCACCATCAACACTGGTCATTTTAAGGCTTTCCTTACCTCTTAGGTTCATCTGATGAGCTGGTGTGCCACTGGATTCTTCTTTGCTCTTATAGCAAGAAATAGATGTATCTTTAAAGGTGCACCAATATTGCTTGTAACCTTTTAGAGTCAGCTTTTTTGGCCTATGTGTTGAATAGAATTAAGAGAAAACCATTTTTGAAATAACTCTTATCGATGCTTTGTTTTAGCACTAAAGTTTCACAATGTTAGAAGTTGAAGGCCAAGTTTTACATCTGCTGAATTTAGTTCCCTTTGGCCAGTGTGTTATAGTCAATGTTGCTCTTATTGGATTTGCCCCTCTTTCCCCATAAGTCTACTCAGGAAGCTCTCACAAAGAGAGAGGTGAAAGACAGTAGAGCCAACATTCTAGAATTTCTGTCCGTTGTAGCCATCTCTGTCATCACTAGCAAGTCACATGAAAAGGACAGGAAAAGGTGAAGTAAATGTCAATTATTAGAAAGTCTTTAGGTCCTATGATTACCTACAGGCTCACAGGTGTCTGAAGGGCTGCCTCTGGAGTTTCTCTGAACACGCAAGTTTACCTGGCATGACTACAGTGAGGGAAGTGCTTCTCTCTCTAAGGGATGCATTTCAATGGCAACTAACTTTGCTGCTCCAAAGTCAAAAAGAAGACAGAGCAGCCAAGAGGGAGAGTGGATAAGGAAAGGTACAGACAGATAAAAGTATGTATGTGGAGAAGAAGTGGGGGTAGGCAGCAGCATCAGAAATCATGCACTTATTTCAAGAATGTTACGTATGCTAAGCTGTCATATGTTTAGTGACGACAGTAAATGGTTTATTCCACAATGGCTTTGTATCTTAGGTTCCACATTACCAACTTTCTTCTTTCCCCTCTGTGCCTTAGTCCCTTAGTTCTCTTGATTCTAGGGAATATGACTAGACTTTAAAAGTCTAGATAAGATACACTGGAATCTTAATTATAAAATGTCCCACAAACAAACAGAATTCAAGAGGATCTGGGGCTCTGAACAAGGAAATGAAAAATGAAAATGAAAAGTTAACAGTACTGTGCTTTCACCCAGATGGGAAGGCTTTCTGCTGATAAGCCGCTGCACTTCAGAGTCTACATGATGCAAACTAGGTTACAGAAAAATGTTTACCAGATAAAATTTAATGATTATTGCGATTTTTTTAATTTGGTAAAAATGGTTATTTCCCTTCATTATAATTTAGCATTCATCTAGTTGGTAAATGCTTTCACATATGCATTTGCCACATTTATAGTAAATTTCAATAATGTGAACATGAGACTATAAAACTGATACTTATTCTTCATTAGTATTTGGATTTCCTCCACTTCGTATACTTACTTGAAAACTTTAATATAGTCAGCAAGTTCAGGAATGGAAGTGATGTCACCCTAGAGAAAGAATTTAATCATTTTTTTTCTTTTTCTTGAAATGTGAAACGCCAATATTTGGTATCTGATATCAAGAACCAGTTTATTTAACAAACGATATTACACAGAATACATATCATAAAGATTTTAGTATATGTGCTGCTGAAACAAGCACTGGATTATAAAGATTTTAAAAGTACAATCATATTATATGATCATATACAAAAAGGCATTTTCAAATGTCATTTAAAAAGCTAACAGAATTTTATCAAAATGGGAATTTATACAACCCACAAGAGTATATTGATTCTAATATGGCTAAAATGCTTTATACTTTCATATTGAAATTTTGTTAAATCATAACAACCCCAAGGTTAAGTATTTGTTCTGTAATAACTAAGTCTTAAACTCTAAAACCACAAAACTAAACTTAGCATTTGAAATTTTTCTTGAGATCTGCTTCTCTTCTTTTTGTAGTATTTCAAATTTCGAGAGCATTATATGGATTTTACTGTGACTTGAGATGAACTTTTCCTCTGGAGAAATATTCTCCCACTACTTGCAAGAGAATGTGCAAAGTATTTATCTTTACTGTGTTGGAAGCAACTGAAACTAGGACAATATTAATTTTAAAAGTTTCTGAAAAATCATGTCAGAATTTTCTAAAGCATTAAGTTCCCCCAAATACTTCATGAAAGCCTAAATCTACAAAAAGATAAACATCGATTTGAAGTAAATTAGTAGGTAAAAAGATTCACCCTACCAAAACTGTTGATGTTTTACCCCCTTCCAAAGTAATCTCCAGGTCTGAAAGGGCAGCATCAACTTCATCAACTTCTTTGTCACTGTTGTTCAAATGATTCTCTGATGTCATAATTGACAGCTTGTTGATATGATACTGAAATCAGAAATATTTTATTTAAATGATTGTTCTAACTGTAAAACTTTAAAATGAGATTCTTATCTCCCATCTATACTGAATTCTTTCCATCACCTAATTTGAAAAGATAAATGTGTCCAGGAACTAGAACAGTAGGAAATGAAAGGGCGTAACATCTGAAATCAATGTCCTAAATCTGCTAATTATTCAGAAGTAGTAGGGTCTTTGGGCATGTACAAATGAAGTCATCATTTGGAAGGCCTGAGGAATTAATTAACATCTCCTCCACATATGCAGAGAATTTTTACCTTTCTTCCCCACCCACTGCACCATTCTCTGTCTAGAACAGAGCCTGGAACCAACAGATACTGAATGAACAGAAGATGCATAAGGTCATTCATATAAATGGATTATCATAGATTACCTTTTAATTCTACTATTACCCAGAAAGGGAAAGTTATCACTATCATGTTGAAAGCGAAAGCTGCACTTTCCCCTAATCCTCAATTCAATGCTGAAAACATGATCAGAAAGAGATGGTGTTTATAGTCTTGGTTACATAAGAATGAAAAGATAGACTATGTTTACATGTGAATACACACACATGATACTATCACACACACACACACACACACACACACACACACACGCACGCACGAAGAGCGAAAACTATATGTAAACAGGAAAATTTGGGAGTACAGAATTAACTAGTCGTAATTTTAAACACATTTAGGTAAATAACGTAGAACAAATATTAATGATCTATTAGATTTTGATGCTAAAACGTAGAGAGATTTTATACAAAGGTAAGCAGAATTTTTAAGTCACTTAATCAGTTACTTTTCAAAGTGCTAAGCAGCTGAGGGGCACTACAAATTTCTGAAGTATTTATTCAATGTATATAATCTATTCATGGGAACATTTAATAAACTAATCTGAGGCTAATTATCAATGTTCCTCTGTATTTTAAGATTTAGTCTGGCTATTCCTTCAGTTGTGCTGAAACAAGATCCTTAGAGTGGCAGAAACTTCCATGTTCCCAAACCATGGAGAAAGTAGGTTGAGGCTCTCAAGCACTTATCTCAAATGTCAGAATATATTACGAATCATGTGGAGAGATTCTTAGGGTTTATCCCCAGAGATTCTAATTCAGCAAATCTGGGGTTCAGCCTGGAATCTGCATTTTTACTAAGTATCTTAGGAGATTCTGATGCAAAAGGTCTTTATGAGTTAACTGCTTGAAAAACAATATTACTAACTTACCTACTTAATTTTTTATCCACATCTTATTTTGAATTACTTTTTCTTTTTACTACAGTAGATTCCTTTTACACAAGGAATCAGAAGGCCCAAGGAGAGAACATTTCAGAGTGCAGGCTGTGTATGAAATAAAAAGAACAGTAGGCATATCTCCTTGCCATACTTTCAAAGTTTCCCCCTTCTAGTAGTAGATGGTTATCAGGGCCTTCAGGTCAGTCTCTGACAGGCTTCTAATAATTCAGGGAACTTGTAGTCCAAAATGCTCTTATTAAATCTAGATTCTAAAATGGTCCAGGATAGCTATGCTTTGGGACATTCGGTTTCTACAAATTAAAATTCATGGTTTATGAGGTGTTTTTTACTGAAATGAAATGGAATATCTACTGTATATTGGGTGGGGGAAAGCTTCAGAATAATACCATTTCTGTGAAAATATGACTGTGTATACTAATTTAACAAATACTTTTTGAGCACCTGGTATGTGCCAAGCACTGTAAATATATGCTGGTTTTGAAAAGATTCATTATTTTCTACGGCTATGCCACCCTGAACAAGCCTGATCCTGTCTGACCTTGGAAGCTAAGCAAGGTTGGGTCTGGTTAGTACTTGGATGGGAGACCACCTAGGAAGACCAGGTGCTGTAGTCGTAAAAAATAGAAAATAAGGGATTGTAAACTGACAAGGTCCTTGCAACCTGTGAGGTAAACCAAGGGTTGCCTTGCCTAAAACAAAAAAATGATAATAAAAATTAAAAATAGTTATTTTTATAAGATAAAAAGAAATACCATACAATAAAATCTGTATTTTTCTCATATATATTTTGCATGCATTATTATTCCATTATTGACAAAACCTTCACTAGAAAATTATAAGCCCATATTCTAAGTGAGAAAGATGTAGGTAAAACAACATAACCAAGTGAGGGACTTTCAAGAAAACTGCTCCAGAATTTAATTCAAGTAATTTTTTCAACAATCTGAATCATATCCAGAAACACAAAAGAAGAGTCTTAGCTAATTGTTTCAGCAAGTCTCTAGAAAATGACTAAACTAATTCATCTGTCACTGAAGATTTTCCCTTTCTGAGCTTCATTTCAATTCCCTTCTTTCATCATGTAAACTAAAGAGAAAGTAGCCATTCTTTCTCTCCGAAGGACTTTTTGAGTCTTCTGGGTACATGGGAGCATTCGGAAGATTGAGAGCATTTTAATTTTTGTTCTAAGGAGGGGAGTGGGAATCATTTTTATAGTGAAAATTTATCATAACAGAATGCAACTTTGCATCCTGTATTTAATTATCAGGACTTTAGATGAAACCAGAATTCTACCATAATCTGAGAACACTCACCAAAGCCTCACTTGGGTAATCTGAAATGTAAGTGGTCAATCAGACCTCAGTGCCTCTAAGAATGCTGATTTGTGGGTGCCACCCTAAATTTTTTTTACCAAAGAGGGTAGCAGTAATTAAGTGGATAATTTTTTAAATAAGTTACTGTAATTATAATGCAGGTGGTATGCAAGAACTACATTTGGAAAAACACTAGTTTAATGTAAGGAAAACGTTAGCTACCTACTTCTTAAGGATTATCGTTCTAAAAACTTGTATTTGTTTAGTTTCACTAATCTCTTAAAATTTTATCTTCTTTAAAGGTATTTCTTCTGCCAAAGCCCACTTTAAAATTTATCATCCTCAACTCTTTTTGAAATTATGCAACCAAGCTTCATTTCAGAAACCTGACTTTTAATATAGATTCTATTTCCAAAGGAAAACTGGATAGTTTTAATCTAATATACGTCTGAAGGGTGGGAGGATAATTTTCTCCTACAGGATACAGAAAAGTAACTATAAGCATACCACTAAACTCTTGGATAAAACAAAAATTTAAACAAAATTCACATATTTTGCCTTCCTAAGTGTCTATTCACTTTCTACGTAGCAAATAATCCCCTATCCTTTTCCCTCCAAAAGTCCCATTTACCAACACTCCATTACCTGCAAGGCTGCAAACATCATCATTTCTTCTTCTGTGCATTCAATCTCTTCTAGGAGAATAGCCCATTTGGCCTGCTCATAAAGCTGATTGATTCTGATTGCATCATACTGCAGGAAGAGAGACATAGTTCTTTTGTAATATATCACTTTTCACATTAAAAAGTTTGAAAACTCTGAATATCTACTTTTAAAGCTTGACAAGAAAAATTTAATACACAAATTTTTTTTTCTAGGATTTTATTCACTATCAAATACACAATAATGAAAAAGATACCTACAGGGGGTGGGGGGGGGGGTGGGGGGGGTGTGTGTATCCATCCATATCTAGTTTTCCATTAAAAATCACATTGATATATGCCAAAAGATTATTATTCAGTATTAGAAATAGATTCTTATGTTATTTTCCAGAAAAATACCAATAGATATTATAGTCTTTAACAAAAATAATCTTACTTGAAGACATTAAAGTAAGGTAGAACTGACTGCTCTTCAATATTGTTACTGCAACTTGCCACAGTAAAATGTCATAATCAGAGAGTAAATTAATTAGATCAGGGAACATCTTATTCACTGTGGAAAGGTATGCCCAAAGTGGCAGGCCCTTAGAAACAGTAATTATTTTAAGAATCCAAAATAGAGGGTACATGTATATGCTTGCAGAAAAGATTTACTTATGTTATTAAAATATCTATTTAGTTATGTTAATAAAAATCAGTAGTGTCTTAACAATACTATCTTATGTTAACAAAATACATAACTCCCTTTCCTGCAAATGTACTCATTCCCAGCAAATGTACTCATGTTCCCAAAGCAGCTTTGGTTTACTACAATTAGATATGGCCTGAAAAGGGATTAACATTTTTTTATAGTTCTACTATATACATTTTACTGTTGTATAAAGAATTACTTGAGCACTTAATAAAAACTGATAACTACATACATTAAAATCTAGACATGAAAAAGATGAGAAGGTAGTCAAGAGGTTCCCTCCCCTCAGCTCCAGCCAAGGATAATAGGGAAGCAAAATATCTGTGCCATGCGGCTTCCGGGGGAAAATACTCCTGATTTTTATAGTAAATTTAACTCATTAGAAAAACAAAAGTACTTCAGTAGCACAGATGATGCCAAACATTTTACAGTAAAAAAAACATATTACAATGTTTGGCTACAAGAGAGGAAGATATATAGACTTAAAAAAAATTTTAAGCAACATCATTTAATATATAATTAGAAATCAAAGTGATTGAAAAGGTAATCTTCTGGAAAAATTTTTACTTAAAATACAGTTTAAGAGCGGTATAAAAAAACCCTCCAAAACGAATTTTACCAATTCTGTGCCTTTTACCAAACTAGTGTCTTTAAAATACAAATCAACCAAAAATTCAATTACCTTAAAAAGGAAAAAGGTTTAGTTATGCTTTCAATCTATTAAAATATAGATGCCTTTGTTTAATACTTTGGGTTTTTATAATTATACGAGACTTGCTATTTACAAATAATTCCTTACCCAATCAACTTTCAGAAAACAAACATTCAAATGAACAAAATGAAAATGAAAAAAAAATTCCTCTAAACCCTCGGTACCTTTGGATTCAAATCAAAAAAGCTGTAATACTTGAATCGGAGCAGCAAGGCCTCGTTTTCCTTCACATCTTGTTCCATGAGAGATCTTGAGGAATCAAGCCATCTGGGCAAATTAACAAGTGCAGCAGAATAAAGCAAGACAGAATTTGTAAAATACTTCTACCTCTATTTAGATAAAGTCTTCAACTGTATTTCTATTTTAAAACTCACCCTTGATTAATTTTTGCTTTGTCAAGAAGAGCTTGAGGCTTGAACATTTTCGCCAAGATTTCTGGTGATGTGATGGGCTGACTGACAGCAAGTATACCAGGGTTGCCTTCTGACAAAGCACTGTCACCAAACCAAGCAGAAGTTGGTGACAAGGGGCTTCCGTCATGAGCATCGTAAGTGGGGGTCATTGTTTTACTATAAAGTCCTGGGCTTGAATATATACTTCCTAATAAATAATATGAAAAATAAGTAGTAAATAAGAAGTACAGAATCTTACTTTTCAATAACACATGCTATAATGATATAAAGCACACTGTGAAACACAAAGCTTCATTCTGGAAGAAAGCTTAGTACATTATTTTACCTGTCTTAAAAACATGTGAAATTAATTTTAACACTTTACTTGTAGAACATTAGAACATATAATAAGGCCAAAAGAATATAATTAAGTTTTGGTAATTCTGGGGGAAAAAAAATCAGTTCAAGAGAATTAGAAGTTAAGGACATAGCTAAAGCAGACCAAAGCCTTTTGTTTTTGACTGTGGCAAGGCTCACCTTTCAGAGGGCCAATGTAAAGAACATCAGTGCCTATAGGAAAGGAAAGAAAGGAATTCAGAAGATAAAGGAAAGACAACAACAGAAGACAGAAACAAAAGGATGAAAAGGAAATGGGAAAAAGAAAAAATAAGAGTTTTCCTACTTGTGAATCATAAAGTATATATTTCAATTAGATTTAAGAGTAAAAAATCTTAGAAGCTATAACCTAAGTAAAATAAGTTGTCTGTCCAATTCGAAAGAATGAAGTTGTGCTCTAGTCAAGTGTCTAGTAACAAACATGTCCTAATTATCCAAACCATTTTAAGACAGCTCGATATAAGTGAATATATTCACATAAGTTAAGAGAACAATGTTACATTAATGCTTTCTCAGTGAATAGCTAAACTGGTTCCAACAGATTTACATTTAAAGTATTAAAACAAAGGGGTAGATAAAATTTTCCCTGGGAAGAGGCTAACAAAGGTATATTTTATAATTAAATCCCTGAAGGCAGGGATTTTTGTCTTTATCTTGATTCCCTGGTATTAAAGAGCTAAGCATATAGTAGAGGCTACATAAATAAAAATTTGTTGACTTAGTCAACTGATGACATATCCTGTCATTTACTCTACAAAAGAATTTTAACATTCACAGTGACATGAAGTAAAAGCACCTGTCCTCCAAAGTCCTAACTATTAATTATATTTTGTCCTTTAATCATTTTTAAAAAGAAAATGTGTAAACGGGTATTACATTGTTAATGGATGATGGAAAGAGAATGGCTGTTTCCCTTACCTGATTTAGGAAGGTGCTTAGGAGTCTCTATACTTTGCTAACTCCCCCGCCCCCACCCCCCAACAAAAGAAACAATTACCTATGAAAAAGCTGTGGTACTACTGCTAGAGATTTCTGTAGTTATCATGACCTAGTCTAGGAAGAGAACGAACACACACACACACACACACACACACACACACAATCTTGCTAGTACATATTCTTCCAATGTTAGTATTAAAGCAACTTGTAGAATCTGAACATTGTTAAATTTAAGCACCAAAGAAAGTTGTGAACTCTTCTTTCATAGGCCTTTAAAGAACACTGGTATCTTTAAAAGCTAGAAAGAACCTTAAACTACAAGGGCATTTTCTGAAAGAGTTACATGGGCACCTCATGCTTATTAAAAGGGCTGAAAACATTATTCCAGCTCAGTTGGGCAAAGGCTAATTCTGCTGCAGAGGTTATATATGTAAATAAGATGTGGAAAAATATTTCCTTCTAGGCATAATCTTCTCATTTATTTCAAAAAGCTATTAAATAAATCTTTTACTAAAATGTCAGAATACTGGAAATTTGTTCCTAGTATGATGAACTATAATTACTATTCAGAATTGAGTAAAGTTAGAGTTGACATTTCCTTTATCCAGTTTCTAAAACAAAATATATTCCCCTAAATCACACATTTAATAGAATCAGCTACCCACTCAAATCTCTTCCCTCCCAATTTTCTATTTTGTATATTTAAACCATATTTGATCATTTCACTGTTTCTATTTGTTCTTATTTTGTTAGGCACTCTATGGTAATAACTCATTTTAGTGTTCCCAGCAACCTTATTATTCTCATTTTAGAGGAGCAAACTGAGGCACAAACAGGTTAAATAATTTGTCCAATGTCAAGAGCTATTAAATTGCATAGTCAAGCTATAATCAACCAGTTGGATTACAGCTAAACACACCGTCTCACTGTGTAGTGGAATTTATTTAAGCCATTTCCAACTGGTGTGCATTTATTTGTTTAGTGTTTTGTTATTGATGTCACCACTGCTATTGCAAAAAAATGCTTCCAATAAACATTTTTGTACTTATTTCCTAATTCTAGCAACAATACTGGGTCAGAGGGTAGGTACATTTTAAATTCCTTTTAAGTCTCAGTTCAATGACATTCCCAACTAGCTCTTGTATTCCTGCCTAATTTAAAACATTTTAACACAGTAGAATCTACTACATATTACAAATTATATTCTTATGTATATTTTTAAAGAGTAATAAAGTTATTTTAATATATTTTAGAAAATTTTCCGTCAAAATATCTCATACCAAATTGCAGGCGAAAATATAAATGTTGATATTACAGATAAATTAAAATAGCAATATGAAATAATTATAAAGAATATTAAAGTGAAATAGAAGAATTTTTATATTTATAAAAGAGTTTACTGAGTAAAAACTCAGCACTATAGATTTGACTACATAAAAATGTACAACTTAGTATAGTAAAAAAGACCACAGACAAAATTAAAAACCAAATGCCAGTACAGGGAACATATATAACACACCAAGTGATCAATATCACTAAAAATAAAAATATATATCAAGAAATGGACAGAGTCCATAATTTGAAAACGGAATAGGAATGGCTAGTAAATATGTGAAATATTATTTACACTGGTGTTTATCAGGGAAATAGAATATAAAGTAATTCCAAGTATTACTTATTGGTCATACTGGCAAAAATTTGTAAAGATTTGCAACATCTAATATTGGCAGGACGTAGAAAAAGGGGAATTTTCATATATTGATGAGAAGGTAAAACCATCACTTTTACATTCTTTTTTGTTTTTGGAGTTTATGTGAACTTTTAGGAAATTTCTTGGAGTATATTTGATAGAAAAATTCGATACCACATAAGTATAAAATGTTACAATTTCTCTAATATGGAAAACTGAAGCCATTTATATAAAGAATTAGGGAGGCCGCTCCATTCCGACAACAGAAAGATCATGAAAACATTCTGTTCAATGAAAAACCTCAAACTGCAGAATATACAATATACAAGGCTCTTACCTTGTTAAAAACAAAACAAAACAAAACCAGACATGCAAATGTATTTAAACACATAGAAAAGGTACTGGCAAGTTGTATTCCAACTGTTTACAACATTGTTATATATAGCAATCAAGAAATGGCTGTTTCTTGAGAGGGAGTAACAAGGGAATAAATTGAAGTGGAACTCCTACCTTCAGTTTAGTAAATTTTCCATACTCTTTGAATTTTTTATGACTAAAAAACAATACGAGGTCCATTAGTATGCTTCACTGAGTGAAAAAATGCAAATTACAAATGTGCATATAAGCCTCACTTTCATTAAAAACAAAACACAATTCTTTAATATCTAAATCTTTACTATGTTCATGCATTACTCTTATAATTAAAGGATAGTTTTTAAAAAATGTTCTGATGCTTAAAATGGCAAATTCCATTTAGGAAAAACGGCATCCTGAAAAAGTGATTTTCCTGACAGTGCCAAGCAAGTGACTATTGATTACTTCCTGTAAGTATTATTTTAAGACTCAGAGTTCCCCTTTGTCTAGCTGCCTTTAGGATTTTTTAGAGACGTTGCTGATGAGATAAATTTTACATTTCTATTTATATATGATTTGTACATCAGTACTATACTGTAAAATTGATTCTTATTTGGAAAAAATTGTTTTCCCTAGACCTGGGATCAGGCTAGTTCAGTGGGTTCCCTCTAATAGGTAATTGGAGTAGCTATTTCACTAGTTACAGTTAGGAAGTGGCAAAGCACTCAAGAGCATGCCATCTGAGCACAGCCATGTAAGTCAGGTGTTTGAGAACTCAGAGAATTTTACCATAAGGATATGTAAGACTCTGACTAAGTCTGAAAATCATTAATTCACTCATGATCCCTTACCTCTTAAAACATTACTTTTTAAAAAATTAGCTTTGTTGAGTTCTAATTTACATATTAGTATTTTATTGAATATTCCTATTAGAATACAGAAAGTATTTAAATACTGTAACTAGAGAGATGAATGTTACATGATGGTTAGAAACACGAGCGTGGGGGCCAGAGAGATCTGGATTTGAAATCTAGTTGTCCCTTACTAGCTTTGTGACCTTGGTCAGATTACTTAACCCTTGTAGGCTTCTTTCCTTGTAAGTAAAATATGTATACCACCACCAAAACTGCAGGGATTTTGTTAGGCTCAAATGAAAAATAATGTATTAAATAATAGTTATCAATTAATGCATGTATTTGTTGATCATGAGCACACTGAGATGCTCACAATTCAAGAAGCATGTGGGAACTAAAGGAAACAGTCAGTTTACTCCTCGATGAAATGAAGATTATATCTAACCCTCAGCACATCTGCAGTAGAAGCACTGAATGAAGTGTCTGATGTCCCCCAAGATCTCAAGATGTCATGTACTGAGATATATGGACCTGTTGCTATTATGGACACAACATGCAACTGATCTTATTTTTCAGTATTTGGTCCAATAAGTGACTAAAGTGCTAATAAATCATAAAAGCAGGCAAACAAATTTTTTTTTTTAAATTAATCACATATTACTTTTTAGGTGCATATGGCACTCAGTGGACTTTTTCTTTATAGATCATCAGTCTTCCACACATTGCTACATTTGGGTACTTTCTTAGTATTTAATACCAACCTTTTGGAACTCCTCAAATGTTTTTACTTGTGTTTTTAACTAAACTGCTTGGGTACAGACAACTAAAATCTATTTTTAATTCCCTCACTCAAAACACAGTCATAGTATATGATTCCATTCACATTAGGTTCAAAAACAGGCAATACTAACTGGTAGTCGCAGAGGCAAAAAGTAGTTATTTTGTGGGATATTGCCTGTGAAAGGCAATGTGATGGGCCTTCTGGGGTGCTGGCATCATGCTATGCACTATAGCATGTTCTGGGTGATCAAGGTGTATACGTCTGCAAATATTCATCTGCAGTTTAAAATTTGTTCATTTTACTGTATGTAACAATAAAAAAAAGAAACCTATGGTTACTCAGTCCAAAAGATTTATGGCTTTCTCCTCATCGAAATTCATCATCTTTTGTCTTCAAATTGCCTTCTTCCTTTATAGCACTGTATAAAATCCCTCATTTGCATTTCTAAAACCAATCCTGCCTGATTTCAACCATCCCAAAATATATTTTTCTAAGTAGTCCTATGTTGTAAGAATTAAATGAGTTTCCATTTAAAAAAATAAGTGAAAGCAAGGACTGTGCCTGTCGGATGCCTTCATCAATATAAATCGTCATGTCTAAATCAAATTTGAAAATTAACCTTACTCTAATGATGGACACACATTCTTTTATTCTCTTTTACCTCCTCAATCTGCAGCCTTCTACTACTACTTGCAACTCTTTCCCCTCATTCCCTCTAACAAATTTACTGACTAGGAAGAAACTGGTATTCTTTCTAAAATAATGATTTGTTCATTTTAACATATTCAGAAACAAATGACTACACAGTGCACTACTCTAAATTCCTCTGCCTGACATTTAATACATTCCAGTGTGATCCTGAAGTTCCTTGGAGTTCTCCCTTATATTCAGCTCAACGGGTTTGTTCATGTCTTCTGCTTTTCTTTTGCCAGCATGTTCTTTGTCAATACCGTGTTTTTCTGCTTGGATTGCCTTTTCTTCCCATCAAAATCCTAGCCACTGGAATTTAAAAGCTTAATTCACAAACTTACTTCCTCAACCCATAAATGGAATATATCCTATCTGGAATTGTTTTGTCTTCTGAATCCCTATAACATTATTTCCTACAACATTCATTTAGCATTTATATATTACCTCCTTAAATACACTGTGTTTTTCAATTACCTTGTAAACTACTTAAGAGTAAGTGTTATCTTTTTTTCTGGGTACCTCTCAAATGCAATTAGTATATAAGTAGTGACATAAAAGTTACAAAGTATGTGACCTTAGACGTTCCTAACCTTACTGGGCCATAATGTCATCATCCTTAAAACATGAGTAATAACAATCCATTTCAAGGGTTGTAGTGAGTATTAAATGAGTTTCCAAGGTTAAAGTATGCGAAATAGTTCTGACCATACAGTAAACACAATATGAAGTATTTGCTTTCATTATCATTATTCCAGAATTTAAAAGACCAGGAATGCACTGAATTAGAAGAATACCGAATTTATGTTGGAGATGTAATGGAAGGAAATTTGAAAAAACTTCTTAAAGGAGTAAGTCATTAAAGGAAAAAGGTAGAGAGGCAAAGGGACTGGCATATGCAAAGCAGAGAGCGAGTTTTAAGTATGTGACAAAAGTAAAATGTCTCAACTGAACAGTGGTGTTTTTCAAAGAATACCAAAATAAGAAGCTAAATACTAAAAAAATGTCCGGTATCTGCAAAGCAAAGAACTGAGCTCAGTTAAGATACTGTCCCTTTAAGCCTGACTACTCCTGACCTATGTAATCCATTTATTCACTATCAAAAAGACACAGGCATACAGTCCATGTTCTCACATTGAGCCCTTAGTCAGAGACTCACCTGATCCAGGAGTAATAAGAGGCCCCTCTAATTCAAGTGCCTCATCTTCAGACTGGTCATCTAGCTTTTTCTTTTTCTTCTTTGTTGGATCTCTCGGCTTTTTCAAGAGGGAAAGTTCTTCAGGGTGTCTGATATCTATTAAGATAAAAAAACATTACTAAAATAACAGAAAATTTAAACATTTTACACTTGGTAAATCCATCTATTAAGTCATTGCAAAATAAGAATTTGTAATTTCCTTCTGTGTATGCGTTTGTTTCATCAGATATTAATGCCATGCAAAAGACAAATATGATACTTTATTTAATAATCTAAAGCACTCTTAATTCAGAACTATATAATAAATGTAGTGACAGCAAAGTGGAAAGATAATGATCTAGAGTACAAAGAGAAAATTATTAGAATTCTTAGTTATATATATTTTTTATCTAAAGATACATATTTTAATATTTTTATCTAAAGGAAATTATGCTTTATATTATATGGTAGCCCTCATTATTCCTCATGTAAAGTGAATGTAATGAAAATACTTTCACATTACCAAAACTCAAAATTATAACTGAAACAAACTTTTCTGCCTTGTATCAAAGGGCTACAACTTTCTGTATTTATCCTATTTTCATGTGAAGAATCTGATAAGAGGCAAAATAGTTCAATGAAAGTAATGATGAATTAAAGACAACACAAACAGGTATATATTACATTATATATTATATATAATACATACCATGTCCATGAATTGCAGGAATTGTTAGTCAATTCTCCCCAAACTGAGCTAAAGATTCAACGGAATCCTAGTCAAAATTCCAACTTGCTCTTTTGTACAAGTTGATTGTAAAATTTATATGGAAATGAGAACAATCCTAGAATCATCAAAGCAATTTTTAAAAAGAATAAAGTCAGGGGACTTATACTACCTGATTTCAAGACATCATAAAGCTACCATGATCAAGATGGTGTAATTATTGGCTAAATAATGAGAGACATCTAGATGAATGGAACAGAAGTGAGGACCCAGCAGCAGACCCACACATAGGTGGTCAATTATTTTGAACAAATATGCCATGGCATTTCAAGGGGAAATGAAAATCTTTTCAACAAACAGTGTTGAACACAACAGCCATATATATTTTAAAAAGAACATTATTCCTTACTTAACACAATATGCAAAAATTAATTGAGTGGATCACAGACCTAAAAGGAAATATAAGTAGACATATTTCTTAGGGGACACACACACACAATCCCCACAAAAAATCTGTCTTTTATTTTTTTAAAATAAGCCAAAACCAAAAACCTGCTCTTTGAAAAATACTGTTGAGAAAACAAAAAGGCAAGCTGCACATGAGACAAAATATTCACAAACATCTGACAATGGACTTGTATCCAAAATATATAAAAAATCCAACAACTCAATAATAAGCAAACCACTGAGGTAATGATTTGGACAAGCACTTCACCAAAGAATGCATAAGAACGGCTAAGCAACACATGAAGAGTGTTGCTGACCAACGTTAATGGTCAGGAAAATACAAAGTAAAACCACGAGATGGCATTACCCATCAGAGTAGCCAACATTAATATGACTGGTAATACCCTGTGCTGATGAGAATGTGGAGGAGTAACTGGAACTCTCATTCCCAGCTGGTGGGAATGTGAATGTGAAGTGAATCAATTTTTTAAAAAAGTTTGGCAGCTTCTTATAAAGTTAAACACATACAACTCAAACATTCACTCCTAGTTATTTACTCAAGAAAATGAGAAGCACATTCGTAATAGCTTTATATATAAAAGCCAAAACTGGAAATAACCCAAATGGATAAACAAAATGTTTTATTTTCATGTCTGTGGTATACTCATGCAATGGAACACACCTCACCAGTAAAAATAAACTATCGATACATGCAATAACATGAATGTATCTCCAAACCATTCTACTAAGTACAAGAAGCCAGTGAGAAAGTGTATATACTGTACGATTCCATTTATAAAATTCCAAAAAATGACAACAAATCTATAGTGACAGAGCAGATCATGGCTGCCTGGCTAAAGTTTAAGGGCAGATGGAAATTTCTGCATCCTGATTCTGATAGTTTCACAGATGTAAATATTTATCAAAACTCAAACTGTATACTTTAAACAGGTACCATTTATACTGGTTATACCAAAATAAAGTTAATTTTAAAAAATAAAGAGCTTAAAGGTATGGAGAGCCAAGAAAAAAAAAAAAAAAGCAGAGGGGAGAAGCACTGAGTCTATGCATTATGTTTGGCAGCAAGGCACTTGTGTCAGTGTATAAACAGAGTAGACAACAAAATACAAATCACTGCAGAACTTGTAATGCTATAGAGTGCTAGATTACTGATCAAAGTTTTACATGTGGCAGTTTGTACTTTCAGGAGTCCAAAACATCCACTAGATTCAATCCAGTATTACAAATTCAGGAAGCTTTTTATTTGTAAGAGGACCTGAGACTAGGATGGCTCATAATGCTACAGGGCTGATGGGGCAAAATTGGAGGGAGAAGCATATAGCTAAGCTACCTGGATTCAATCTCAGCTCCACTATTTATTAGCTGTGTGACTTTAGGCAAGCTACTCAGCCTGTCAGTGTCTGAGTTTCCTCATCTTCAAAATGAGAATAATAGTAAACCTCAAGAGGTTGTTGTGAAAATTAAATGATTCATGAGGGTAAAGTCCTTTGAACAGGGAAGGCACATAACATGTACTTTGTAAGTATTAGGTATTAATGCTTTTCTCTAATTTTACAAATTATACAATCATTTGGCAATTACAAAAGTATAATCAAGTTCTTTAAAACCTGTTCTTGAAAAATAGAATGTCTGTGTAAATAGTGATCATTTTAAAAGATGTATAAAACTGTGTAAATATATAATTTAACCATTCTAATAATGAACCCATTCTAAATAATGGTTCTACAAACATCTACATACATATTTTTCCACATTTTATTTCAGAAATTCATTGAAGTGGAATTACTGAATCAAAGGTTATAATTTTAAGGCAAAAGTGGAGCAAGATGAGCACATGTGTTAGTTTTTAAAGCTTTGCTTGGTATGATTATCTAATAGAACCAAATTATCATTTCCTACCTAGACTACTTTGAAAATAAACAAGATTTAACATTCTAAGAGACCTAATGATTTATGAGTTGCACTTTCAATTCTCAGTGTACCCTCAGTTTTAAATGCCATCACTGCCCATGTTGAGGGGAGGGAGGGAAGCATTATGAAAATCCAAGCCTCTGAATAACCAGTTGTCTATAATGCTTTAGTATTAAGTGGAAGTAGGATGGCGGTGGTAATCGCTCTCTCCACCCATTCAGTCCACCAAAGTAAATCATGTAATGATACGTGGTGAAAAACCTAAAAAGTATAGGACAAAAAATGAATCACACCTGAGAGATACGAGACACTTGTAACACAATTCACCATTGTCAAGTTTAATGGACAAGAGAAAAAACAAGCATGTATAATTTGAAAAGGCCTCCCAAATGTTTCTGGTGTGACTCTTCTATTTGAGAATCATTGCATTACATGATTCATCCTTTGAGATTTTTTTCTTAGATTATTTCCTGTCTAGCTCACACACAAGATATTAATGTTGGTTGAAGAATGAATATTTTAACTAGCTTTTACTCAGTCATAAGCAGATGAAGTAGTTCTTAATTCTATGTGCCCATGAGAATTGCCTGTGAAGTTAAAAATAACATTAAAAATAATGCTTGGGCCACATTCCCAGATACCCTTAGTGGCTCAGAGCTTCCAGCAGCTTGTTTTATAGAAACTCTCACAATGGATGTTAACTAGGTTATTGTGATCATTTCACAATATAAACAAATTTTGAATTATTATGTTGTACACCTAAAACTAATATAATGTTACATGTCAATTATATTTCAATTAAAAAAAAACCTCTATAGGCAATTCTGATTCCAACTTCTTGAGAACTAGCAGCTGAGGGGAGGGTAGAGAAGCATGACATCTTATTTCTCCGAATAACCACTGCTGCACATGAACTCTATAAATAAGGGGTTTTCATTTCAACAGTAAGAAAAAAGGAAGGTAAGATATGAATTATTTCATTGATATAGGAATTTAGGACTTATTTATTTACTCTGCCTTGTATCAAGAAGGAACTAAACTAGTGAATTTAGTAATCTGAATCACATGTTTAGTAAGATTGGGCCTGGTGAAATGTTTAAGTAAGATTTATACTAAAATAAGCTTTATACTAAAATAAAATATACCTAGAGGATTATGAGAAATAAAAACTTTAGAGTAAACCAAAACACAATGCTATTTTTCATTTATGCTAAATTTTATAGTTTAATAATAAAGACAAACTAGCACTTCAGTCATTACACAAAGCAATGACCCAGGACCTCTTTATAACAGAAACATATACTAAACAGCAATGAAATTTAAAGTTCAAAATCAATATAATGTTATCAAGACAAATCTAGTGAAAGATAGACTATATCAATGCTATACATATCAAAAACTATGGGGCTGAGGAAGTGGGATCAGGAGCAGAGAAGGGTTCTCAGGAAAGATAATATTCAGATTTTACTTTGAAAATAAATTTTTCTCAAGTTTCTGGTTAAACATGTATATTGAGCTTGTGCATTTATTTCATTCCTTTATAGAGACAGACAAAAAAAAAAAAAGAATTAAATGAACTTATAAGGACAAAGAAAAAGGAGAAAACATCAGATAAGAAATGTCAGAAAAAATCTGGGATACGGAAGCCAGATGGAAGACTAGTAAACGATATAGCAGAGTGCAGAAATATAAAATCAAGCTGTCTGATGAAGGAAATACCAAGGGGAAACATGCTGATACACTGTGCCAAACATCAAGCATAACCAAGCAGTGAAAACAGAGAAACATGGAAAATGAATCCTGCTCCAACTGGATTAAACCTACCCTTCAGATTAAACTGGATTAAACACAACCTTTAGGATTCCTTAGAGAACCTTAATAGCTCTACAGAAAAAATCTTTTAAATAGTAACATCTGAAAAAGCTTGTTCAATGTTCAAATACCCTACAGAGGGGTAACAAACTAAACCCCATTCAGCACAAAGCTTCTTATTCCTATAGGATATTTTTAGTGCCCCATCATTAAACATATGGACAGTCAATGATTGACATACGTTTGAGAAAGGGTTTCTGTAGTAGGTAAAATTCTAGAAATATCCCCTTACAATTCCTGTTCCTGGGTATATTATAATACACTATTCTAGAGACTGTTGTGAAGAGACTTTGCAAATGGGATTAAGGCTACTAATCAACTGATTTTAGGGAGATTATCCTGGATCCTTTAGGTAGGTATAATGTAATCACATGAGGCTTTCCAAACAGAAGAGGAAGGAAGAAGAGGGAAGCAGAGAAGAGATGAAACAGAAGGACGTCAGATAGATTCGAAGAGTAAGAAGGATTGGATTTGCGGTTGCTGGCTTTGAAGATGGAGGAAGGGGGCCACAAGTCAAGAAATTTGGGAGGCCTCTAGAAGCTGACAATGATCCTTGGCAGACAAACCAGGAGGAACTTCAGTCCTGCAAGCACATGGAACCAAATTCTATGATGTAGAATTCCTTCTCAGAGCCTCAAGGAAAAAACACAACCCTGCTGACACCTTAATTTCAGCCTTACAAACCTCTAAGCAGAGCACCCAGATGAGCCACGCTGTGCTGGGACTTTTAACCTACAGAAACTGCGACATATTAAATTTGTATTGTTTTAAGCTGCTAAATTTATGGTAATTTGTTATGGCATCAATGGAAAACTCAGAGATTCTAACATGAAAGAGACCAAATGAAAAGAAAAACTCAGGGAAATAGAGTTAATACAGAAACATAAGAATAAAACAAAACAAAAACCTCTCAATTACAATTCTCAGAAAGATAAGACAATGACATCTATGAAAAATGAACAGGATATTTTACAAAGAACAACCAGACATTAAGGAAGAGTTCTTGGACATTAACAATGGGGGTAGGGTTCTTTCCCTTTTTTTAAAAACTAATTTGTTGAGGTTTAACTCATATATAGTCCACAAATCTTCAATGTATTCATGAACACCTGGGTAACAAATATCCAGATCAAAATATGAAACACTGAAAATTAAAATTTGATATCCACAATAAAATCCAATTGAAGAGATATAAAGTTAGGTAGAGGATCAATCCAAGAACAAAGTCTGACTACTAGTAACAAAATAGAAAAAACAAGGGGAGGAATTAGGGCACACTACTATGAAATTTCAAAATGGCAGGAAAAACAAAAGATCCTAAAAATTTCCAGAGAGAAAAAGCAATCTACAAAGAAAGGATGAAAAATAAAGAACACTATCAGCACTATCAGTGACAACACTGGAAGCTGAAACACAACTGAACCATAACTTCCCAATTATGAGGGAAAATAATTTTCAACCCAACAATTCTATCAAAGGGCAAAATAAAGACATTATTAAATATAACATCTCAAAAATTTATATCCCAGTTACCTTTTTCTTAGTACATTGATGGAGGATACAGTCCACCACTGAGGCAAATTAACGGATCAAATATGAGAGAGAAGACATTTCCCTGGACAAAGATTAAGGGAAATCCAAGGGATATAACTGTACATATTGGCCTAAAAACATCCTCCCCAGATTACTGGAGCAGGATGACGGAGGGGCTTCAGAGTGTCTTTAGGAAGGAAAAAAGGGGAAGAGATTTTATCAGATAATGTATTTGATCATGAAAATTATAGAGAAAGTGGAATAGCGAAGAATCGGCAAGAGATACAAGTTGAAAACTAAGCAAATGATAAACAAAAACACATGCAATAGGAAAAATAACAGTATACACTTTGGTTCAGCAGGTAAAAATATACAGTGTTAAAACAATGTATTCAATGATACTGATTTAACTTAAAATTATAATAGTTATAATAAAAGGGGGAAAAATTGAGTAAAAAGTGAACAGATATCTAAAACTGATAAATCAAGAAATAACAATATAAACACATTATTTAGAATTATGAAACAAAGTTAAACACTAAAAGAGTAGAAAGTGGGAGGTGAGATTAAGAGCTGGGAGAAATGGCAAAAAAGTGGTTTTAACCTTTCATCTATTGCTTTAATAAAAATCTGAAAAATGATTCTGCTAATTGTGTGAAGAATGTATTGGAATGAACAAGAATGAATAAAAGAGACTGTTTAGGAGGGTTTTGGAACAATCTAGAACAGAAATGGTGGTCACGTGGTCTTATGAGAGCAGCAGGGGTAGGAGAGATCGAAAGATGTGAAAGATTCAAGATACATCTTAGAGGCAAAATTAGCACTTTTAGGTAACTAATGAGATGTGTAGGTGAGGAAGAGTGGTGCTAAGGATGACTCTCAAGTACCTTTTGCTGCTATGGAAACTTCTAAGGGGAAGAATGGAGAGGAAGGAGCAAAGAGATCTGGGAAGGAATGCCATGAGCTCAGTTTTGAACATGTTCAATTTGAAATTTCTGTGAAAGAAATGGTCTTCTTATAAGTAATGCTTCAATGAGCACATGATAGTTTTCAAAAAAGGTATAATGCTGGAAAAAAATCAAAGATAAATTAAAAATGGGAGGTCTCAACTAAGATGGAGTAACAGGGACTTGATTTATTTTCCTGTTTTATTTACTCATTAACAAAGGAAAAGAAAAGAAAGGTTTTCAGACCTCAGACAACGAGGATTACAGGGGAGAAGAGAAAAAAAAAAAAAAACATAAGGAGCCCTTTAGGTGTACCAGCCTACTGCCTAGAACTGTACAGGGCGAAAAGAGGGTAAATAGGTCTTACTGCACTGAGAGATCTGAGACAGAGTTCAGAGAGGCCAAGAAATGGCTAGAATTTGTGGATTTGAGTACTGGAAAGATGGAGTTCCACCAAGAGCACTCTGGAGATGTGCAGTTTATCTGCTAGAGTCTGGCTGAATACTGATCTGTACGTTTGTGAGAGAAAGGCCTCCTACTACACAGGGTATTTAGAGGAATTCCCAGAAGGAAATTAGTCTTAGACTAATGGTGGCTCTGGACCTACCCTAACAAAATTTAAAAGCAAGCACCAAAATGATCCAACTGATTCCAATTTGATGGTTGACCAGAAAAAAAGGCTAACACTACTTAAAAGAAATCCACCCACCAATGACGTAAAATATAACAGAGTCCAGTATTCAATGAAAAATTACCAGGCATAAAAGAGGCAGGAAAATATGACCCATTACCAGGAGTAAATGGAAAAAAAGAAAGCAAAAGAAGCGAAAATAAATACAATGATAGAATCGGTAATTAAAGATATTAACATAGCTATTATAAATATACTTTGCATGTTAAAGCAGAAGTATAACATAATGAGAAAAATGAAAGATTTATATATTTTTAAATGGCCAAAATCAAATTTCTAGTGATGAAAACTACATCTAAAATGAAAAATACACTAGGTAGGATTAACAGCAGAGGAGCAGAAGAGAAGATCAATGAACTTAAAATGAAGCGGAGAATAAAGACGGAAAAAAAAAAAAAAAACAGCATCAGTGACCTTTGGAACAGTAATCAGTCTAATATACATGAAACTATAGTCCCATAAAAGTCATATGGAGTCCTTTGGATCGAAGAAAAAGGATACCACGTGGAAAGTATCCTCACAAAGAACACTGAAAAATGGTAAATGTGTGGGTAATTACAAAAGACCATTTTCCTTATTTTCTAATACTTTTGAAAGGCAATTACTGTTTTAGAGAAAATACCATATTGTGGGTTTTAGCAAATATGAAAGTAAAACATGACAATAGCACAAAGCACAGAAAAGAGAACTGGAATATACTGTTAGAAGGTTATTATATTATGTGTGAAATGATATTATTATACTATTTGAACACAGACTATGCATTAAAGTCCTATGCTGTAAACAATAGAGCAACCACTAAAAAGACAAAACAAAGATAATAGCTATTATGGCACAGACGGAGATAAATGCAATCATAACGATGACAACAATAAACCCTCAATTCAAAAGAGAGAAACAACTAAAAAAAGGAATACAAGAAAATTTAAAAAAATACCATATAAAAAAAACCAAGATGATAGTTTAAACTCAACCATACTGATAACCACATTAAATATAAATGGTCTAAACAGTTTAAAAAGGGCTAGGATTATCAGAATAGATAAAAAGGCAGTCCTAGTTATATGTTGTTTATAAGAAACTTAAAAACAGATTGAAAGGAACAAGAAAAGATATAGTATATAATATCTTTTGTTATCAGACAAGGTGCATTTCAAAGCAAACATTAGCAGGTATATAGAAGGTCATTTCATAGTGGTAACAAGTAAATTCTTCAAGAATATAATTCTAAATGTATGTAGACACTATTAAGAATATTTCAATAAAACTGATAGAAGTGAAAGGAGTAAGAACAAATCAACAATTTTAGTTGAAGATCTTCACATCCCTTTCTTATCAACCAACTTGATCTGTCATTTTTAGAACATTCCTACCCAATGAAACTATAAATTCTTTTCATACGCACATAGAAAGTTTTATGTTCTTGAGATAAACTTCACTTGATCATAATGTGTTAATCTTTTTTATATACTGGATTCAATTTGCTAAAATTGTTAAGAATTTTTGTGTCTATGAATAAAAATCAGAGATCATAAACTGGTCATAAAAATTAAAACTTTTGTTCCTCAAAAGACAGTGAAATTAAAAGATAAGCCAGACAGTAAGAAAATATTTGCAAAACACATTCACTAAATTTTCTGAATCCAGCATATGCAAAAATGCTTACAATCCAGTAAGAGGACAAACAACATAATTTTTTTAAGGGACGCAAAGGATTCAGACACTATAGCAAAGACTATACATGGTGGCAATTAAACACGTGAAAAGATGCACAAAATCATTAATCATCAGGACAATGCACACTGAAAACACAAGAAGATATTACCCCACATCCACTAGAATAGCCAAAACTAGGAAATCTGACAAGTTGAGTTTCCATTTGTTTTTCACCTTTAGCTTTATAGAAAAAGTAACCTGTATTGTTTTTTTCTTCATTCTACAATAAGAGATCATACAGTATTTATCTTTCTCTGTCTGATTTATTTCATTTAGCATAATGCCCTCAAGGTCCTATTCATGTTGTCACAAACAGCAGGATTTTCTTCTTCTTTATGACCGAATAATATTCCATTGTGTAAATGTACCTGTGTATATGAATGTATATGTATACACATACACACATACATATACATGCATCTTCATTCATCTGTTAATGGATACTTAGGTTGTTTCCAAATACTGGCTATTGTAAATAATGCTGCTATGAATATGGGGGTGCAGATATCTCTTTGACATGGGTTTTACCCTGGTGTGGGAGGGGAGCCCAGAAGTATACCTGAATACGTATAGTCAACTAATCTTTGGCAAAGGAGCAAAGGCAATACAGTGGAGAAAAGATCATTTTAATTTTTTTTTGTTTTTTAAAAATTAAATTAGAGTAACATTTATTAACATTATGTAAGTTTCAGATGTACAACTTTATAATACAACATCTGTACACTCCATTGTGTGCTTACCATCCCAAAGCCTAGGCTCCTTCCTTTTATCATTTGGCTCCCCTTTATCCTTCTCCCACCACTCTTCCTCTCTGGTAACCACTGTTCTGTTGTACCTATGAGTTTACACATTCAGGTTTTCATGTGGGCATAAATTTAGAATCAGTGGAATAAATACCTAAGAATGCAATTGCTGAATCATATGGTAAAACTGTTTAGCTTTGTAAGAAACTGCCAACTATTGTAAGAAACTGCCAACTATCAGATAATTTTTCAAAAAATGATGCTAGAATAACTGGACATCTACATGCAAGAAAATGAATCTAGATCCAGACCTTACACCTTCACAAAAATTAACTCAAAATGTATCAAAGACCTAAAATGTAAAATGAAAACCTTAAAACCCCTAGAAGATAACATCTAGATGACCATGGGGTTGGCAATTACTTTTTACATGCAACAAAAGCACAATCGATAAAAGGAATACCTGATAAGCTGGAGTTCATTAAAATTAAATTCTGCTCTGTGAAAGAAAATGTCAAAGATAATGAAAAGACAAGCCACAGACTGAGAGAAAATATTTGCAAAAGGTCAGTTATGCAAAATATATAAAAAACTTTTAAAACCTAACAATAAAAAAACAAACAACCTGATTAAAAAAATAGGCCAAAGACCTGAACAGACACCTCACCAAAGAAGATGTACAGATGGCAAATAAGCCTATGAAAAGATGTTCCATATCATATGTCATCAGAGAAATGCTAATTAAAATGAGATCACTATTCCTCCATTAGAATGGCTTCCATCTAGATCACTGACAATACCAGACGCCGGTGACAATTCAGAGCCACAGGAACTCTCGTTCATTGCTGGTATGAATACAAAATGGTATAACTACTTTTAGAGAGTTTGGTGGTTTCTTACAAAACTAAATATATTCTACCATATGATCCAATATCGCACTCCTTAGTATTTACCCAAAGGAGTTGAAAAAAAAAATTCTGCATGGGGATGTTTATAGCAGCTTTATTTATAATTGCATAACTTGGAAACAACCGAGATGTCCTTCAGTAGAATATATAAATAATCTGGTACATCTGGACAATGGATTATTTTTCAGTGCTAAGAAGAAATGAGCTATCATGCCATGAAGACATGGAAAAAAACAAATGCATATTACTAAGTTAAAGAAGCCAATCTGAAAAAGCTATGTACTATATGATTCCAACTGTACTACATTCTGGAAAAGGCAAAACTATAGAAAGAGATTAGAAGTTGCCAAGGGTTGGGGGAGGAAGAGAATAGGCAGAGCACAGAAGATTTTTAGTGCAGAGAAATCAATCTCTGTGATATAATAATGACAGATACATGTCATTATACATTTGTCCAAACCCACACACTGTACAACACCAAGAAGAAACCTAATGTAAGCCACTGACTCTGGATAATAATTATGTGTCAATGTAGAAATGTACCACTCCGGTGTGGGATGTTGATGGTGGGATGTAGGGTAAATGGGAACTCTGTACTTTCTCCTCAATTTTGCTGTGAACCTAAAACTACTCTAAAAAATAAAGTTTATATTATTTGTCTATTTATTAAAAATTGATAAATAGGCAATTCAAAAAAGAAATTTAGATTCGATGGCCAATAAAGATATAAAAACATACTTAATTTTATAAACTAAAATGAAATTCTGTTATTTTTTCACTCAAAGATGCAAACACTAAAAACTGATGATGATATGGAGCAAGGAGTTTTCATACATTGTGGATTGAAATGTAAAATGGCAGAAACACTTGGGAGAACAATTTGACAGTACTATGAAATGAATTATGTATATTTAAAACACAGCAACTTTATTTTTTACTTCTGAGTGAACACTCAAGAAATTTCCGCAAACACATATAAAACTGTTTAAGAAAATACCCAAACAGCGATGGCAATAACATATATTGTTTGGTGGTATATATACACACATAGATAATGAATACATGCATATGTGTGTGTTTATGTATTTTTAAAAGTACTAGAAGGATACACACTAAACTTATGAACATTATAGCTATACAGTATAGTTGCTTTTTGAAGGGAAATTAGGAAAATGTGACTTAAGAATTCTACCTATATTATTTTGACTTAAAAAAGTTTGGCAAAATAATATCAGCTATTAATTCTAGATAATAGGAAGCAGGCATTTGTTACATAATTACTTGCAGTTTTCTGTATTTTAATTTTTTCTTAAAAATTCCATTAAACATAAAAATCATTATAATTTCAGTCATTAGATCAAAGTAGCAATGTCAATCTACCTGTATCTCCCCCTAATCTAAAGCACAATAAAGTTATATATTAGTGATAAAGACAATAGTTCACATTTTCTCTGATGGTTGAATACTTCCTGTCAAATGATATAATTGGGTCACCCAAAAGTAATCCACATCTCATTTCACAAAGCATAAATAGAGTTACTACAAGAGTATTCAAATGTTAGACTGGTAAAGGAAGACAACACTTATAGTCATTTCCTTAGGAGCTGTGTCAGGCCTTCAATGAAGGAAGTGACATAATCTGCCTGAATCACTAAAATCAAAATAATGACTTATGTGAAGGAAGCACTGTAAAACCTACATCCCTCTAAAAATAATACCTGTTTCCTTCCCTGTTCCCTTCTCCTTCCCATAAATCATTAGACTCAAGTATTATAAAATAATAAATACCCGATATATCTACATTCCTGTTTCACCTTAACCCAACATTTCTTTATCTTAAAGTAATATAAAACTTTAAAGAATAAAATAAAAATTTCATATACACATACAAACATAGATAGCTCATCCCAATCCCTACTCCTTGAGATAAGTAAATGTCAATCATCAATCATACATACATCATACAACTCATACTTTCATGAAGGATTTATCTAATACTTACTAAAAGTCTTACAGATGTCAGAAACAGCTTTGAAGACTCTATCAGAAAAATTCACTTTCACTTTTACATACTTCATGTTGGGAAGTTGCAGGCGGAGGAGTTTGTGCTGGGGGGTGAACTGAAGCTTAGCATCTGCCTGAATGCCATACTTATCCAAGGTCCAATGTGTCTTAAGAAGCCAAGTTCTCTTCTTTTCCCACCAGAGAGCATGGTCAGACCAATCTTTTTTCACATCTATAGAAAAACAAACAATAAACAAAAGGCTTAAAAATCACCAAGATGTCTATGGCTATGTTACCCTGAACACACCTGATCCCGTATGATCTCAGAAACTAAACAGAGTCGGGCCTGGTTAGTAGTTGGATGGCAGACCACCTAGGAAGACCAGGTAATCACCAAGATTACCTTGAGAGAAATTAAAAGCAGAAAACTACATAATCGAATACTTAATATAAACAATTAAATATTAAGGGTCTGTTATGTCATAAATACAAAAGAAATAAAAAACAGCTGAGAAAACACACAGTCTGCCCTATAAGGCCAGAGTATACAAGGTAGCTAAGGCAGAATATACAGGGCAACTAACAATGCCTAATATGGGACACATGGATGACAAATGGGATAAATACTCTCTGTAGTCATTCAGAGAACAAAGAGAACACTGGGAGCTGGAAGGATAATGAAGTGAAGTTACTGGGTTCTGAGCCCAGCCTTGAGGAATGGACAATATTCTGATAATGAAGTAGGTGAGAAGGCTCAGGTTTATGAGGCTACAGAAGTGTGTGAAGGTGATGAGTGGTGAAAAATAACATAGGGAACCAGAGTGAGCAAAAACCAATTTCCTGGGTGAAGAAGAGGAGCATAGGGAAAATACCATCCATGAGTAAAACTCTGTAATTTAAAAGAGAAAAACAAACAAACAAAACAACCTATATCTCAACCTACACATTGTCCAAGAAAAGTAATTTATAGAGTTATACTGTCTAACTCCCCCCCACCAAATATATTTTGGTATAAGTTTAACAGGAAACGTTAATATCTGCTACTTATAATCTTACATAATTAAATTAAACCGAATAAAAATGTAATTTACACAAGATATGGCTACCCTCAGATAGGGCAGATCTTAACAATAAACAGCAAAATATACATAAAAACCTTCAGCTAGTTCTTAAAGTAGCAATAAAAGTGAAAACTTTTCGGATATGTTTAACTATGAACCAAAAAAGGGGAGAATGACGTTTCAAAAAAAGAACAATAGCCAAACAAAGACTTCCAGAAGAAAAAACCCCTGGGAAATAACATTCTGACAAAAATGAAAATTATTATGATTTTGATACAAAGATCATCTTAATATAGCTTTTTAATGAGAGTTGATCAACTTTAAGATTAGTTTAAAAGTATATACTAATCCAAAAGATTCTCTGAACACAACTTGTCTACCTGAAAGCCTCAGGAAGTAAGAAATCAAGTTTCTACATTGATTATATGCCTACGAACACCTTCTATGGTACAATTCACTTGATATAACTGAACCTCCCCTCGTTATGGAAGACACACATCACAAGTGGAAAATGACTTTTAATTTCCCAGACATTAAAAAATATTTTAATCAGCAGTACTTTACTGTGAGGTTTTTAATTACTTGTGATTATATTGCCCTTTTGAAATTTTAATATCTGATTTGAAAAGCCCAGTGAATGATATTATTTGAAGTTTGGCTACAGAAATATATATATATCTGCTATTTTATAACAACTTGTCTAAATTTGACACAATGTATATAGTACCACCCTGCATCTTAAATTATTTTCTAGCACAGAGTTTGTCAACTTTTAGAAACAACAAATTCGATCTAGCTCACATAAGACAACCAAGGTTGGGACCTTTTCATACATGAGGTAAATGATCCCACATATTACAGATGGTTTACTTTTCAAGAACAGGAGAACCCAGGGCAGAAAAAGATAACTCTTGCAAAGAATGACGGCAACCACACAGAATAAGGCTGCGCTGAATTGAATTAACAGTAAGAAAGTAGGCATATAATACTTTCTTCCCCACACCTCAGTCGTCACTTCTGTGGTACTCTGGTGCCAATGTCAACCATTAGGGAAGCTACCTCACATATACTTTCAGTGGAGACAGAAGGGAGAGAAAAGACTGTACCTTGTACCCTGCTAATAATAACAATAGTCTGTAAACGCTGAATTAAATCATTTGGGTTCCCCCAAAAGGTAAACCTGAGATAAGAACTCTGGTGCAAATAGCTTATTTGGAGGAAGGGAAAATCCAGGAAGCACACTTGAAAGGATTAAAAAAGTGAGTAGTAGGAAGAAAAGTCTATTAAATAAAGGTTCATTAATTACTGTGGATAACTGGGAGTTCAGTTCTGCTATAGACCCTGTGAGGAATCATACAGAACATGCCTCAGAACTGAACAACTAAGGAAAGAGAAAGCTACGGCATCTATCCACTTCCTTGGTTGAGGATTGATCCCAGGGCCATTAAATTCCTAGTTGCCATGCATGGGGCTGACCACCCACACTCCCACAAAGCAAATTCAGAGATCCTAGTGCTTAAGGAGAGATGACAGGATCTGTGTACCACAGCAGCCAGTGAACGAACTGTGGTGGGAGAGGGGGCCTCAATAGCATCTCTTACAAGCTTGAAAGAAATGCTTATTCAAACAACTAACCAGCCAAACAAAAATGTGCTGTTTTACAATGATATCAGAGCTGAAAGCAATATTGCAAAGGAATAATAAATGGCAGACTCAATGTGGGCCAGCAGTAAGGTGCTAATACACAGAAGCAAAGATACCAACATAATAAGGAGCTGAGTAGCTCTTAGAAATAAGTTACAGGTAAATTTTATAAAAAGCCAATTTGTCACCAAACCCCAAAGTTTAAAGACCAGTTCTATAATGGAGAGTGTGAAAAGGACTACTGGTCAAAAAATCCAACTTCTCAAGTTAGAACTATAGAAGGATGCCATTACTACGACTGCCTTCTGTTTTCCTATGGCCCACTAGCTCAGAATGGTTTTTATATTTTTAAATGATTTGGGGATAAATCTGGTTCCCAGAACCTACCATAGGGGGCAGGGGATTTACCCATTCCAACAAACAATTCTCAGACACCAGCGGTGTGTCAGAATTCAACTCAATTATGGCACTATCTACCCAGAGATAGCACCATTGTCCACAGGTTAAGGGTTCAGTCTTATAAAACTGCCCCTTCCTTCCCTCTTCCCCCATCATACACTCTTCAGAGGCCTGATGCACACCCAGTTTACCTGTGCTTCTGACTGACAAGCTATAGATTGGAGGTTCTAATGACCCCTCCAACTCAGAAGGCCAAATGAAAGTCTAGGTTGTCACCTGTATTATGGCTGACTGGCTATTAATCAGAGGTTCTCATGACCCCCTCCCTGGGTTCAATTAATTTGCTAGAATGGCTCACAGTACTCAGAGAAATATTACTTTATAGATCACTGGCTTATTATAAAAGGATATAACTGAGGAACAGCCAGATGGAAGAGACCAATAGGGCACGGTGTGTGGGAAGGGGTGCAGAGCTTCTATGCCTGCTCCAGGCATGCCATTCTCACCTCATCTACAGGTGTTCACCAACATGCAAGCTTTCCGAACCCCATCCTTTTCGGTTTTTAGAGACTTTATGAGATAGTCATGATTGATAAAATCACTGCCAATGGTGAATGATCCAACCTCCAGCTCCTCTCCTAGACTGGAAGTCAGGGGATGGGACAGAAAGTTCCAACCCTTCACTTTGTTAAGGTACATAAATGTCTAATAACTATAATATACACCTGAAACTAATATAATGTTGTATGTTTAAAGTTCCAACCCTCTCATCAGGTGGCTGGTTCTCTGCTTAACCAGCCACCAGCCTTAGGTGCTTTCCCAAAAATCACCTCATTAACATAACAAAAGATACACTACACTCACTTAAGAGTTCCAGGAACTGCGAGCTAGCAATTATGGAAGACAAAATGTATATGAGCAATATATTTTGGTCACCTAAATGATAAAATATGCATTTCTTTTAAATCACAATGTCACAGGGGATCCCCTCCCCCAAAATAAAAGTATTTACATAATTTTTACATAAAATTCAAATTTCAGTATCCATAAAGTTTTATGAAACATGGCCACACATGTTTTCAGAGTGTCTGCTTTTGTACTACAACAGCAGAGTAAAATCGTTGTGACAGAGACCTTATGGCTCACAGAGCCCAAAATATTTACTACCCAGACTTTTATGGGAAAACTTTATGGGCCCCTGATAAAATAAATTCTCAAGTTTCCATCAATTAGGCTTTAAAATTTGACCTTAAAAACAGGTACTTCCCCTGATGCTGATCTTCTCTTTAAAAGTCTGACCCTCTCGATCAATTCCATCTTGGTGGAATTGAAGCAGTCCACCTGCATCCAGCAAAAATAAATAAACAAAAGAGCATACAATCCAAAGATGCACTAGACACCCTATGAAGAGTTTATCCACAGAAGAAAAAATCTCTGACTGGACACACTGGTAAGACCAACCCTTTTTACCCACAGAAAATAGTGGGTAAGTAACAATATAGAAAAGAAAAATTAAACAAAATAGAAATAGTGCACATGTCAAGAGACAGAAATGAAAAACCAGGCATTCTGATAGCAAAAGAAGTATACAGTGCTGGAAGATGGAACAGTCAGACTGTAAGAGCCTGTGGCATATGTTCAAATAGAATTTTTAGTAGCATTCTTGAAGACTCAAGATACCAGCAACCTAAACAGCATTAATTATAGGGTAATCACTACTACAGAATAAGAATAGTCTATAAAATATTCATTAATTCAGCAAATATCTACTGAATGGGTATATATATGCAAGAAGGTACTATTTTAATGCTAAAGATAATTATGAGAAGAACAAAGTTCCAGCATCTTTGAAAAAAGCCAGTACGACTAGAATGGAGGAGGAGGAAAAAAAATAGATAGTATCAGAGAGCAAGGCAAGAGCCCGGTAAGTCAAAGTTGTTCATTTTATTATGAGTATGAGAGAAGCCACTAGAGCAGTGGTTTTCAGCCTGTTTCACATTAGAATTATCTGAGCAACTTGTCAAATATACTAAATCCTGGACCCAGCACAAACTATTTTGGGTATGGGTTTGGGTCTTAAGCAGGGGAATGATGTGTGTTTCAACATCATGGTTTTGAAGAACTGTGGGAGCAGAAGTGTGCGTGAGTGAAAATGAGAGACCATACAAAAAGTAAAGATGGGAGTGGAAATGAAAGTCTGAATTACAATGGTTAGGTGGTGAGGAAATAGAAATAAGGAAGACAGACAACTTTTCCTGAGTATTTTGTTATAATGGAGAGAATAAAGGATAGCAGATGGAGAGAAACAGGATGGCAAGTTCAAGGAGTTTTTAAATTATTATTATTCTTTGACTGTCCCTCAGTAGATTGTCGCAGTGTTACTTTAACACTTTTTAGAGACTTGGTAGAGCTCTCGTAAATATTCAAGACAATGTTTTCCTCCCTTCTAGAAAATCTTTCTCTGGTGCTGGCTTTGTATTATACTATGTGTCTTATTTTAAAACTAATAGTATTTCCACATCAAGTCTCACAAATGGCTCTACTCAGGATATTTATTTCTACTCAAAAGTAGCAAAAACAAATTTAAAGACTGATGAAAACCTTAGGGAAAATGATGGTATACCAAATGAGAATCATTCACCTAGGTAAATGTAAGAGCCAAATGCACATCAAAAATATTTAACTGCACAATTTGTGTGTGTAAAGCAGTACATCTCAAAGCAATAGCTCTTGAAAGTACTTAAGTTATCTAGCATATTACAGCATAGCTTATCTCTATAGTGGCAAGTCGAACCATAACACACTATGCAACTGTAACCCGTATAAACACGAAGTGCATAATAGATTTCAGACAACAACACACATTTACCTATTTCTCTAAAGAGTAACCAGAAGCATAAAATTATGCCGATTTTAAAAGGAAAAGGGACACCAATAAATAATTATGAATAAATAATGTTTCATGAAAATAATTATGATGGGATTAAGGAGAGTGAATCAGAAAAAGGAAAAGCGTAGCAGAAATGTACTGCAGTGTTCTGGGAGCAGAATCTGACCTAAGGCAGAAGCTGAAGAGAAGGAGCCAAATATGAGAGATATGTCTAAATCAGAATTACAGGTTTTAATGATATTGATTACAGATAAGAGAGGACAGCTAGAAGGTAAAAAAGGAAAGCTGTAAAGTTCTTAGGCTTGAAAACTAAATGGATGATAATAATAGTACTAAGACTTGTTTCTAGAACTCTTAATACATAGCGATAGCACTTATTTCTCACAAAAATGCTAAGTAGTAAATACTATTATAATCTGTTTCAGAGATGAGAAAACCAAGGGACAAAGAAGTCATGCAACATGGTCATGAAGCTAGTACACACAGAAGTTAGGATTTGAATCCAGATCATTGTGACTTCAGAAGTGGCATTCTTAAAGAACACTCTATTATCCAAAATAAAGTCTTGCAAAGAGAAGCAGTTTGGAAATGCTGAATTTGAGGACAAAGGACTAAAAATGTTAAGATTCATTTATATTTCACAGTAATTTCCTGATAATTATGCTACATATTATAGAAAACAGGTACTTAGGGGTGAAAAAGGTAGACTGGATATCAGAGAGGTAAAGAGATTATTAAATAAAGTAGAAATACCAGGTCTTGCCTGGGGGACCAATGAGTAGTAAGTGAGATATGCATCACATAGGGACTGTTATTTCCTTCCTTCCCTTCCTTAACTAAGCACCTGTCTTTTTCCCACCTCAGGGCTAAGTGACCTACACTGGAAGAAGGGCTATTGTCAGGGCAGATTTCAAGCAATCTTGAAGGCAAATGGCTGCAGCAGAAAAAAATTCCGTGAGAGTTTCAACAAACTTTTAAGGCTTCAAAGACTAAAGTAGATGGATTGACCAATTATGCAAAAACAATCAGAAAATAAACTTCTGATAAAAAATTAGCAAACTGACACTTTTTTGACATAGCTAACTGATTAAAATTCGAGGAATTCACTGATCAAAACAAAATCGTCTTTTGAAGTTACTTATAAACCCCAAATAATGATGTCTATCAATTTCAACCAATATTTGATACTACAAAATATACTAACTCAAAGTAGTTGAGAAACTTTATCAGATCATATAAACTATGCATGCAATTACAGGCTGCATATAAATAGAAAGTATGCCAATTATTCATTTCCAGAGGGTGGGTAACTCTCTATCCAATCCTGAAGGCTCACCACTTATTTGGTTCCATTTGGCTTAGTTCCTAGGAGACTGGACTCTGAGTCCAAGCAGTATTAACATCTGATAAATTCTGAGAGTAACATCGAGGCTGAATTCATCAGTTAGTATTTGACTCATAGAAGTGCTAACTGCATTTGTTTTTAAAAAGTGATCAAGGGCACTAGCTATTCTATAGTTCAAAAAAGAAGTACCTTAGTAAGAATACTTTTTTGTCTTTGATATTAAATTATCTCACAAAGTCCTAACAAATCGCAATAAAGAACTGGAGTGTAGACTACTGGAGAATATTTCTTGGAATCCAAGATTACTGCTTATATCTTGTTACTGACTTATATGTACCTGATGAACTTCAAATTAATAAAAATCTGATGTCTCTTCCTATTTAAATCTTTTGTTGGCATCTCACAGTTCTTATTATAACACAATCTTTGAAACCTGGTTACAAAGCACTTTAAGTACTTGCTGATTTATGTATGGCTGTTTAAAGCCTGTCAAGCTACTGGGTTCATTAGTCTTCTTTCAGTTCTTCAAATGGCCACCCTCCCTTGTTCCACCTCTCATGCTGGGACTTCTCATCTTTCTCCCAACCTGCTGTTCTTTCCATCCCATATCCCCATGCTTAACATCCTCTGCCACTCTTCTAATTCCTAATCTACCTTCAGCTTAAAAGTAATTTCCTCCAGAAATCCTTACCTATACACTAGGTCATACTCCCATAACTATTTCAATTATCATAACACTCATCACATTATATCAATGAATTATTTAAAGACTGTCTTGCCCCTAAGACTTCAAATTGAGTGAGGCTAAGGAATGAGTTGATTTTCTTCACTTTTTGTTTCTCCTATTCATAATATAGTATCTAGCATTTAGTAGGTTCTCACTTAAAATATGAAGTGGGTGAGTGATGGAATAATATAATTTCCTCACTTAACCATATCTTTCTTCACTATAATCTTAAACTACTTTTCTAATCTAGTCTCCAATACACCATGAATACTGCAATCCTCAGCCTAGAATACCTTTCTTTCTAAATTTTCACCCTGGCCCTCTTTCAATTAAGGCCAGATCATGCTTCTAAATCTTTATGTTCCAATACCACTTATTTGGCACTTCACAACCAGACTGTCAACTCAAAGCAATCTTCTTTTTTTAGTACTAGAAAACTGCTTATATTTTGAGCGGAGATTATGTCCCATTACCTAATGTAATGCTTGGCTCTCCCTAAATGTTTGTTTCTACTACTATTGATAAGGTCAAGTTCATGTACCTCTTTTTCTTCCACAAAAGTCTCATATATACCTTTATAATCAAAAATAGAGTATGCGTGTATAGAATTGTTTAGGATAATTTTTATGAGTTTATTTGAAACAAACTGACAAGTGCCAGAAGCAAAATCTCAATGGATTGAGAAAATGCTCCCCAGAATTATCTTGACACAGAAATGTTTACACACGAATGTCCCATCTCACTCTAAAGCCCTCTTTTCCAGTCTAAATTCTTTAAGGCATTTATTTCCCCAAACTCATAAGATATTTAATAGTGAGATATCTCAAAGATCCATTAGGAGCCTCAATAAAATAACTAGTACTTACTATGTGCCAAGAACTGTTCTAAGTGCTTTACGCATATTCAGTTATTTAATCCTCACAACAACCCTATGAGTTAAGCATATTATTATTATTATTTTACTAATAAGGAAACTAAGTCAAACAGCTTGGCACAAGGTCACAAAGCTTATAGGTAGTGAAGCCAGTATTCAAACCCAGGATGTCAGGCTTTAGAGATTCCGAGATTTCAGAACTATTAAACAAAATTTATAAAATCTTGGTTAAATACTAAAAAAACACAATGAAAATAAGTTAATTAAACTACTGTAATCCACCAGTCAAATTTATGTTTTAGGTTTACACAGTATTTGAAAGATAACTGAGGATAACATTTATTGAGCTCTAACTACATACCCTGTACTAAGTGCCTGGGATTCTTTTACCCCTTTTAACACTTAGCTCTTATATTAAGTCCAAGTAACAGATACATAAACTTGGGTTAAGTGAGATTAAATAAACAGGAAATGTTAAAATAATATGCCAAGGTCATATAAAATTATTAACTGGCCATGTCTTAGACTAAGTTCTTAATAACAAAGTTATCTTTTAAGAAAGGCATTTGCCTAAAACAGAATATCAAATTTATTGGAGATCCTTCTCCATTTTAGCAGTTTATTATTTTATATATATAGAAACAAAATCTACTGTGATACTATCTTTACAGTAACCAATAGTGATTGCAAGATAGCACAATGAAGGTGAAATATTTAATTTCTAATACTGTACAGAATAACTATTTGGCTTACCTTTATAAAGGATACCGTCTCAATCTTTTATAAAACACTGTTTCGCTATCTCAGTAAAAGGGGAAAACATGCATACCACTAAGATAGTCTGGACTGTAATCAATCATCATTATAGCTACATTTACAAAGGCTACTTGAAACATTTCATATGAATTAACTAACTTAATCCTTATTATAATCCAATGATAAAAGTACTATTATTATCCCCATTTTAGATGAGAAACCAGAGGCACAGACAAGTAGGTCACACAGCCTAAGGTTGTACAACTAGAATATAGTGAAGTCGGGATGTGATACAAGTAGGCTATCTCACCCTAGTCTATGCTCTGCTTTACAGCAAGAACATTCTATCACAGCAACAGAATTCATCAACACCTTGCATAAAACTTTAAAAATTAATATAGCAATTGTGCCACTTTTCAAGTTATTTTTAATTTCTAAGGTTATAAAATTCTTAAATCTGAACCAGGAACTACAATCTAGAAGGCACTTATCCAATAGACATCTTTGTCTACAATCAATAACGCTGACACTTTATTGGTGTTTTACTCATAACTGAGTGTTCCCTTAAGAAAAAGATATCAAAATAATTATTACACTGATGCTCTAAAATTACAACTGATCTTTAAAATACCTGATTTATTTGTTACAGAATAAAAACAACAGTTAAATATCTTAGAAAAGATGGACTACAAATTGTTTCTAAGGCAGATGTCACTTCTTCTGGGCTACCAGTTAGTTATCAACTCCCAACCTTGAAAACTGTGTAAGGGTCGCCCATGGATATCCTGAAGCTGGATGACTTTCTACTAGTAGATAGTAAATAATCAAGTCTTTGTTATAACTGAATCAAAACTACTGTTCTTATAAAATGTATTAAGGATTACTTTACTATTGAAGCCTTCATGGTTATACATTTTTCAAATCTCTAAAATACCATGATCTACTTTCTGGTCCATTCCTTTTTAGAAATCTCATGAAAACAATAGTTTAACTCTTTGCTACATTACAGAGGCAGGTGTGTGTTTGGAAGTGATAAGAAGGATGGAATGATAACTATTTTTCTTGTTTAGGGAGTGAGAACACAAAGCAGTCCCTAACTAAGTTCCTTCCTAAGGGGTACAATTCCCCACCATTAAAGCTGGAACCTATTAACATTAAATAGCCTAGATTACATTTTAACTCTTTCCTTTGTTTTTTTCAGTTCAGTATACTCACACTTTCAATCCACTGAGAAAACAACCACTCTCATTTCTATAGCACTAGTTTATAAAACATATTTGCACATGTATTAACTTTTCTCATTCTCATCAAATCCTACAACTTTTTTTTTTAATCCATTTTACAGATGTCAAAACCCACTCAGAAGGTTGGATTAGTTGTCCAAAGAGCACACCAGTAAGTGGCACGGCCAGATGATGTTTCTTACTGTTCTATATAATCCATTAGGCATCTACTACAGTCTACAGATAGCTGACATTGGAAATCTAATACTGAATAATGTCTAAAAATATTATTAATAACTTATCTAATAGTAGCTGAAAGAAAAAGTGAATTTTAAAGACAAAGAACCTATAAAAATATCACTGAAGATTGCATTGATAAAGAATCTAATTTAAAAAAGGTAAAACAATGTCTTGAAAGACAAAGTCTAAAGAACTATTCTATAGGGTGATTATAAAGTGTAGAAACAGGTACTATTTATTACTTAACCTGTATCTTAATGTAATTTTAATAAATCATTTATTATATATTCTCCTGTGTTTCCAAACGTGGTAGCTATTCTGTATATTAAAGGAGACTAAGAGGCTAATTTTGTGACAACTAAATGAGGAATGAGATCCTGAATGGAAAAAACAAAGGCCATTACTAGAACTGGCAAATTTGAATATGGATGCACAGTAGACAATAGTACTGAATCAATTTCCTGAATTTGATAATTATACTGTAACATATTGAGAAGGTCTTTGTTCTAAGGTGATACTTAATTTTAAGTCTCTAGGGATGAAGGGATGAGGGATGTGATGTCTGCAACTTAAATTGTTCAAAAAGCATGCGTGCGTACGTGTGTGTGTGTACAAAGAAATCAAATGGCAAAATGTGAACTGGTGAGCTACATGAAGATTACATAGTGTTCATTGTTATTATTCTTGAACTTAGAAGTTTCAAAAAATAAAAAGTTAAAGATAAAAGGTGAAACTAAATTTTTTCAATTTTCTTCAATAGCTATTAGATATTTCCAGCAACATCTTTTGTAAGAAATTGAATAAACAAACAGATAAATTCTTTTTAGTGCCTCTGTAAACAAGTTAACTCTAGTTGGAATCCAACAGTATTTGCTAACTTTAAAAAAATAAAGTATAAAACATGGCAGCAAACAACACATGATGCATCATCCAAAGAATGGCTCACACTCTATTAGGTGCTATAAGAATTTTAGTAAAATTTACATACTGTCCCCTGTTTTTAAGGACCTTAAAATTTGCTAACAGATAAAATTCAGTGCCCAATTCCTATGGATCATTAACAGTATTCTCAACACTGAGTAAACTTGCTACTGAAAGCTATGCATTTAACTAAAATTTAGTTCACTTTAACATGTTTTTACCATTAAATGTTTCTTTCACCCCACTCCAAGATCTAAAAACTTTTTTTATAATCTTCATGTGTTTTATTATGAATACAATGCGGCTGCTTCATGTAGATATTTTATCTCCATGAATTTAATCACACGCCCTCAGTAGAAAAAACTGAGGATTTCAATGGCATGGACACCATTTCACTACATAACCATGCCTTCCCCAAGGAGCACAAGCGTAAGAAAGGAGCTGTCCAGTTACCTGTGCATCTTGCCAAGCTCTAATCGTAATATTTCAAGTATTTTTGTGTAACAAAGCCCCTAATGTAAGCCAACTTCTTCATCTGGTGCTCAAATAAAGTTATTTTTGCAGTTTCTGAAGAAAAACTAGCTACTTTGCACTTCTGTCAGATGGAATGAATGTATACCATACTTCATGATCACTTTAAGGAATTAAGGGTAATTTTGACAAAAACATTCCTCTTTTTTGGGTGTATGTGCTAACTTCACAACCTAACTCTATTCTAATGCAATTCCAACATTAATGTATTCTATTTCACTATTATGCCAAGAACATGACACATTTTAAAGCAAGGACAACGTTCTAAAGGCTACATGCAGAAACATATTCCTCAAATTTTCTAAGTCACCTCCATACACTTCTTTTTTGTTACTCCTGAGTCTCCCAACTTGTATTTTTCCCTCTGGGTTATTATTTAACCTGATCTAAGTCAACTTCTACATTCTTCCTACTTATAATCAGAGCTAAAAGGAACTTAGAAATCATATAGTCTATTCTTCCCTCCAAGCTCAAATAGTTGGCCAGAGACTTCCTTTCAGTGAGTTCCACGTTACAATAAATTCCTAACTCTTCAACTACAATGAACTTTTATAGAAAGGTAGAAATTGTGCACAGAAGTTTTAAAAAGACAATGTTTACAAAGTGATACTAAAATGCAGTAAAACAAAACATCTTTGGTATTTATAATCCTCAACTCTAAGTTCTAAATTCTGTGGAGAAAAGTTTTAATATTTCTCAGTGATTTCCAGAAAAGCTGTAGGGAATCCCATAAAATTGGGTCTCTTCTTTATGAAATTTATTTTTTAATACATAATTCCATTTTTTTATAGTTTAATAATCTTTATTCCCTGATGTTTCATATTTTAACCTTTTATTTAAAATAAAAAGCACTACACAGGTTTGAAATTGTTTTTAACAAAAAGTGCAATAAATTTTTAAAATTCTATTTAAAACTTTCTATCTGTATTTCCAAAAAGTTAAAAGTGGAAATAACAATTTTTCATTTTCAGAATGAGGTATAAACACTGAGGGGATCAATGTCGAGATTTTTTGTCTAGTATCAGCCTAGTCTAGCTCACAGATGCAAAAATTTGTCGCATCATGCTCTAATCCCTAAAGCCCACTTCTTCATTGTGTGTTCTTTTAAAAGATTAATGTAGAATAATAAATGTGTTTTACACTAAGATTTAAAAGGGACCTTTCAGATCTCTGAATTAAAGTTATAAATCTAAGAATCATGGTTTAATGATCTTAACTGAAATGAAAAAGTTCTTCATAAAATTCTAACTAGACACAAAGACACTGTTGACACATACTAAGGAAACATTATTTACTTTTCAGCCTACTTAATTAAACTGCCTAAGTCTGGGATGAACACTGTACCTTCACAATAAGGCTGACCTTAAAGGGCCAATTCATAGAGTTGTGTCATAACTTTTGTTTGGATAGTAGGTCTCCTTGAGAATCTAATGAAAGCTAAGAAGCCTCTTCCCAGAAAATTCCACATGTGCACATACATACAAAATTTTAATACAATGTTAAGGGGAGGAGTCATGATAGAATCTATCTAACCCAGGGAAACAATTGTTATCACTGATTATGTGAGAAGACAGCCTTAAAACATGATGCTTTTGATATTTGTACACATTCTGAGAACAAGAAGGGTATCAACAAGCATCTGGAGTTTGAAGCTGTAGGTGAATGCTGTGCTATCACCTGTTTTAAGTACTATAACTACTGTTACAAGGCCACAGTAGGCTGGTTCTGCTAATTGTCCATCCCTGCTCTGCAATCTTGAGACATGAGACCCTGTGACATCTCATCTCCACCAAAATCTCCACCTCTTATCCTCTAGACTTTGCAAGCTGCTTTAATCTACTTCAGCTACTGCTGAAAAGTAGCCATTCAGTCTGTCCTTTAACACACCTTCAGTGACTTAATTTAGGGCTTCAAAAGGCAGGTCACTCCAGTTTTAGGTAACTGAAGAATTATAAAGTTCTTTTCTAGTTTTGACTAGCATGAGTCCTAAGTTTTAAATAATGCACTACTGAATTTCTCCTTTATTTACTTGCCCATAGGTAACAACATAGCTTATCATTCGAAATATCTAATCCTAAACCCAGGAGCAAATAACCGTTCAGCTATCCTTTTACCAAACAGGAAAGTCAGTATTATGTTGAAAAACACTATCTATATGTAAGTCAAATATAAGAGAATCAGTACTGGTTCAGTTCAAGAAAGATACAAGGTTTCCATGTACACAGAATTTCCTACCACGTTGAGCTTCTTTTCACTACATAAAAAAATTAAAAACGCCTTAACATTAAAAGATTAAGATTGTAATCACTTAAAATTAACATTAGTTCTTTCTGCAAATAGGTTATTCTCTATTTTCTATTTATGCCTGTGATTTTGTAATAATTCTAATCAATACAATACAATGTCATTATTTATTCACTAAAGGCTGGCTTTCAAGAACTACAGGTTGTCTCAATCACCTTCACAATAAGAAATATCTTTGTTGAAACTAGTGTTATTATTAAGGTTCACTTATCACATATAAAGCAACCTCTGATATGCTTGTCTCCTTTGTAAACAAAGGAAATATAAACAATTACATTTGATATTTTCTTCCTTAAATAATCCCATGCTATTGCTGGACAAAAAGGGTTCACAAATATTTTGCAGTGACTAACTTATTCAAATCAGATAAGAAAAACGTTAGTCACCAGGTAATTGGATAAACAATACAGCAAAATCTCATTTTCAAAGGGCTACCCAGGGAGACTCTTTCCTGGGCTGTGTCTCAGAGAGTCAAACAATGCAGTCCTGAGGACAAGGCTACCTTGTAAGGAGCTTCATTTAGGCTGGTGGATAATTAAACTTCCTGCGGGGATACAAAGAAGGTCCACCTAAATGAATTCTGCCTTCTTTTGCAAATTGCGTAGGGGCATTACTTCAATAAATTTATACGGTAAGTATACAATGATCCCTTGGGATAAGAAATACGTTTTCTGATAAATATCACTTCTCTACTTTTTTAGAGTGGCTTGAAGAAGGGATGCAGTGTTTAAAACCAAACAAAAAAAGCCTAAAAAGACAATGCCAGACTTATCACCTTATCGAACTGCACTACATACAAAAAGCACTTTAAAGCTCAGGAAGACAATCTACACTTGTGATAAAATCATCTATTGAATTACTTCAGTAGATCTTCCAGCTGAAAATGGTTTCATCCATCACAAACAAAATGTGAACTGCTAAATATTCCAACATGTCATATTGTTGGATACCTTCTTATTATTTAAAATTAAGTCAGTTTTAAATCAATCCAGTATACATTTGTACCCAAGCAAACACTGTCAAACTCGAATTAGTTTAATGTCTGCTTTTTACACAAAATTCTTTCACTAGCTTATTAATATAAAACTGAACGCTCGAAATAGCTTACTTAAAAAGTACAGACTATACATAGTCAAACACTGCTCCACCCCTTGTAAGAGTGGATGACTGGATCATTATTTTAACACACTCCATCACGCAGTAGTACTGCTACAGAACTTTCATACTGGCGCCAGAAGTCGCACATTTTGGTAGTTTATTCTTAAACAGATTTTGCATCATCTTCAATACCAAGGGTCATTAACGTTCAGGTAAACTGAAGATAAGTAATTGATAACCACAAGCCCTGTAATAACCCCCCTCAACATTCATTTGCGAACTGTTCTCACTTGTTTTAATATGAAGTCGCTAAATATAAAGAATTAAGAAGTTTCCCCCGGTAACTACGCAATTAAATTAACTGGGGGGCTGGAATCACTACATTATAATAATTACAGAATAACAAAATAAGCCAAGATGCAAAGGGGTAAAGGTCTGTTTGCTTAAATATTGAAAGATCTAACATTTAAAAAAAAAATATTTGTGGGATGCCAACCAACATTTCCACCCCTCCAAAATCCACCCCTCCCCCCGTCGAAAGTCTTCCCCCTCCCCCCCTCTGGGAGAGGTCGTTACTTTGACGCGGCTGCGATGCTACTCACCCAGTTTTTCCACCAACTTGAGCATCACCCCTCCAATGTGCACCTCCCCGGTCACTCTTAGGGTGACATCGCGGTTCAGGTCCGTCACATGAACGCTCAATTCCCACGTCCCATCCGCATAGCAGCCATCTGGCATCCTTATCCCGTCCAGGGCCATGGCTCCTTCCTGCGAGCACGGAGGAAATGGCTCTCGTAAGCGTCACTCCCCCAAAGGAAGGCAAATCCCACCGAATTCGCAGTCGGCCGCAGGACGGGAGACAGTGGAGGACCCGAGAGTCTCCGCACAAACTCCAGAGAGCGGCGGCGGGACAGGGCTGCGGGCAGGATTGCGCCCCGCGCCCCTTCCCGGCGGCCGCCCTGCGCTCCCGCCGCGCAGCGGCCCTCGGCGGCCACAGCGCCACCCGCCCCGCGCGGCCGCAGCCTAGCGGACCGCGGCGGGCTTCACCTGCCGGCCTGCTAGCCGCACCCAGACCCGGGAGCCGCCGCCCGCGGGATCCACGTTCCCGCTCCCCGCCCGCGCCCCCCCTCCGGTCCTGGCCGGCGTCCCGACCCCTCACCGCGCAGTCCTCGCGCTCGCAACCTGGGGCTCCCGCGGCAACAGGCGCGGGGGCAGCGGGGTCCGGAGCCCGGCTCAGCCGGCAAAGCGCAGCCTCCCGGCCGGAGCGCCTAATGGAGTCCTGTCGTCGCAGCCCCTGGCCTCTCCCGCTGTGCTCCACCCCTCTCTCCCCGCCCCCTCAGTCCGAGTCCGGCTCGGGATGGGCGCGCCCGCTCCCTCCTCCTCCGCGCCGCGGAGCCGCCCGGAGCGGGCCGGCCCGCCTCGCCCCCTCCCCCAGCGTCCCCCGCGGCCGCGCTCGGGGCTGGGGGCCGCGCACCCCCGGGCTGGGGCGGGGCGGGCGGCGCGCGGGGGCGGGAGCCTTGCGGGGGAGGCGGGGGGCGCCCGCGGCGGCCGCGGCGGCAGCAATCTCAGCCCCGCGGAGCCGCTGCCCTTTTATGGAAATGAAGGACCCGACGCAGGGATCGAATCCAACATCCGGGCTCTCTGCGGCGGGACCTGAGGAGGGGGAGCGAGAGCAGCGAGGGGAGCGCGGGTGGGCGGCTGGGCGCTCCCTTCCGCGCTCACGTCTGTGGCTTCGCCGGGCCTGCGGCCGTGGGTGTCTGCGCTTCCATCTGGAGGAAGGGGCTTGACCGTGAGAAATGGCCACAGGAAATTCCCAGGACAAGGTCGTTTTCAGGAAACAAAGTCCCTCCGCCCCTCTCTACGCCTGGAGGGGGTCCAAAAGTCTGGGGGCAGTGAGAGGTACCGCACTCCAGGAGCTGGAGAGAGGGGTTTGGGACGTAGAAACTTTAAAAAGTAAATGCCCAAGCCGGCCCCATGAACATCCCACAAAAGAATGGGAAAACCCAGAGGGAGGTGAGCCGCAAAAATTGCTTTGCAAGCAATGTCCGGCACAACCAGCAACTCCTACTGGACTCCCAAGAGTTTGCACGCGCTCTTAACCCGTTCGGAAGTTCCAACCAAAAGCGAGTCAAATACGTCCCACGATGCTCTTGTTTGAGAAAAAAAAATCAGGGCAGCGATTTTTTAAAATTCATTTTTACTCGGAAACTTTCTCCAGACTCTCCGGCTCTTTCTACGTGTTTGTATTTTTATATGCAACTTAGATCTAACAGTCTACTAAGGCTTTTAGATGGATGTACATCCTCTTACTCCACCCTCAGCCACACCTCAAAGGAATTTTAATAGATCTGGACCGGTGCCAGCAAGTACAGGGAAGAACTAAACCTTACCTGTTGAGACTGACTGACTAGTGATGGAGAATGGTCCTCCAGCTTCTTACTCTACTTCCACTTCCCCTATTTACTGTTGAATTTTGTGATGCCGGCTCTGTTCAAAAACAACGAGCCAGAGATACTGCCTTGCTGGCAAACGCATGGCTCAAAAAATTAAGGGCAGGAAGAGTCAGATATCTCAAGTCCCATAAAAGACCCCAGTTTCAAAAGTCTCAAAGTCTTGAGCTGTGTCAAACACTTCCGAGAAGAACCCACCAGGTAAATAAACCTTCCTTCATCAACGCAATTGGAAAACGGAGGTTAGAGGCCTCAAGAAAGGGGTGGGACCCATAAAGAAGTGAAAGGAAAGGAGCGAAATTTAGTCAGATGCCAGAGGTTTGGCACAAACTATAGGGAAAACCACTACAGTATTTTCAGCTAGTCATCATGGAGAAATTGATGCCCCCAAGTCTGTAGTCTCTCCACTCTTCAATTAGTTCTACCCATAGAATATTGCTTCACTTGGAAGCAATATGAATGTTCAGAGAGGAGAGAATGTTTATGTAAGTATATAAGAAAATGTTTTTGATAAAATAGGGAATTGCTTATTAGGGTACAAAACTGCATGCAGCTGTAAAACCACAAGCTTATCCTTAAATATTCAGGAAAAAAAAAAGTCTGGAAGGAAACATCAAAATGTTATGCTGTCAGGGTGTTGAGATCATGGGAGGTTTTTTGTTTTCTTTTTTTTCTTTTGTCTTTTATTCTTTATTTTCTACAAACTCCAAAGCTTTGCATTCAGAACCTGCATTCAGGTTCTCAATTTCTCTGTGCATGCCATTACATTTACAATGATAGACAAAACGGATATAGCTGCTACCAGATTCCTGGACAGGATTTTTAGGGGGTTCTGTGTGTGTTTTTGAATATCCTCAAATAAAACATGAGTTCTTTGAGATCAGGGACTTCAAATTCTTTGCATTGCCCACACATTTACAAATAGCTTGGCACAAAGAAAATGGAAAACATGCCGTTACCAAACCAATACAGATATCAAGGAAACAGTAGGTCTTTCCCATGGAGAAATTCATTATTGCAGAAATTATGGTTTTAAAATTTTACATGTTTATTTCCACACCTTATCCCAAAAAGATTTATGACACTATAAGGATGCATAAACTATGAGATTGAATACATTATCAATGGCACAAAACGGGGGGGAAAAGGCTGGAGGTGGAGGAATAGAGTTTTAAAATGGATCCTGGAATGAGGCTAAGAATTGTACCTTAACGACCTTTGCAAGTGCTCCAATAAGCTCTAAATAACTATGGTTTCTCACAACATGCCTTTATAGAAGCAAAATATCCATGTCCTTTCTGAATATTCTCTTTCATTCAGACAAGTTTGTTGAAGCCAATTGTCATGTCTTAGAAACCCTTTTAATACTCAATTTTCCCATTCTAGCTCTTTTCTTGCTCTCTAGTGAGTTACTTTTTGAACCTCCCACCACAATGCCTACTACACTGACTGCAGCCCATTTGTATGAATGTTCCCTACATTTAGTAATGGGGTTGAGGGGGATTTAACATCGTGAATAACAGCTCCATTTCTTAACATTTGAAATAGCATAATTATAGCTTTATAAGAGACTTTATTAGCTTTAGAAAACCAGCAGTTTATGTTCGAGTGGTATAAAGCACAGGAAGGCAGTGATCCTCTCCTTTCTTTAGTACCATTGGAGGAAAAACTAGATTAGGATGGGTGCAGCTAGTCTTCAGGCTTTTTTTTCCTCTCTCTCTCTCTCTCTCTCTCTCTCTCTCTCTCTCTCTCTCTCACTCTCTCTCTCACTCTCTCTCACTCTCTTTCTTTCTTATTTTTTTTAAAGTATTTCATGCTGTTGCTTGCTTTGAAGATTAAAGAGGAGTCAGACTCAAATCTCTGAAACTTTTTTTCCTAGTTTATCAAAATGAGACCTTCAAGTGCATTTCTTAAATATTTACTTCTACCTAAATTTTTTCAGTATATTCAGATGTGGAATCTTATCTGAAATCTCCCACTAGAAGCTCTAAGACAGTGCAATACTTGTAGTACTTACATCATACTGAAAAGTAGCCGAGAACTCCAGTGTTTGGAAGAACAGCTCAAGCATTGAAAGCAGCAATATCCAAATAAGGTACCAAGCACTGGGCTTAGATTTAAACCAAATGATACCTCACAGATCTGCCATCAAATGCAGCCCTTGGCCTTGGTAATCCACAGGTTGACTTCATCTTTTTCTCTGAGCCTAAACTGTGCTTTATATTTCTAAAAGGTCAATATAGAATATAACCACTAGGTTTGAAAAAAAGGTTGGGAGATAGGAGAAAATAAGTTTATGTGAGTGTGATTGTATAAGGGTGGTTAAAAATGCTCTTAAAAAAAATGCCATGAGTGCCTGCTTCGGCAGCACATCTACTAAAAAAATGCTATGTGAGGCCAGCACGATGAAATGTAGTGAATTACTTCTGTTAAATATCAGGCAAGCAAAATCCCCTTTGTCTCAGGGATTGCCAAAATTGGAACATAATAAATCTACTAAGGAAATCAAGGGGCATAGGGTGTGAACTCAGAGTGGGAGGGAAGGTTGTAGAGGCCACTTTTTTTGGATAGAAGTGGGCAGTCATTGTAGACCGCAAGAAAAGGACTGGTGTCTACAGCCATGCCACCCTGAACAAGCCCGATTCTGTCCTTAGAAGCTAAGCAGGGTTGAGCCTGGTTAGTACTTGGATGAGAGACCACTTAGGAAGACCAGGTGCTGCAGGCGTAAAAAAAAATAAGGGCTTGTAAACTGACAAGTTCCTTGCAACCTGTGAGGTCAACCAAGGGGTACCTTGCCTAAAAAAATAAAATAAGAAAAGGACTGGCAAACTGAGAAACAAGGAAACCTTGTTAAGAGTAAAGCCATTTGAACACAGACCTAAATAAGGTAAAGAAAGGCTCTGAAATACAATAACATCTCTACTTCAAGGAGAAGGAAATGTACTACTTGTGCTTACTGCTCTAGATTATAGAAAGTGTTTTGTAGAAAATCGTGCTAAGTGATACTTCAAAATATATTTTGCCTTTGATTTAAGTTTGAGTATTGTTTCACCTTGTGAAATGTTCTGCCCCTGACAAAAATATGATATGTTCACGTACATACTCACGCAAACAAGGTTGCTAATTGTGTGCTTAGCACAATGCAGGTAGGGCACTGAGACAGACATATAGATGTATAACATGTAACAAGCTCTTAAGGAACATCTATCTAATGGAGGAGCTTATATTTAAAACATCAGAAAGGATACCCACATGCAAAAAGAATGAAATTAGACCACTATCTTGGACAAAAATTAACTCAAAGTGGGTCATAGACCTAAATGTAAGATCTAAACTATAAAATTTCTTACATAGGAGTAAACGTTTGTAACCTTGGATTAGGCAATGGGCTCCTTAGATAAGACATCAAAGCAAAAGCAACAAAAGAAAAATAAATTGGATTTTATCAAAATTAAAAATGTCTATGTTTCAAAGGACAACATCAAAAATGTGAAAAATACCCGTGGAATGGGAAAAAAATAATTGAAAATCACATATCTTTTAAGGAACTTATGTGTAGTGTATATAAAGAGTTATTACAACTCAAAAGAAGACACATAATCTAATTAAAAATGGACAAATGATCTGAATAGACAGTTCCCCAAAAAAGATATACAAATGGCCAATAAGTCCATAATAACATGCTCAACATCATTAGGCATCAGGGTAAAGCATATCAAAACCATAATGAGGTAACACTTCATACCCACTAGAATGATATAATAAAAAAGATGACAAAGCGAGTTTTGGCTAGGATGTGGAGAAATTGCAACACTCATTCTTTGCTGGTGGGAATGCAAAATTGTCAGATATTTTGGAAAGCAATTTAGTAGTTCCCCAGAACATGAAACATAGAGTTACCATATAACCCAGCAATTCTACTCCTAGGTACATATCCAAGAGAATTGAAAACATATGTCCATGCAAATTCTTGTATATGAATATTAATAGCCAAGTTGTTATTAATATTAGTATACACGTGTTTCAAAAAACCGATTAATTAAAAAATTAGAAAGGAGAAAAACTTTATTAATCTAAAGACTAAATTGTGAAGTATGGATCCACTTTGAGGACTATGATAATCTAGCCTCTGAAAGGAGGTCATCTATGAAGTCATGGAACATTTTATGAAAAAGATAAATCAAAGTTCATCTGAAGGAGTAGACAGTTAGGCTTATGAATAAGAGTTGAGTGGGAAAGCATCAGGCTGAAGTGAGCATGGCCTGCTCATCAGCCAGGGAGAAGGAAGAAATGTCAAGGAGAGGCTCTGGGGAAGAGTGAACATAGAGTAAGACCAGACTAGAGAGGATAGAGGTTTAGACTCTGAGATAGAAAACAGGAGCAATTAAAAAGTTGGTGCATGGTAGTAATATCATGAAAGCAATATTCAAATGAGATTAATCCAATAAAAAAATGCATGATGGATTGGAAGGGCTATGGACTAGAATTTAGAAGGTTTTGGACACTGTTCCTACTTAAGTGTAAGAAAAAGCCTTTGGCTTGAAAGGTAAGCAATAAAAGTGTGGGAGATAGAGGGAATTTCAAAAAAATTATTACCAGAGCTTTTGAGCATTTTTGAGGTTGTAAGTGCTGTGCAGAGCACTTTAAATGTTCCTCACAACAACCGTGAGTTGTTATTATCATCCTTATTTAATGTTAGTTAACTGATGGCCAGATTGGTCACCTGGTTATACAACTTGTCCTAAGTCACACAGCTGATATATGGAAGAACTAGGATTAAAACCTAGGTCTGAAAAAAGAAGGTCATAAATGCTTCAAAGTTTTAACATTTGGGTGACCAAGAAGAACAGTGGCATTACTAATCTGGGAAATGGAAATTGGGAGGAGCTGATTTCAGGGAGCAAGGGAAAGATGAGGTGTTTTAAAAAAGAAATATTGAGCTTGGAGTGAAAGCCATATGTCCCAGTGGAAACATTTAGAGAGCAGTTAGATAAAAAAACCTAGCAATCTTGTGAGAGGATCAGATCACACAGAGAAATCATAAGCATAGAGGCAAACCTTAATGGATGATTCAACCTGCCAAATGAGACTGACCCTTGGGTAACTGCTCCCCAAAGTCAAAAGTAGGAAGAAGAGTCATCTCAGGCAGCAAAGAAGAAAGAATCAGAGGTGGGGAAAAAATTAGGTTAGTCCAGGGTCAAGCAAGCCAAGGAAGAAAGGAAGGAAGAAAGAAAGGAAAGAAGAGAGGGAAAAAGGGAGGGGGGAAGGAAGGAACTATTTCAGGAAGAAAAGGGTGGTCAGCAGTATCAAATGATGCAGAAAAGTCCAGGAGAATAAATAATGACTGAAGCACACAAGGACTGATGAAAATCATTATTCACCCTACAGAGGACAATTTTATAGCTGAAGACAGGTTTCAGAGAGTTAAAGAAGAAAAACGGAAGTTTATCAGGGAAAGGAAAGCAAGAAATTGTATGGTTATTGAAGGTGTTACAGGAACAAAGATGCTTTTTCAAAACAAAGGAGATCTGAGCATGCATAAAGACTATGGAAACTGTAAGGGGGAAGAAAATAGGAGCAGTTCTTGCCAAGACAGAAGAAATACACACCAGTTTGCAAAGGATAGGATTGGGTTATTGGAAGGCTCTAACCATTTTATGAAAGTAGAAAGGCACAACAAGATATAGCAAATGGGTACATAACATATTTAAATAAATACTGTTAATATTGACCAGTGAGAGGGTGGGGTTTATGCTGCTCCGAAGGATATTCTCCCAGGAGGTCAGATTGGAGGTCAGATTGGGGCCGGGATGTGAAAAAGGAAGGATGTGATTAAGAGATTATTTCAGTACATGTAGGGCAGAAATTCAAAGTTCCACAAAGGGAAATCAGTGATGACAGCACAGATATCAACTTGCCTGGCCCAGAGATGCTACTGGGGGTCAGCTGACCTGGAGACAGTACAGCCACCACCTATAAATCACTGGAAAGCCACAGGACAAGAGGCCAATCCCCACAGCTACCTTCGTACAGTCCCTATAACACAGCAGTACTCCCAACTTGAAGTGTTTCCCTGTTAATGAACACATTAGCCTCCTCCCTGATTTTCAGTGTAATTTATTATCTAGCTGGTTCCTTCCAGTTTTTGGTAGCAGGTAAATTGCTGACTCCCTACCCCCATTCTGAGAAACGATCCCTACTCTTTGTGCTTTGTATCTCAATGCCTTCTTTAAATGCATAAACCCTCTATTCTTCCCAAACCAGGAATTGCAGTTCCACTAAAAGAGCCAAACCAGAAAGTCACTTACAATTCCAATTGCCATAGGGCCAACTCAGTTCAACCTGAAAGGACAAAAGTGCTTTTCATCTACTTGCTCCTAAGAAGGTGCTCAGGTGACAGAGAAATGACCACAGCTGAATATCACCATCTGGTGCCTGGGAGGTGTCACTGCAAATCTTTTCTCTCGAACTAAATTCAGTAAATAATTCACTAAGAACTTCGTAAGGAAATGGAAAAAGTGTACTTGCACCAACTTAAAGATAAATTCTTCATTTTGAGATCCTATCCATTCTCTTTAGGACTTCACTCTTGGAAGTATTCACTCAATTCCTACATCAACAATTTTTTCTGCTTCATCCAATTCTCTCCTTGCTTCCAGATCACCTTCATTACCATGTAAAGAGACTACGGTCTCTCATTTAAAGAAAGAGAGAAAAAGGTCTCCCTTGATTACATATATCCCCTCCATTACCCATTTACTGCTATGGTCCCCTTGAACACAAAACCACTCAAATGAAATACCTGTATGCAACATCTCTACTTCCTCAAATCTAAATTACTTTTTAACTCCCCCCCCAAGTTGGTGTCTGTTTCTAGCACTCCACCAAAGCTGTTCTTACATCACTAATGACCTCTGTGCTGCAAAACACATGGTGCCTTTTCCATTCTCTCCTTACTCAAGCTTTCAGTAGCATTAGATGCTGTCTGTACTCTTTTTAAATGCTTGCTCCTTTTGGAGTATAGAAATTGCTATCTGCTTGTTTTTCTTCTACCTCATTGTCTTCTTTCTTCATTCTCCCTTGCTGACTCCTTCTCCTCTAGCCGATCTCTAAATGCAACATGGTAGGTATGGGACCCTGTCTGAGACCTCTTTTCCTCTCCTTATACATTCTCTCTCTAGCAGATCTTCTCCTACCTTAAGACTTAAAATACTGTGTGCTGATGATTCTGAAATGTCTAGCCCAGATTCATGTGTAACAAACATTTTGAACTAGCTGGTGTGATATGAGACCGACCTTCCTTCAGTCATTGCTCCTTTTCCACCTCAGTAAATGACACCACCATTTATTCATTTACTGAGCCTAAAATTTAGGTCTCAGCCTTGATTTCCCAACATATCTTTACCACCCCTTCTCCAATGACTAATTTAACAGTGTCTGCCTCTAAAATAGATCCAAGTTGATTCACTTCTCTACACCTCCAACTGTCACCACCTTGGTCCTAGCCACTGTCTTCTCATGTGGATTATTTATTCAATAATCTCCTAAGTAGTCTCTGCTCTTTCCCTCTGCAGTCCATTTCCTATACAGTAGCTAGAGTGATCCTTTAATTATGCAAATCACAACATTTACTCTTCTCTTAGAAACATCAACAGCTCTCCATTATACTTAGAATAAAATCTAAACTCCTTACAGTGGCTCAAAACGTCTCACAGGATCTGGGCCACCCTATCCCCATGTCCTGCTTACTGTTTCCAGTCATTCAGACCTCCTCACTTATCTGTCTCAGCACTTGGCCATTACCCTGCTCCCCACCTTTTCCCTGGCTCTTCCCATGACTATCTTTCTCAACTCCAGCGTCATCTTTTCAGAAAAGCTTTTCCTGGCCACGCAGTTTTATAATAGCTTTCCCCTCTAGCCCCCAGTTACTTTCTATTTTCTCATCTGCTTTTTTTTCTTTCATAAACCTTAACCAAAAATTTGAAATCATCTTTATTTCTTTGTTTATTTTTCTCTATCTCACCTAGCCTTCCCCTCTGCCATTAGAATGTAAGCTCCTTGAAAAGAGGGAACTTCCAATTGCATTATGATGCACAGTCCATGGACACCATTCATGTTGTAGTTCACGTGAATGGAGGTCCCTGTGGCAACCTGCTCTCATCTGCCTTGTTCATAGCCATAATTCCCAGCACCTAGCACAGTGCCTGGCACATGGCAAATGCTCAATAAATAGTTGTGGAATAAATGGAAGAATGAAACGTAGCTATTCAGACCATGCCCCCAAGGCTCTGACTGATCTGATCCTGCACGCTTTGCCAGTCTCATCTTGTTCAATTCTTTCTGTTTTGGCACGACCTTTCAGTTCCTCTTACTGCACAGACCCCCTCCAGCCTCAGGGTCTTTGTAGGTGGTTTCCTCTACCTAGACAGTTCTCCTCTAACTCTTTGTCTACATAATGACCATTATCTTTTAAATATTAACGTGTGGCAGATACTGTTGATGCTCTGTCTCATATCTGGTCTAGAGCCGTGGTTCTCCAAGTGTTGTCCCTGAACCGGCAGCATCAACATCACCTGGAAATTCATCAGAAGCACATTCTTCATCCCCATTCCAGATCTACTGAATTAGAAACTCTGGGGTGGGATCCTGCAATCTGTGTTTTATCAAGTCCTCTAGGTGATTCTGGTAATTTGAGAACCACTGACTTATTGTGTCCAAGCTTTCTATGTACCTTTGACTGAAGGAGAAGTTGCAAGAGCTGAGACTTTAACACCCCTGGAGTGACCCTGACCAAATGAGGGATGGGAGTTGGTGCATAAATATCACAATCTCATATCCCTTAGTGAGACATTCCAGGGGTGTTCTACAAAGTCTCTCAGAGAGTCCCCAGCAGGACCAAGCCCCACTTACAACAGTGGACACTTGCTTATTAATGGTTTTCCTTCCTTTCCGTCTCACTTCCCTATTATTCACACAGCTGCCTGGAATCAATTCTGAAATAAGTCACCTGTGCCCAAATTCTTGTCTTAGGGTTTCGTCTTCAGGTCAGACCAAGATACATGTTGCAAATACCCTATTTAAAGGAAGCTTTCCCTCAACCTCAAACTAGATCAGTTTACTCTGTTTTATGCTCTTTTTTCACCCTCTTCTTTTGCATCACAGCACTTTTCACAGTTTATAATTAGATATGTGTGTAATTCTTTGGTTAATATATGCCATCTCCACCTTGAAGGAACTATATCTATTCTGCCTTTGTTTTATCTTCAACACCTACCTGTGCCTGGTACCAAAAATAGACATTCAATACATGTTCATAGAATAAATGAAAATGAATAGATAGTACTCTTTTATTCATAACTCGAAGGACTATATGAGAAATTCTCAGGTTTTTGTCTTTTACATTTCAACATATTTTTCTCTCCTATTCCTCTTACTCTTCTTTTTCCTTTTGTAAAATTCAGTCTTTTCATTGCTTCTTCAGGATGATGGAATACTCCATGTAATAGTTCTACTCTTCCTTAATTTTTGTCTGAGTTTATCTTTTAAAGTATTTCCTTTTCAACCAAAACATTTGTCCTTCTATTCTAATTATAAACAAGACGCCTTTTGTAATAGGACTTTTTATTTTCAAACCACAAAATTCCTTGACATCCATCCTCAAAGCTTATAAAGGCTTTTCATTGCAGATTTTCATTAGCCTTCTCACTTCTAAAGGAAGTGAACGTATGAATACATACTAAATAATTTTGCATCTGAGATTTAATAAGCCCTCATCAATTATTTTTTGAGATAATGAGGAAGAGGACATTTCTCTCGTCTCCCAACAACTGTAAATTTTTGCCCATCTCTGTTGCCTGCATGCCCCAAGAGAGGTGTGGTTAATTTTGTTGTTCAGAGCTATTAGTTGGGACAGTTTTGTTAATGGCAAGGTACTATATGTTAAAACTTGCACTTATATACAGCATTTTATTTTTTATTTTTTAATTTTTTGGCAGTAGGTTTACCACACTTGGGGCAAGCTCAACACCTTTCTCTCTTTCATTCCATGTGCCTTCCACAAACTTGGGCCCCTTCTGTTCGGTGGAAAAAAAATGAGACCTCACCTAGACCTTAAGCAGAAGCCACATTCTCCAATCCAGCCAGAGACCTCCTCCCTCTTTGTGAGAGTATGAAGTGCTTACTCAGCTCAGCTCTGACTGAAGCAGAACTTTGCCTTGCATTTGGCTCTTTCTTTTCATGAGGTTCGGCCAACTGAGGATAAAGGATGCTTGGCGGTGCAGGATCTGGGCATTTTTGGGTCTCTAGATTAATATGATCAAAATAGAACCCAAAGTGTACCTTTAACCTCTAATAAAACACTTGTTTCTTCGGGAACTCTGAATAGCAACTTCAGAGCTTATTCCTGAAACTGAGGATATGGGTTTTGCTTTTTGGCAGAATCTTTAAAATAAATAATAGAAAAGCCTGAGCAAGTCTTTCAGTCTGTCTCCCCAAAACCAGAACAGGATCATTTCCTACATTAGGCCTATCTAATGTTTTATCTAATTTAATTTTTAATATTTTGGATGACGACTTTCACAATTTCCCTGAGGAGACCATTTCATAATTTAATATTTATTTCCCAGATAGAGAGTGTTTCCAGTAATCAACCCAAATTTTAAATTTCATCTTGTTCTCCTGGAGATTAAGTATATCCTCTCTGAGAAAAGTTAAAAATTTCAAATATGGTATTAGTATACCAACAATTTCTCAGTAAGTAACCTATTTCTTTAGTCTCTTCAAAGAAATGAATACCTATAACCATTCATTTTTTTGTTTTTCTGAACACCTATCGTTTTTCTATACTTTTATTATCTATATGAAATTATTTTCTACTTGTAGTTTTGTTTTTTAAATTGAATTTTTCATACCAACTTTTCATGGTAAAATATACATAATATAAAATTCACCATTTTAACCATTTCTAAGTGCATAGTTTTGTAGCATTAAGTACATTCACGTTATTGTGCAACCATCACCACCATCCATCTCCAGAACTTCTTTATTATCCCAAACTGAAACTCTATATCTGTTAAACACTAATTTACCATTCCCTCCATTCCTAGTCCCTGGTACCCACCATGTTACTTTCTGTCTGTATGAATTTGACTATTTTATGCACTTTATATAAGTTCATTCTTGTTATTTAAGGAACTACAACTGTGAACCCTAGCATACTGTGATTTGACTAGATGACAAAAAATAACAATAACCTTATTACAGATGTATTAATTCAAAGGTGGTATTTAAAATATTTAATGACTGGCATGGCAGAAGCCCTGGGTGATCAGAACAAAGCTCAGCCCAGTCAGAGGGGATGATTGATGTAAAGAAGAGGAGAGCCAGACCAGTGCTTACAGCTCACATCAATCAGGCCTCCTCCTATGGAACAGAAAGATGAGATTGGGGGAAAAATGGAGTTGCTATGGGGATTAAATACATCAATACATTACAAATATTAATAAAGGTTAAATTATGTATATATGATATTACATAATTATAAAACATCTTATAAAAAATCTATTATATAATACATATATTAAATCACATTAAAATAAAATAAATTATATTAATAAATGAAACAATATATAATATTAATATACTTAATATATTAAATAAACTAATATAAACAAAGCACTTAAAAGAGATCTAAGCATGTAGTATTGATAAGTGTTAGATCTTCTTTTTTACTTTGTATCCCCAATACTTAGCCCTGTGCCTGACACTTAGTAGATGTCCAGTTCATTCACTTATTTATTCAGCCACATATTCAACCACTTATTGACTTGTTAAGCATATATCGCTTCTTATCTACTCCTCTGGTTTCTATGAGGAAAGATTTTTTCCAAACACTTGGCTTCTCTGCACCCCTTATTCTGTCCCATGGAGGTAGAGAAGGTTACCTGGCTGGCGCGTCTGGGAAAGGCTCTTGAGGGTGGGGGTGGGGTTGCAACCCAGCTCCTTTCTCCTCTTCTTTCTTGAACACATATTCTGTTCTTCCTTTAGGAGGTGAGTTCTGTGAGGAGCTTGCCCCCTGGGCATGGGTGTGAAGTTTTCCAGAGCAGCGGAGACTAGGCGAATGAGACTGCCTGATTTGGGGTTCTGTACTGGGGATATCAATGTTGCTGCACACCTAAGCCGTATTTTTCAACAACTCTATTGATCATAAAACTGATATTTTGATCTCCATCTGATTGTTTCCTCCACATCTTATCTCTCAACTGGCTCTAAACTTGGGCAGGAAATATAGAAGTCTTATTTAAGAGCCTCCCCTTCAAACCCCCAAATTATTTAACAAATATTTTTTGTGGTGCTGGGGAAGAGACAGTCAAGATCTGAAGCATGAATCAGAGTGAACTCCAAGCAGAAGGGTAAAGATTTCCAGGCTGGAGGAGAAGGTCCCTGTGATGGGGATGGTGAGTGGGGGCAGGGTATGCGGATATGAGAGCTTAAAAGAAGGCTGGGGGCTGAATGGAGAGAATGAGAGGGAATATAGATCAAATGAGGGCTGATACAGGTAGGCAAGGGCCACATTTATACTAAGAGCAGCAGAGATGGCATTGGAGACCTTCGCATTTTGAATAATCTCTTTGGCTGTTCTGTGGGAAATGGATAGTAGGAGACCAAACTGGATGTGGGTAGACCAACTGGAGTCAAATCCAGAGAATCTATGATCTCTGTGTGAATGGGAGTAGAAAAGAAGAGGACAGATTTGAGTAATATTTAGGGGGAAAACATCGAAACTTGGTGATGGATTGAATGTGGGCAAAAAAAAAAGATATGGAAATGCCAAACCCTTGGGTTTTCAGCTTGCATAATTGAGTGAATGGGAAGCACCATTCACTGATAGCAGAAACAAAGAAAGATCAGGTTTTAAAAAAGAGAACATGAGTTCAATTTTGACGTGTTGAGTTTGTAGTGCCTTTGGAACATCCGAGTGAAGACGTTAAGAAGGCATTGTATATGTGGATCTTGAGTACAGATGAGAGAAATGGGCTGAAACTATGTATTTATGAGTCACTGTGCTATATACATATATAGTAATTAAATTCATATGCATGTTAAATTGACTCTTCTTCACTTCCTCCCTTCCTCCTTCCCCCTGCATAGTAGTTAAAGTAATATATGTAAAGTAATTAAATTAAAATTATATGTAGTAATTAAAGACAAGGGCATGGTGAGCTTGCCTAAGGAAGAAAGTGTACATAGTTGGAGAAGAGAAGGTGGCCCAAGACTGAGCAGGAGGTTTCTTTAACAACCCATAAAATATACTTAGAGGAAGCAACCAGAGAGATGGAAAGATAAGCAGGAGGGTGTGGAAGTCAAAGAAGGTGTTCAAAGAGAATGTGTTTTGCACTGAATTGAAGATCTAGCAAATGACTGTGCATCCTTCACCTTAATTTTTACCCCTTTTTATCTAGGTTCATAGAGATTGTATTAATTTTTGCTTATTGCATATGTTAGAAAATACCTTGGCTCACATTTTGTGTGCTTAAAGCTCACTGACTGCCAACTCTGTTAAACTATCCTGGTGTTTATTTGGCATCACTTCCTCCACTTAGGGGAAGAGATGAACTCTTGAGGCTTGTGGGCAAGGCTTCGCAGGGACAAATAATAGGCAGAGAACAAGGAAACTCCAAAGCTCTAGAAACCAATGGGCTGCACCAAATGAATAGGTGGGAAAGGGGAGAGCAAATGGTTACCAATATTTTGTTTTGCATTTAAGAGTTTGAATTTTATGAGGCGATGCCGCCCTTAAATGCTATGATAATTATAGTCCTTGAATGCCTGCCCATTGCACTTATCTAAACACCAACAGTTCATGACTAGAACAGCAGGGTGTCATCTTTGGGGGAAGATATGTAACAAGAGATAGTATTATGGTGTGACAGAGGCCTAGAGTAAGAGGGCAGGTAGGATGACATTGACTTATCTCTTCTCAATATGTGTGGATGACACTTGCTAGGAATATAAATAAGAGTTAGGCCTAATCCCTTTTTCTTCCTTTTGCTCATTTTTGGGCCAAGGCCTTTTGCTTTTGGGGCATGATAAAAGTGCCAGCCATCAACATTCTCTTCTGTATATATTTGTAGTCATTAAAATAACAATTATAAAATTGTTATAATTAGTCATAATTAGCATAATTAGTATAATTAGTCATAATCTTTCTGAGAGCTGGAACTTTGTTTTCTTCCCTGTTATAACCACAATGCCTGGTGCAGAGTAGGAGCTGAATGAATGAATGAATAAATGAGAGATCACCTTCACTAGTTATTATTATACAAACAGGGAAATACCTTATCATCTGAAACAGGGCCACTGAAATTGGGCCCCCTGCCAGGGACACAAATGTTAAACATTGTGAAGGGCTTGTTAAAGCTAGCTGGATCTTCTCCCTTCTGCTATCTGCGCACTCTGTGTAAATGGCAGAGCTTGATTAACTTCTCCATTAATGTCACATCAGCTAATGTCACATCAGCTAATGAGAAGGCAGGACATCAAACCACAGAAAGGGAAGAACCAGCATAAGCTTTGTACTCAGTAGATGCTCAGTAAACATTTTTGACTCACTGATGACTATTTGCCACTATCGATGTATTAAAATCTACAGGGCCTGATGTTTTGCCTTCTGGGACGTATCAGGAATTAGTTAAGGTTGCTGTGGTGCTGCTTTGCTCAAGGCAGCTCCTGAGGACTAAGACATTCCTAAAAACTGGAAAGAGACCAACTTAATGTCTTTTTGAATGAAGGATGAAAGGGATGACCTTGAAAAATATTAAGCTTGTGGCAATATCCTGAAAAGTAGTGCAATAAATCAGCAAAATATCAATTTAGAAATGCTAAGAAGAGAACAAAGCATAAGCCACAGTTTTCTAATAAATGATCTTTGTCTGACTCATCTAATTTCCTTCTAGGCAGAGGGTTAAGTCTGGCTGAAGGGAAGGGAACAATAAATGAGCAATTTTAACCTACCAAAAAGTTTCATTGTCTTATATATCAATTTAAAATGAGAAAAACATATTCTAGGCAGACATGTTGATAGGAGAATAAAACTCTAAGAAGAAGCATTGTCAACAGTATAACAAATGTGATTCAAAGGGATTTCAAAGGATTATATAAACACTGACTCTACATTCATTTACACAAGGCATATTTATTGGACAATTACTATTTTCCAGGCACTATTGTAGGACTAAGGATACAACGCTGAACAGAACAGAGTAAAATTCTTGTCCCGTGCAGTTCATATTCTAGTGAGAAAAGAGAATATGTACATACGGTATGTTAGGTAACATTAAGAGTTAAAAAAAAGAAAAAATAGGGAAGGGGCATAGAAGGTGTGGGTGAGGGGTTACAATTTTAGAGATAACGGCTATTGGAAGGCCTTATGAGAAGCGATTTCTGGTTAAAGGAGTAAATCAATTTCAACGATTGGTTGTTCCTACACAAGACTTGAAGCCATAAGGGAAAGAATCAGAACCTCAGGCACAGGCACAGTGGCACTGAGAGCCTTGTGGCAGCATGTCCACTGTCTAGTGTGTGCAGTGCCAGCATCAGTGCCCTGCCCAGAATGTCCTTGTGGTACTACCATGGATGTGTCTTCCCACCCAGCTTTCTTTAGGTTTTGTCTCCTGTCCTGAGTGTAGTTCTCAAACCTTCCTCTCTTTTGTAAACTACTTGATAAACTGACTTGCTTCTTGAAAAATTCTTACCGATATTCATGAAACTCAGGATTATAATTCAATACATCCTTTATCAGCGAAAGTACTGATTAGTAAAAAGAAGACAGCTATACTGAGAGAAAACAAACTAATATTAGATTACAAATGCCCAGAACTGGAATTCATGGTGGATTACTAGCTAACATAAAACAGGTCTGTACAGTGTGGTCACTCATGTTCCCAAAGATGGCTGCAATAATATCACCTATCCCACATGCTCTTTTGCATTGTGACCTTGCCACCCCGTCCCCCCACCCTGTCCCCACAAGAGGTGAAGATATTTCCTCTCCACTTGAACCTGCACTGGCTTTGTGACCTGTTTTGAGTAATGAAATGTGACAGAAGTGATGTGTAAGTTCCAAGGCTGGGTCAAGTTGTCATGTAAGAAGTTTCACCACTTTGTTGGAGAGAGATTAGAGGAGAGAGCCTTGAAGATACCTTGGACACTCCTGCCTTGGCCAAGCTCACAGCTAAATGGAACCCTGTGAGTGAGCCCAGCTAATGTCATATGAAGCAGAAGGACCATCTGGCTGAGCCCATCCAAAATTCCAGATGCACAGAATCATGACTAAGTAAAATGTCTGTTGTTTTAAATCGCTAAATTTTGGGGCTGTTGGTCACACAGCAATGAATAACTGAAACATAGAAATATTGTCACAATACAAATTTTAATTTAAGCACTTAATTGCATGAGGTTTCAGTCAGGAGGTTTACAAAGACAGGTGTGTGTGTGTGTGTGTGTGTGTGTGTGTGTGTGTGTGTGTGTGTGTTTATTGGGGGAAAGGCAAAGGAGATATCTGGGAAAACTGAAAGAGGAGAAAGAAGAAAAGGGAAAATAGCAGAAAGGTCTTACCTTTTCCTCAAGATCCTATTTAAACTTAAGAAAAACTGCAGAAAAGTTTATTAAACACACTTACGTTCAACTATTGATTATATGAAGTCATTCACCAACCACTCCATCCTTCAGTGTGGAAATTGGTAGAAACATGATTTTACCGGTTTTGCTCACTGATGCATACCCAAGTGACTGAAACTGGGCCCACCATGTGTAAATACTCACTGAAAACCTGTGGCACGAAATAAACAAACATGGAAACTATAATATGATTTTAAAATTTACCTAATAAATATCAGAAATGTATAGAGTAGTTCATCCAATTTAGGGTTTCCAAAGTGATGATTGATAAGATGGGAAGAGGTGGAGTGAGTTAATTGGAGGGATTTCCAGAAAGCTATAAAATGGATATAATGTTATTACCAGACCTCAAAAGTGGTTAGGAAGGCTAAAGCAGAAAATAAAGCCAAAGTTTGTGAAAACTATTTATAAAGCTTTATTCTTCAGCAGTAGTTAGTTCCCTCTAATTTAGACCTTCAATTTTACCTCCATCTTTTTTTTGTTGTTTATTTTCTTAAATCAGAATACGGTTTTTTTCAATTAGAAAGTATAAAATATACATATAAAGAAATAAAGAAGATAGAGCACCTCACTGCTTTAAATGACTTCAGGTCTCTAGGCCCTGCAAACAAGGTCCGGCAGAATGTAGCATGGCCTCACTGAGTATCCTCAGTTGGTTCTGTCTCAGAGGGCCTGGAGGTTCAGCCTTCTTGAAGGGAGATACATCTGGTCTTATAGGTTTACTCTTGTGCCCAGATATTTTTTAGGCTAACCAGCTTTATAAGACCCCTACTGCCATCCCCTGCCCCCTAAGGAAATGGGCCCTTATAGGAAATTCTACTAGTATTTCATTGGTTCTTTCCAACCCATCACTGCCTTCCAGCATATGTAGCACTCGCCATGCTGGAAAGCACTCCTCAGCAGATAACCCTGCCAACCAGCTACAGAGAAAGGGGCAGCTGGATGCAGTTCTCCTTTAGCTAAATAAAACACTGCCTCTATAGCACCAGGTATGTGCAAGATAAACATACAGAACCCCACACATGTCTGCTCTGTATTGGGGAGCAGACAGGGAACCCCAACTGACATCTCAGACTCTGGACTGAGCAGGATCTTGACAATGATACATTATGCCCCCCTCAAAAGGCCTGTGGTGCTTTGGTTGTGCATACACATGCTGAACACTTCCCCTTTTTATAAACCTCTGCTAAATACAATGTATTAACATCCCAAGTAATACCAAAAGTATTACTGAGCATCAAAAGTACCAAAATAATTGAGCTTTTTCCCAAAGGGAACCCAGGAATGCTGCTTTGTCCAAATGACCTTGGCAGGAACTGCAAAGTTTACACATACGCTGCCTGCTCCATTAAAATGAACTCATATTCTGCTATATCGTCCAACATTCTTATGGATAAATGCCCAGAAATGAACTCATAAAGTTAAGTAACTTTTTTAGATCATTGATCAATGATCTAACCTTAATTCATCCTTTACTAAATGTCATGTGTTGATTGGCCCTCAGATTAAAAGTTTTTTGAAATAACGCATAAAGTCAAAATATTAAAAGCATTATACATCGAATCATATAGCATCATACCAAGGTTAGATGTGCATCACTAAGCATTACTTGCAATAAAGAAGAGAAGCAACTCAACTGTCTACCAACAAAAGTTTGGTTAAAGAAATGATGATATATCTACACACTGGAATACTATGCAGCTGTACAATAGAATGCGGAAGTAAGTTATAAACAGGTAAGGAAAGGTTTCCAAAACACATTGAGTGAAAAAAGCAAAGTTCAGAAAAGTATGTCACGCTTTAGTAAAGAAGGGAGAAATATAAGAATGTATATTTGCAATTTGCTTGTAGATACATTAAACAATTCTGGAACCAAGCATATGTTAAGAAGAGTGGTTATGTATGAAGTATAGGAATAGGATTAATGGAGACATGGGCTGAGGTGGGAGGAGAAATTTCACTATATAAATTTTTACACATTTTGAGTTGAACTCAGGAGAATGTATTACCTATTTTAAAAAACTAAAGAAAAGATTAAATGTGTATAACAGTTCAACTTTAGTAATTCAGGTCCTACTCATTGGGAATTTGTGGTGAGTAGAACATCGTAAAGGCAGGGATGATGAGTTATCTTTTCATTCCACAGGGATGAAATGTAGTCTCCAGCTCTTATAGAGGAGAAGAGGGACATGATTTTATTTTCTCCCTAGCTTTACCCTGGGGAAGGGTGTATAGTGTGCAAAGTCAGAGACATGATTCTCCTGGCTTGGAAGAGGTGAGGGTATGTGTGTGGGTAGAGAGGAATGGTAGTGATAAGGCTGGAGAGGAGACAGAGATCAGATTATGAAGGGCCTTGACTGCCAGGCTAAGGATTAGAATTCTGCCCCAAAGGCTAAGGGGACTTACATATTAGGTTTGGGTTGTGGAGGGAGGTGAATTTGGAGATGTAAAGAAGTTCAAGGTACCACTGAACAGAGATGTAAAACTTTGCCTGTGAATGATTGCTTGTGATTGTTTTGATTGTGCTAAAATATACAACTGCCTTATTAGGTTCTGGTAATATGTACACTATTTGTTACTAATATTTTTGACAGTGAAGACAAAGTAATATTGTCTCAGTCAGAGTGCTAACAGGAAACAGATGGCATACTCAAACTAGGATGATTCTATGAAGTTTTATTTACAGAGTGTGGGCGTAGAGTCACTGCAAATAATGCTGTGATGATCTGGGTCTCGAAGCAGCCTAGTCGACAGTGCGTGCCCAGACCTAATATAGACTGAATGTTTGCATCCCCCCCACCCAAACTCAAGTGTTGAAGTCCTGACCCCTAATGTGATGGTAGTAGGAGGTGGGGACTTTTGAAAGTGACTAGGTTTGGATGAAGTCATGCAGGAGTCCTCATGATGGGATTAGTGCCCTTATGAGAAGGAAACAGAGAGAGTACGGTCTCTCTCTTCCCTTTCCCCGCCCTCCTTCGCTCTCTCTTGTCCCTCCCTACCTACCTTCTCTCTCTCTACCACGTGAGGACATGTTAAGGCAGCTATCTGCAAGCCAGGATGAGAGCTCTCACCAGAACCCAATCATGCTGGCATCCTGACCTTGGACTTTCCAGCCTCCGGAACTGTAATACATTTCTGTTATTTTAGCCACCAATTTTATGGTGTTTTGTTATGGCAGCCCAAGGTGACTAAGCTGGGCTGACTAAGATAAGGCCCACACGGACAAGGGCTGGGAACTGCTACTTGAATCCAGGAGGAGTGAGACAACCGTGTAAAACAAGACAGATTGAGAGGAACAGTGAACTTCTGTTAGGACCTCACAGGGAGCAAACCAGCACAAGAAATATCCAGACCCCCCTTCTCTTCCCTCCCTCTCAACTCACAGGCACTCAGAGGACTCAGAGGCCCAGAATGTAGGTCAGTCATCAGGAGCTGAAAGCAGGGTACAGAAAGATGGAGCATGGGTCTAAAGGGCCAGATGATAGTTGCTCAGCACATTACATTACAATTAAATTTCCCTTGACTCATCCTTTCTTGTGTGTTTCCACCCTCCCCCAAAAAAGGAAAAAAGAATTTTGCTAGGAAAGTATATGAGTTAGAAAAGGCTAATTTGTATCAGTAACAAATTGACCCTAAAATGTATAATAGCTCAAATACTTTAGAGCTTATTTCTTGTTCACATAACAGTACTAGGTAAACTCCATGGGTGAGTGGGGCGGCTCCTCATGTGATCATTTGCACACTCTGGCTGATGGAGGCTCTGCTGTCTTTAGCTTGTGGCTTCCAGTGTTGCCCTGGAGATCATCCACATTCTATCCAGCTGTGAGGGGCAAAGAGCAAAAAGGATCAAGAATGGGAGGTTTTAAGGGGCACACACCACTTTAGTTCATTCCATTGGCTAAGACCCAGTCACATGGCCACTCCTATCTGTAAGGGGATGCTGGGACTTATGGTCTAGCCACGTATCCAGAAAGAACAGGAGAACATAGTAAGGAAGAAGCTAGCATTTCTGTTACAGGATGGAAATAATGTCCTTGAGCAAAATTGGTTTTTGCTAAGTAATGGACTGAACTCTTGAAAGAACCACAGTACTCTAAATGATTTTACAATGTTTATGACTAGCTCCAAACTGTGAAAATTGCAAAGTGTAGCACAGTACATCCACTGAATCACTAAAGATCTGAATTAGCCAAGACTGTTAAATTTTAATTTCAAAATATATACTTCCCTTATTTTACATTCCTGACAGGGAAACCTCTTTCTGCTTCCAGTTTACACCTCTATTTGATGGTCACCATTCTCCCACAACATATGTGAGTGAGCCTAATCAGGACTTTGAAAGTTGCTAAGAGAACATCAGAAATGAACACAGAATTACAGAAGCTGATAATGTAAGGAGAGAAAACGATTCTGCTTCTGGCATTATAGGTATAGTATTGTAATCTAGTTTATCATGGAATCATTAACACAATCAATCATTTCTGTGACTTTTACTGTATAAGCTGTCCTCTTGAAGCTCTCTGATGTTCCCCCACGTGGCAATTCACTCCTTTCATGTGGACGGCTGTGTGCTATTATTGTGCCCATCACAGTGAATCATACATGCTTGGTTACAACTCTGTCACCATCTTGAGAGCAGATTCCATGCCTTATTGCTTTATCCCCAGTGTATAACACAATGAAAGGGACATGCAGGCAATACATTTAAATGAAAGAAGAAATGTATATCAGAGAATGCATTTTTATTTTGGGTCCCTGAAGACACTTACTTATTGACTAATATAATAATCATTAACTTTAAACTAAACATTCACATATACACCTGTTCCACCTTTCTCTCTAGGGGAAAAATTCATAACCAAAAAACAGCCTGTGTTCTGGGGTCACTATACACACACACACACACACACACACACACACACACACACACATATATATTTTTTAAAGGGAACCTAGATGTAACAACCATTCTAGTGTGCCCTCACTTATATTCAACCATATTAAGGAAGGTGCCAACATCGCCTAATAATCCAAAGTTATGACAAAGACATTAAACAAGTAGAGGAAGACGAATTTGATTTGCAAACAAATTTTAGATAGTAGCAATATAACAAAGCACCAAAATCTCACAACTGTTTGCTGAACTGTTGTAAGTAACATTACTGGTTTTTTTTAAACTATTCTTAAATTGAGGTGTGACATACGAAAAAACTGTATACATATTCAATGTGTACATCTTGATGAGTTTGAAGGTAAGTATATACTTATGAAAACATCACCATAATAAACAATGCCATAAACTTAACCATAGCCTCTAAAAGTTTCCTCCCTCCATCCTTTTTGTAATAAGAATATATAATGTAAGATCTATTCTCAATAAGTTTTTAAATATATATAGTACAGCATTGTTAACTATATGTACTTCACTGTAGAGTAAATGTCTGGGATTTATTAATCTTGTACAACCTTGAAACCATGTACCCCTTTGGCCAATACCTCTCCCATTCCCCCTCCCCCCAGCTGCAGATTACCACCATTCTACTCTCCTCTTCTATCACTGTTCCTTATATAAACAAATTAATATTTCGATAGGTGTTGGCTAAAAGATACTTCCATGTAATTCTGTGGAAACACAATTATGGTTTATAGAAGCAATAGGAATGTCATTTTCCCCTTAATTGTGTGTTTGTGTATGTTTAAGGAAAGAAAGGCACACCTGAAAAACTTCAAATAGCACAAAAGTGTATATACTTCAAAATGTCTCCCTCTCACCTTTGTTCCTCTACCCTAGTGCTCTTCACCAGAGGCATGAGTGAATATACATTCACGTAGAGCCTGAATTTAGAGAGAAATCTAAGTATATGTAAGAAAGTTGTTTTTAAAAAACTTGCATATATAGTTATTATTATTTTAAAGAGTTTTTATTTGGCATGTAAGATCATGAAAAATGTCAATAATTTTTATGCAAGCCGTGGAGATGATCCTTTTTAATCACTTGTAATCAGATGCCTGAGGGACAGGGTCTCAGAGAAATGCTTAAATCCCTTATTAGTCTCCTAGAGCTGCTGTAACAAATTACCACAAATTGGGTGGCTTGAAACAACAGAAATTTATTCTCTCTTGGTTCTGGAGGCTAGAAGTCTGAAATCCAAGTGTTGGCAGGGCCTCTCTCTGAAGGATCCCTCTGAAGGATCAAGAGGAGCCTCCTTCCTTTCCTCTTCCAGCTTCTGATGGCCTCAGGCACTCTTTGGCTTGTGGCAGCATAAATATAATTTCTGCCTCTATTTTCACTTGGTCTTCTTTTCTCTGTGTCTCTGTGTTTCAAATATCCCTGTGTTCTTACAAGGACACCAGAATGATCTTATCTTGAGATCCTTAACTGTATCTGTAAGGGCCTTATTTTCATTCATGTAAGTTCACATTCACAGGCACTGGGGATTAGACCTTGACACATCTTTGTCGGGGACACAATTCAACCAGCTGCAAATTCCCAAATGTAGAAAAGCCACAGGTTCCTCCCTGGTCTGCCCTCCGGTACCCAGGATTCCTCTAGATATCTAAGGGGCTGATAGATAGTTTACTCTAGACATGAACCAGGTCTCCAGACTGGAAAGACATGAAAGACATGGGCTCCTATTCTGAGATTCTCTTCTCCCCTTCCTCCTTTCTTCTCACAAGTGTTTATTGAGTGCTTACTACATGTCAGTCATAATTCTAGAGTATCGCGGACTTAAGAGTAAGCAAAATGAAGTCCTAACCTTTATCAAGCTAATATCCTAGTGTGAAAACAAATTACAAACAATTAAAACCTAATATGTCAGATGATAAGAGTTATAAAAAAAATTCAGGAAGGAGACAGAGAATGATGTTATTTTAGACAGGAAGGTCACAAGAAATATCTCTAATGAGTAAAGACCTGAATGAGAGAAGGAGCCAGCTGTGCAGTGATCCATGCTAGAGGGAACAAGTGAAAAGATCTTGTGTTATAAAAAATATGTCCATGAGTGCTTGATACTCTTCAAGAAGTGGAACTTTACTCCCTTACCCTTATGTGTGGGCTGAATTTGAAATAAATAGAACATAGCAGAACTGATGGTATGTTACTTCTGAGGTTAGGCTTTAAAAAGATTACAGCTTCCATTCTGGGTGCTCATTCCTCTCAGATCACTCTCCCTTGGGGAAGCCAGCTGCCAGGAGAGTTGTTCTATGTTCTACAGGGAGGCCCATGTGGCAAGAAACTGAGGGCAGTGTCTGGCCAGCAGCCAGGGAGGAAATGAAGTCTTCAGTTCAAAAATCCGTGAGGATCCGAGGCCTGCCAACAACCTCAGGAGTGAGCTTAGAAGTGGCCCCTCCCCCAGCTGAGCCTTGGGATGAAGCTGTAGCTGTGGTGGAAAGCTTGACTACAACCCTACCAAGAGACCTCGAGTCAAGACCACCTAGCTAAGCCACTCCTGGCTTTCTGACTCTCAAAAACTGCGAGTAATAATACAGCTTTGTTATTTTAAACTGCTAAGTGCTGGGATAATTTGTTATGCAGCGATATATAGATTATTTAGGCCCTGAGGCTGCAGCTTGCTTGCCAAGTTGAGGGAATAGCAAGGGGCCCAGTGTGGCTGGAACAAGTGAGCCGGAGGAGAAGTGGTAGGTGATGAAGTCACAGAACAAATGGGGGACCAGCTCACGGAGAGTCCTGTGAACAACAGTAAACACTCTGGCCTTTAATCTGAATGAGGGGAGGATACAGAGTGCAGTTTTGAGTAGAAGAGTGACATGCTAAAAGGATGTACTTGTTGGGACGAACTGCCCCGGTGGAATGCTGAATGTGGCAGATCAATTGGAAGTCATAGTAGACTGCTTGGATTAGAGGATAGAGCTTGGATTAGAGAGGTAGTGCTGACGGTGCTGAGAGGTGACTGAACTCCAGATAGGGTCTGCTGGTATAAACAGAGAGGAAAGAATGGTTGGCCTGTATGCTAGAATTAGGATAATTCTATTATGAAAATTCAGGGGAAAAGATGAAGTAATAAAATTGCTTTCCAAAGCACCTGGCAGCTCTCTTCTCCTTTTGGCTTCTTGGAGAACCTCTTGTCTTCACACATGTATCTTCATGCTCTTTTTTCTCTCTCCGTTTCTACTTGCTAAAATCTCCAACTGTGGAATCTATGGGGCTTGTTTGCAGTAAGGTATAAATCATTGATGAGACAAAAATCAATAGCATTTCTTTATACTAGCCGTATGCAGGTAGAAAAATAATAGAAAAATAAGATATATTTTACAGTAGAAACAAAAAACTATTAACAAAGAACATACTAGAGTGCTAGAAGGAAAAATTTTAAACTATTAAAGGATGTAAAAGAAGATCTGAATAAATGAGGAAGTATTCTATGTTAATGAATAGAATCCTTAATATTATGAAGATGTAGATTCTCTCTAAATTAATCTATAAATTAAATTCAACCTCTTAAAATAGCAGCTTTTTCTGTTGAATTTTGAGAAACATTGAAAACTTATTCTAAAACGTATTTGGGAAAACAAGTCCACGATTTAGCTAAGTCTACTTTGAAAAAGATAGGCAAAAAAGAGGTCTTAAATATTAAACACTACTAGCCATGATCATTCAAACATTATGATACTGGTTCAAGAATAGACAAAATGGACAATGGGACCAGAATAATAGATGGCTCAGAGATAAAGCCCTGCTTAATTGGAACTTAGTCCCCACATATAAATGTGGGAAAGGATGGACCGTTTACTAGATGGGGAAACTGGGTCACTATATTAAGAAAAATAAAACCGATTCCCCACTGAGTACATAAACAAACTTTGGTTCCAAATGGATTAAAGACCTATTTTCAAAGGGATCATGAAGCTAACAGAAAGTATCTAGATTGCTGTGACCTCTGTGCGGGGAAGGGTTTTTTAGATTGCGAAGAGCACAAACCAGGAGATGAAGTGAGGTTTGCTTGACGTTGCTGAGGTTGCCCTTTCTGCTCACTGCTGCGGCTGTGCAGCGCTGGGTCCGGCGTCACCATCAGACAGTTTTGTCTGGGCCGGCTCAGTAGCTTTGCTGCATGGGCCACTCTGCCAATGGGTAGGTAAATCCACCCCCAGAGGCTCCAGCACACCTTACCAACCCCTATGTGAGACATTGTGCAAATGAGTTCCTATCTTTGTCACTTTCAGAAAACCTGTAAAAGCTGCTTCTTTCCAGCTGTCTAGGCTTGGGGAAATGCCTAGTTCCAAGGCCAGCCTCTATCTTATCCTCCCCTATACTCAAATTAACGCCCGTCTCCCCCCCGAAAAAAATAAAATCTGTTTACTTTTCATTGGGAGAAGACGAACAGTAAGAACCACTCAGACTCTTAGAATCAACACATAACAAATCTAGCACATATAACACAATAAGTAATTGAGGGGGGAAAAAACCTGATGTAATCTTTCCTTTTGCCCTGCACCATAGTAGCAATGGGTTTTGAAAGTTCAGAGAAGGCTTTACTTCACTCATCTCTCCACTTATTTATTCAGGGTGTCGTTCCGATTTCAGTTTTTATACCTAGGGCACCCTAAGGGCCTTTAGAATTACTATCTGAGATTTGGAAATAAACATTGAAGTATTTCATGCCTGGCACTCATTCTTAAATTGCAGCTGCTAAGATGCTGGACAAGGAGAACCCGATTCCTGCCTCAAGCACTCCACATTCCTCAGTGGTAGATGACTGACATATAAAGAGATAAACATAGCAGAGGGTGGTAAATCTAAGGAGGTGTGTACAAATATGATGTCGTGGGATGCCCCTGCTTGCTTGAGTATTACAATTACTACAAGGCTGAGAGCTTTTCCCTGGGCAGTGTTGTGGCTCTGTGTTTTGAAGCTAATCATACTCTTTAATTGTTTAAAATCCTGGATGAATTAGCAGAGTTCATGAAGGTAATTAGAACAACTAGCTAAGTTGTGAACATCCTCAAAAATAAGTGATCGTAACCAACCCAATGTAGAAGTTACAAAAAAAGCTAAAATAAAAAGACAGGATACATCTTTGACCAAACTAGGCAACATCTTTAATTCTGTACTAATTAGGAAGCTTATAACTGTAACGGTAAGTCTGACTCAGACTGACTTAAAAAATAAGGAAATGTATTAGCTAATGTCATAGGAACTCCAAGATATGGCAGGGTCAACAATAGCATCAGATTTTTATGTCTCTTGTCACTGTTGTCCATAGGATTCATCTGAAAGTTGGTTCCCCTTGTATTCCTACTATGGCTGCCCAAAGCAATTTTGGCCACATGATTCTTTTTTCACACCCACTAGGTGAGAGAGCAAGTAAAAATCCTGATGGTCCAACTCAATTCATATGACTGCCTCTGAATCAAGAACTGTAATCAAAGGGACTGCCATGTACTGTTTGGCTTAAACCTTGGTTACTGAACCAAAATCTGGCAAAAGGGGGAGAAGGAATTTGGAACTTAGTAAGCACAATGTAATGATGATGGTGGTGATTAAAAGAGGAATAACAACAAAGGAAATTACACATATGTGTGTATATATACACACACATATATATGTATATACACATACACACACACGAATGAGCAGGAAAAAAATGGACAAAATAGAACAATATTGCTATTGAGCTATGGAAATTTTGAACAAACCTAAACCTGTAAATACTATGGCCAGTGACTCCCTCGTACTTCTTATTTTCCTTTTAAAATGATTGTCTCTAGCTGCTATCCTTTGCCTGTCCCACCACTGTATTTTGGGTATGAAGGTGGATTACTTGTCACATTAGTTTTGTAGGTCTACAGCTGGAGAGGAATTGTGCTCCAGGTGTTTGACTTAATAAACTACCTGAGGTGTCTTAGCTATACGTGGGCATGATTTAGATGACGAGTTCCTAAACTTCAAAGTGCTGCTATAATGGGATAAGACTTATGAAGATTTTGAGAGGAGGTGGGTACATTTTGCATATGGAAGGGATATGAATCATAGGGGACCAGCGGGTGGCTAGGCTCGAGGATGGCCCCAGTGAATCCACACACCTTATTATTCACTCCCTGTGTAATGCCTTTCTCTTGAGTGTAGGTGGGATCTGTGACTTGCTTCTAATCAATAGAATATGGTACAGGTGATGGAATGTTGCTTCTGTACATTGGATAAGGTTGTAACTTTCATCTTGCCGGTGGACGTTCTCTATTGACTCTCTCCCTTGCTGGCTTTGATAAAGTGAGCTGCTTATGGAGAGGCCCAGGTAGCAAGGAACTTAGAGTGGCCTCTAGCAGACAGCCAGCAAGGAACAGAGGCCTTCAGCCTGACAACCTACAAGGAACCGAATCCTGCCAGCAGCCACATGAGCTTGGAAGTGAACCTTCTCCAGTCAAGCTTCAGATGAGACTCCAGCCCTAGCTGACACTTCGATCACAGCTTTGTGAAAGACCCTAAAGTGGAGGACTCAGCTAACCTGTGCCTGGATTCCTAAGCCACAGAAACTGTGAGATAATGAATGTATTTTGTCACTAAATTTGTGGTGATTTGTTAGCAGCAAATACATACCACACAAATATATATGTATGGAAACTCAGTTTCTGATAAAGGTAGCACTTCAGCTTAATGAGGGGAGGATTGGATTATTCAATAAATGGCATTGGAACAACTGGACAGCCAACTGGAGAAAGATATACATGGAGCCTTACTTATGTCACCACTATAATAAATTCCAGTTGGATCACAGATTTAAATGCTAAACACAAAATAATATATCTTAATAGTAGAAGATATTTCATAATTTCAGGAAAAATGCTATCTAAATGTTAAACTTTCTAGATGCCAAGAATGAAAAGATAACTTCAACAGCATAAAACTAAACAGTCTTCTGTGTGAAATAAATGTTGTAAGTATGGAGGAAAGAGAAAAAAAACTGGAAAAAAATTTCCTATATATACATCAAACAAAGGCTATTCTTCTTAATATAGAGAGTTCAATGAATCAGAACAAAGAATGCCACAGAGAATGGGCAGAGAACATAGTTCACAGAATAGAAAATACCAGTGGCTCTCGAACATAAGTAAAGATACTCCACCTCACTTGTAATAGGAAGAAACCAAATTAAAACTACAATAAGATATCATTTTTTAACCTATCAATTGGCAAAGGTAAAAAAGTCGGATGATCATGTGCTGAGGAATGGGGGAAAGAAGCACTTTCATGCATGTGAGTAGAAATTGGAATAATCTCTGTGGAGAGCAATTTGATAAAATATCTATTCAAATGTCAAAATATGACATAGCAATCCCAGTTCTAGGAATTTTACCTACATATATAACTGCACATAATATTTTTCAAAGATATTCTCTGAAACACAATTTGTAATAGGGAAAGAGCGAAAATGGCCACCAACATGTGCATTAATAGTGCACTGTTTAAATATCTATTTAAAACGAACAAATAAACATGGGAGTTCTAGTTGTACTGATATGAACGTTTCCAAGATTGTTAAAAACAAAGACTGGAATGTTGCGTAATGTATGTTATTGGAACAAAAATCAGACATGCTTGAACATGCAAAGAACACTTCTGGAAAAATACTCAAGTGAGTAACAGTGCTTGCTTCCAGGATGAAGAACTAGGTGGCCGGGGTGGGCAGAAGTGAGAAGGACACTTACTTCTTATTCTCTAGATTTTCAAATATTTTGGATGAAAATTACAAATGTATCTTCTATTCATGGTTGTTGATAAAAAAAAGTTAAGATGAAGTTTTTGATACCAAATGCCCTCTCCAGGACTTAAAGGGAGGAGTACATTCAGGCAGCAAGAAAAAGCCAGTGAATGCCCCCTCTGTTGGCATAAAAGGAGAGAACGCCCATTGCATTTTTAGAGAGCATCTTAAAATAGTGCAGTGCAAAGCTCAGTGGGCTGAGCCCTTTATGATTGTTGGTTAGAGGACGGTCAGGGATCATTTTCCAAAAGCCAACTTGCAATCCTCTATATTCCAGAAGGTGTTTTTTCCTGTGCAAATGTTGAAGATTTGGAGAATGTGGCTAGCTCCATGCAAAGCAGGTGGGGATGCCTCAGCTTTTTTCTCATTTTTTTTTTCTATCCTCATTCCAAGTCAGTGGCACTACTCATCTTTCTTGGGTCCAGCCTTCGACGCAGGCTCTGCAGCTGCTGAAACTGACCCCTCCTCCCTCGTTCCCTCTCTAAGTCTGGAACAGTCCTTGCTGGCACTTCTGCAGCTGTGACTCATTGCAAATGCTTTGCATTCCGGGATGTTCTGCAGGGTTTGGGGTCTCCCCTGTGGCTTGAAGCATTAGACAAGTTGAAAGCAAGTTGAAAAAGAGGCCCCACAGCTGCCAAAACATTACAAGGATGAGGGAGAAAGTTGTTAGGAAAACTGAAAAAGTTTTGTGCTGCCGGGACCGCAGCCAGCCATTCCATGATTTGGGCCTGCTGGTAACTTGAGCAGGGCTGGGGGATGCTGTGGAGGCTGAGTCTGGTTGTCCAAGCCCCAGTGAGGCCCATTCACAAATCCAGAAGCACCACTCACCATCTGGAGACCAGCTCCGTTTATCTGGGAAGAACTGGTTGAAGCTACTTTGGAAAGTAGAAATGTGTGTCTTATCCAGAAATATTTGTTTCAAATATTAGTTTACCTTTAACTCACTAGAATTATTTTGTTAGTTTATCTCTCCCTGCCTACCACCTATGGCTGCTCGTAATATATGTCTGTATTCGGGTCAATTGACACCTACTTTTAAAACAGTAGTGTTTTTTTTTTCCCCCCTTCCTTAAAGTTATAGAACCCTATGTTGAAGACTTTGTGTAAAAGATATAAATGCCAAACTGTCCAGGTTAATTAAACAGAGATGAATAGGAGCTCGGGGAGAGAAAAACACTGCCCACCCATCTTCACCTTCTTTTCTTCCCTGCTCCTTTCTATGTAGACTCCAATGGAGCATAATTTAAAAAAATCTTTTAAATAGATTTTATCAAGGTAAATTTACATACAATAAAATATACCCATTTTACATCTCCATTGGCAAATGTATATACCCATATAAGGCATAATTTGGAACCACTGGCTTAGTAAATATGAACACAATAAAATAAACGTACATTTTTAAAGGGGCATCAACAGTATTAATATTCACCCGAATTGTCCTAACCCTAATGGTATGACATCATCACATGTTAATAGGGCTCCTTTGCTATCAAATAATACTATTCAATTTAGTTTCACTTAGATTCCATAAAAGAAACAACTTAGATTTAATAGAAAACAAAATTGAAGTGAAATGGAAAGAATTGTCCAATTTCCAATAAATTTTTCTTCTTTATAAGAAATATTAGCACCTAAAAGATCTCTTCAGGAAGAGATTTTGAAAGTCATTACGTGTTTTTGAATCACATATTTTAATTTCATACATTGGTTGACCTGTCTATAAAAGATAGAGATAGTAACATTCTGATACATTCTCCCCTCTTGGTATCTTCTCTCCCTAACTTATATATTATTATTTTTATATCGATGAGTTTATAACATTAGCATTCTCTTTAGTGACAATCCAACAAGTTTATATTGGTCTACATTTAAATGGATTTGTTATTCACCAAAAGCCCTTTATATGGCTTCTCTGTTCTCTTTTTCTTATTTCTATTCTTCTCTTAAATGACAGGATACTGTCAAGTAGTTTTTTCGAGAGAGGCTCCTGGGTGCTGTGTTTCCTGATTTTTGTATATTTGGGAAAGTGTGTATTCCCTATATATGGATAAGATATTCTTGAGTTACACTCCTTTAGTCATTGCTCCTGTCTTCTGACATTAAATTCTGAGGTTAGTCCTTCCCCTGAACATTATTTGATATTGTTTGTCTCAATGCCTGAAGAATTCTTTCTTCACTTTTGAATTTCAATAGGTAGGCCAAGAGATGTCTCAGTATTGAACATTCCAGGCTGAAGTTTTCGGAAACACAATATGTTCTTTAATTCTGCATTCACTTTTCTTTGTTTGACAGATATTTTCTTGAATATTTTAATTTGATGGGTTTACTATTTCAGGGACATCACTTGTGATTATATTACAGAATCTGTATCTAGTCTCTATTGCCTACCTCCTTCTTTCTACTTACTTTAATCCCTTAGTTTTTTTTTTTTAACCTGCCTTTACTGTGGTTACTTCAAACATTTACTCTATGTTAGAAATTCAAGTTTTAATATAAGAAAAGTCCACTCTCTTCCTTGCTGTTTTTAATTAGTTTTATAACTATGTTGTTTTGTCCTCATTTTCTTTCAGCTCATTCTGCTTTTTACTTTTTTTTTTTTTTATCGCAAGGGATTTGAGCTCTTGTTTAATGTAATTCATGTTCTTAAAATGTTGTTTTCTGGTATAAAGCATTTGTAGGCAATTTCCTTGTTTCTAGGGTTATTCTAAGTCATGCCCTTTATTATGTTTATGTTCTTTTTCCTTTCTTGGAATTGTTAAAAAACAAGTGTATTTGTGAAATTGCTTTAAATTTTTTTTCATTGCTCACATTATGTCTGGATTTTCTATTTTCTACTTGTTCTGAATCAGGATTCTTTTTCTCAATAGAGTTCCAAGACCAATTTGTTCCTTCTCTAGATCACAGATTGAGGGCTGGAAATATGTCTTCACACTTTTCTGTCTGTGACCTGAGTTGATGGCAGGGTGTGGAGGAGACAGTCATCAACTGAAGCACTATGTAGTCAGAATATTTGGGCTCTGCTTTTCCAAAAATTTGTTAAATATCCTGTGCCAGTTTTCTTTCATCCGGTTGGAGATTGTATCTATTCTTGGGGGTGAGAGGAGGAATACTTTTGAGTTCAGAATTATTTAACAATCAGGATAATCATTTGAACTGGGATTAAATAGTTATACGGGTGTCTCAAGAGACTTTCTTTTTTTGGCAATTATTAAAATTCATGGCATCTGGGGGAAATTCCTTGGTAAATATTTATTTTTATTTATAAAAAAAACCCCTGCATGTTCATTTCATTGGGCTCTACGGTGTCCTTTTTTACCTGGATGTCTCTAATAGTCTCTGTTTTTTAAATGTTAAAAATAATTTTTATATTAAATAATTTCAAACTTACAGAAAAATTGCAAGAACAGCTTTCAAGCCATGTGAGAGCAAACTGCACTGGATCTTACTTCTCTGATATGATAATGAAAATTCAGCTTAAATGCAATGGTCCCTAATGAGATAGGAAAACTGATTCCTTCTTTAATTATACTTGTTCTAATAGAGACTAGTAAAAAGTAAATCTGAAAAAAAAACATAATTAAAAAATAAAAATACTGTAAAGTTAATATTTATTTCCCAAAGTTCAATAGTATACTTTTAATTCCCATTATTGTTGGGACATAAAGAATAGAAAACTTATGTTTTAAATCCTTTTTCTCTGATCTTATCATCTCTAGAAGTATGGCTACTAGACAGAACTCATTGGCTAGAAAAATAGAAGGGTATAATAGATTGGTAGATAAGGCTACTGGTAGAAAAATAGTGTATCTATATTTTTGCAAGGCATCTGATAAAAAAAACCTTTCTTACTATTGGTTATTTAAGTGGCAAGATGGAGATGTGTGTACTGGGTGGTTAGGCAACTAGGAGAACCATAGCTGGTCAGACAACCATTTCCTGAGGATAAATGTGTGGTCCTCAAAACAGAGGGAGGCCTGGTCACAATGCTTACTTCTGACCCTACGCTGTGTAATCCTTTGACTGAATCTAGAGAAACTCAAAAGACTAGCTTAGAAAGTATGTAGCAGCAGAAACCTGGGAATGAAAACTTACTGGATGATAGCCTCATCACTTGAGAGATATTACTGTCAAGTGCTGAACCCAAATTAACAGAATGAAATTTTACATGTAGAATTTATAATTTGAGTTGCCCAGTGTCTGAAAGCTTTTGTTATTTGGGAGGAACTGTAAGATAATAAGAGGAAGCAGCCCCTCCACTTGGAGGCCAAAAAGGCAGTTATCTCCTTGGGAGCATGAGCAAGGATAAGATCTAACCACAGATGATCAAATGCTGCCACCTGGGACTTTATATCCTGAGGAGATGACAAGGCTCAGGTCAATTAGGAATGCTTCAGGGTGGCTCTGCAGGGAGGAGAGTCTGTAGGGGTGAGGCACATATCCTTTGGCAGCAGAACCCGGCACGGGGCGATAGGTATCCAGTGATCGGGCCAGTCATGGGGCAGCGAGTGCCTTGTTGGCAAGTGGCACGTTCTGAGCAGCCTGTTCCTGTGGTGACTGCCATCTTCAACCCATTTCCTCTCTGACCCATTTCTACCTTTCTTTGATTCCAGAAGCTACCAAATACCCACCCATTCAGTACATTCCATTTCTGCTTAAGAAGCTGTAGTTGGTTTCTGTTATAAGAACCTTGACAAGTATAATATATGGGATTTCAGGATCAAAAAAATCAACTGAGAAGACCTGGATATTTGCGATTAATATGAAAAAGACCTAGGAATTATAGTGCACAGTGATGTAATGGGTGTCCATAAAGTGGCTACAGTGGGGCAGGACAAAGAAAGTCAGGGGCCTACTTCTTCATTCTTCTCCTGTTAACTACAATTACAGTGCATTTTACTGGTCAAAGGGTTTAATTTTGAAATGTGTACAGTTGGAGTTATGTTACCCCTGTGATAATATCATGGAGAAGTAATAATACAAAGACAGATGCAAAATGGCCTTAAAAATAAAACAACATCCCACACACAAGTACTTGGCTCTGTGTGTTATAAGAAGTGAGAGAAAGTGAGAGCTGAGACTGTCCAGATGGGACAAGGATGAGAAATGAGTGCTGTTTGGACACTAACTTCTATCACTAGTAGAATGAACCTGGAGGGACCATTTCCTGGGCTCCAACCAGACTAAAAACCACTTTCCTCTTGGAGGCACTTATTCTGGGGTGCAGATACCTTCTTCCCCAATAGTGTTCATAAATTAGTTGTAACAGAGACTCCAGGTGACTCATTTCCATCATGGAAGAAAAAAAAAAGATCAAAATTTATTGAAATGTTCCAAAGGTGTACTATTGTAGTCTCGCTTTGCCTTTTGGTTTCCAATGTGTTCAAATGAGTAATAAGCCCCAAACCCTGTTCTTTCTTGCAACTTCATAATAAATCTAAGGCCACTTCTATCATCAGAATGTCCCTGAGGATAATGTTGATTATATTGAAGTAATTATTTCAAGTAAGAAATAATAAACATATCTTATACATGCATATATTACTTATACATTTCTTCCAACTTCCACATGGAATGTAAGAATTGAAGTAATTGAGTATATATTTTGTATTTGCAAAAAAATCAAAGTCTCTGAAGTATAATTAAACTCTTTCTCTAGCTTGTATGTAAACTGATTCTATCACTCTCAGAATCTACTGGCATCAAGAATTGAGAGAAGTAGGGAAATGGAGGCCTCTCCACCTTCAACTTTCCTTGGCAGAGCACACAGGACCAAGGCTTCTCCTTGGGAAATACAATCTGGGGATTTAATACTGGCAGTATTTAGAGAGTCAAACAAGAGCTTAATTCAGTCTCATGAGGGTTTCTACAAATAATACTGCTGTGAGTATCCTTCTGACTACTAAGCATGCATATTAACTAGCTTAACTTTTGTCTCTTGTTTTTTGTTATGGCAAATGATCTGGCTTAAGCTAGTCCCCCTTCTCGCTTTCCTGTCTTGTGACAAATATTTGTGCAGTCTGATTGAAGCTAGTAGAGCAATCTGTACCAATAGAACAGGCTGTGAGCTCTTTGGCGTGAAGGTTGAGAGCAGTGGAGAGAGGGAAGCTTGGCTTATTTTCTCTCTCCAGCACCTAGGACAGTCACAGCACAAAGTAAAGGCTGTTGGATTAAATTAAATTAAAAAGAATGGAAAGAACTAGCTCCTAATATCAAAACCACATATGAACTTGCTAGGTTTCTAAAGAATTAAATTTAATAGATAAAGCAACTTTTTGGCAGGAAGAGAAGCTAGGGATGTATTTCTTCTTGATGTTCATATTATTGCTTGACCCATTGTATAATAATTTATTAAGAAGTAAGGGACCATAGGAAGGCCATTTAAAGAAAGTTAATAAAAACATCTTTTTTTATGCATTTTTTATTAGGTTTGTTGCTTAAAAAAAATTAACTGTCAACAATTCCCAAACCAAAAAACAGTTAAATTTATAATTATATTTGCCTAAAAGGAAAAAAGAAAAGAATTAAAGACTTTATTCCATTTCTCCTCACTAAAATTTAATTTTCCTTATTTAAAAAAATTTTAAAAACCCCAAATTAATAATTAACACAATTTTTTAAATGGAGAAAGCATACATACTGAAAATAGGAAATGGAATTGGATTAATAACCACAGATGTAGGGTAAATTAAAAGACTTCTAAAAGCTGATTTTGCTCAGCTCTATGCAAAAAAAAATTTAAATGCACAAAATGGATGATATTCTAGTAAAATATTAATTGCCAATGTCAACCCTGGAAGACACAGACAATCAAAACATAGCAATTACTATAAGAGAAATGTGGAAATTTGTCAACCTCCCTACCAAAAATAAAAAAATAAATAATGCCCTAGTCACAGATGATTTTACTAGTAAATTCTACCATTTTTTAAGTAATAGATGACACCATATGATTTAGAAATATTCTCTAGAATACTGAAAGACATTCTCTAAGGTAATTATAAACAAAATACATATAAAACAATCATTGGCATCCATATTAGAAAAGCTATGTGATTGCCACAGTTTAACCTTTCTTTGACTAACAGAAATGGCAATTTCATATGGGTCACCCTAATATCTGCAAATAACAACCATTGAGAAAACATAATGGTCACAATAAAGATAAAATACTTCAGGATAAAATTAAGAAATGTTCACAATCTATACAAAGAAAACTTTCAAAAACTCAAAGGGACGCAAAACAAAATTTGAATGGAAAAGCATGCCCTTTTCTTAGATAGGAGGCTTTGATATCAATACAGATGTCCGCTTCCTCCCAGTTAATCTAGAAATTTAACATAATCTTAATGAAATCACCATGAGTAATTTTTTAGAAGTTAAAAAACTGATTTTAAAGTTCTTATTTGATAATAATAATAAAAAAAAACTTCAGAGTAATAGCCAAGTACCTTACTTTTTTTAAAAAAAAGCAAATAATGTGGGAAAAACAGCTCTACAAGATAACATTACATTGTAGACCTGCATCTAAACAGTGTGTTTTGTGAATAAAGTCAGTGGAAGAGATTCCAGAATTCAAAAATGGACTTACAGATGAAGAATTTTAGCATAATAAAAGTGGCACTTCGATTAAATAGGGAAAGGAGTGATGATTCAATAAAAAATGTTTGGACAGTTAACTGAGTATGTGAAAATAATATTTCATTCTATATATAAAAATAAATTTGAAATAAATCAACAGATTTAAATGTAAACAAAGTAATCCATGAAAGTACTAGAAAAAAACATGGAAAGATTTTTATGAGTAAATACTTAGGAAGTTCTTTGGAGAAAGAATTTAAGAAGTTCTTTGGAGGAAGCAAGCAAGTATTTAAAAAATCTCAGGAGAAATTAGAAGTCTTAAGAAGTTTGATTTCCTGACCAAGAGTCAGAGAATGGGTTAGTTTAAACCTCTGAAAGTTTACTCTTAGAGGAGGGGGTGGGAAATCCCAAGCACTCCCTATGTGCCTGCTTAATGCTGTTGATAATAAATGTATTACCAATTTCACAATCTCATTGTGCAGGTCCTGAGGGAAGAAAAGTATAATCCAGATATCAGCTGGATTTCCTTTTCCTTTGAAATTCAAAGGAAATTAGATTGAGCTCTTGTGTTCCTCCTCAGGGAAATATGGGTAATTTATTCATTTCCCAATCACCTATATTTTGGAGAGTTAATTTGATTTATCAACTCTTTTGCCTTACCATATGCTGTTACCGTTTTACATCGCTTTGTCCCATGTGAGAAATATCAGCCCTTTCCCCCTCGTTCCCTTTAAATTATCATTCACACAGTCATTTGTATATGCAGTAAACTTTACAGAAATTTGCTTGGTTTCAATTTCCCTTCCAGACCTTTTCCACATCTTCCTATCTTAAATGTACCTGAGCTCTAGTGTTCTCTATTCGTCAACTCAGTTCTCTTTATATACAGAACTATTTTGATTTTTTCCAGGCCTGCCTTTGCATAGCCCAGAACTCATTAGTGTTTTGCAAAAACAATGGTTCATCTAAGGGAATGTGAACCTCCAGCCTACAAGAAGCTCTGGCAAAGACTTCCTTTTTGGCCTTTGTGTGAAGTTGGGAGCAGATATTTCCCCACTGTTAGCAATTATTATTCCATTGTCCTTAGAAAGCAGAAGTGGCTACAGTTTTCATCTTACTTAATTTGTTTCTTTTCCATCATAGAAAGAACAAGATTTCATAGCCATCTGGGCTACATTTTCCCCTTGTCTAACATTATTCACTACATAAAAGAAATAATTCAAAGGTAAAGCAAAACAAAACAATAAACTCATCATGGACTACATAGGTCGGTGGATGATAAAGTTCTTGGCCTAAATCCTGTTGAGCATATTTAAATACTATTTCTAAAAGGTTTGGACCATTCAAAGGCTGGGATTCATGGGCAAGTGTTATGATTTTAAAAGTTAATTAGGTTATTAGATTGACTTACACCTGGTCTGGGTCAACACTTCAGTTACTGAAGTTTTTTCAGAAGACTGGGCCAGGTAGTTAAACCATAGTACTTTTAAAGATTCTGGGTGAGACGTTTCTTTCCTATTTCTTAGGTTCTACTATCTCTCAATGTTTTATATTGCTCAAAACTCTCAAAAGAATGGAATATTTACATTCTATGGCATTTAGACTATAATATATAAATTTATCAAGGTTGTATTATTGGTTTCTTAAAAAATACACTTTAGATTAGTAACTCATGCATACAATAAAAAATTCAAAAGGCACAAAAGACTACATGGCTAAAAGTGAGTGTCCCTCCCCATTTCTATCCTTTGGTTATCTAATTCTCAATTGCAAAGAAAACCCCGAGGATTAGTTTCTTATCTTTCAGAGGTATTTTATACTACCTCCCTGCCCACAATAGTACATTCTGTATATTCTACAATTCTACATTCTATATATACTGTTTTTCATTTTGGTTTTCACTTAACCATATAGCTTGGGGATCATTCCATACCTATACATGTAGAACTGCTTTATCTTTAATTTTTTTAATCTTTAAATTGCACATCATTCCACTTTATGGACATAATATCATTTATTTCATGATTCCCAATCAATGGCCATTTATATTGTTTATAATCTTCTGCTGTCATCAATTCTGTAATGAATTACTTTATATATAGGCCATTTTGCATGTGTGAGAACATCTGGAGGATACATTTGTAAAAGCAGAACTGCTCAGGTAAAGGGTATGGGTGTTTTCAGTTTTGATAACTATTGCTAAATTGCCTTCCAAAAAGGTTGTACCTATGCATGCTTCCATTTGCCAACATTTGAGTACTTGTTTCTTAGCACCCTGCCCAACAGAGCATGTTATCAAGCTTTTGAACTTTGTCTATCTTATAGGTGGAAAATGTTATCTTGTACTTTAAATTTAATCTTCTCACTGAATAATCTAAAATGTCATCATGTACTAAATTTGTCTATTTGATGCATTTCCGAGTTTTAAAAAACTTATTCCATTGGTCTCTCTTGTGTCTTCATATACTATTACTATAGTGTTTTGATCACAGTAGTTTTATGCTTTTTTTCACTCTGCAGTAGGTTTAATCACCCTTATTATTTTTTTCTCCTAAGAAATTTCCTGGCTATTTGATTTTCTATATGAATTTGAGAAATAGTTGGTCTGGTTTCAAAAACATCCTGTTGCATTTTTAAGATTACATCACATGAATAGATTATTTAGGGATACTATTAGTCACTTGTTAAAGCTTTTTATTGAAGGCTTACCATTTCTTTTCCATATCTTTTGAGTAATGTCTTCCTTGTGCTTATAACATCTTAAGTAAAATGGTTTCTTAATTCTTCACAGCATCTTTGGAAACAGGGATGATAAAAGGAATTAGCCCAAGATTATACTTGAAAGTAAGTTTGAATCCAGTTTTATATCTATTTGGTAACAGCTCACTAGTAGATTTTATGCAAATTCAAAACAAAACAAGCTTTTCTACCAAGGATTAAATTTTCCTATAGCAAAAAGCTAGCAATATGCCAGCATAATAATGCAGTGTATTTCTTGCACCATGATTTGTGGCCAAGCACTGTGGAATGCATTTCGATCATGGAGTAACAATCTCAAAGGAATTTTGAAAGCAGAGTTGGTTTGAATGCTGTACAATGACACCCAAGATCTTGGCCTATTTCCCAGATTTCTCCTTTTTGGTTTTCTGGCAAGTTTGGTCATGCCTGGCAATTTGCTGAATATGGTATTTGGGACCAGTGACTTCCTGAATGTAACATTAGGATCAATGATATTTTTCTGACCAAGGGTTTTAGGACTATAATTTTTAGACATACTGCAGTTCTCTACTGAACTGGTGGTGCTCAGGAAGCCCTGGCACAAGGGCACAAACAGGAAGGGCAGTGTGTGAGTTGATTATAGAAGGCAAATGTCTTGAGAGAGAATGTTCTATTGTGTGAATATCGAGTTACATACCTGGCCACATTGGCGTTCCAGCTGGAGGATCGTCAGGTCTTTAAATAAATATCTATTGGATTTATAAGCTATCTTTACACCTCCCTTGACAAATGGCCACTCACTAAAGGTCAGCCAAGACTCGATAAACGGTTGATTATCTGCAGCGACCTGGGCGCTTCCTACTCTCACCCTAGTTCAATTAACTTGGAGAGAGTGGAGAAAGAGCCCGCATTAGAGCCTACTGCAAAGAGCCTACTGAATTACTTAGGACACAAGTATGTGTTGACATGCCTCTGAGTGTATTTTTGGATTACATTTCCAAAATATTGTTTTGATATTTTTATTTTAGTCAACACTTTTCTCTTCAATGCCATGTGTAATTAAGAGCTGACCTAAAATATATTTTTTTAAATGTATAGCAGTTTGATATACATACCTAGGTAACGTCTGTTTTTGCTACCACATAAATGAGAACATTCTTTAGCTTGTTCCTCTGCAACAAAAAGACTACTGTGTTCTAAACTAGAATGTTATGCAAGAATCCAACTAGCATAGTTTACTGAATGCTCAGCCTGTTTAGTGACATACCAAAAAGTAGGACAAAGGCTAACAGCAAAAACGTGGGGCAAGTTTTAAGGAACGAAGTTAAAGGCATATGGATGATAAAATATTTAATTATCAAGGCAGAGACCAGGTTGTAGAATATAACAAGTAAAAGTATAAAGATGAGCTGTGAGTGGGCTATTCGATTCAACAATCTTACTGGTTTAGTGAGCATGAAGAATGTTGTCAAAATCATGAAATTAGACCTCTCTGAACAGAGGAGGACAATGGTGTGATGGTGTTGCATATCACTTGTCTTTTATCCCCACTATAATGGCATTACCTTAGGCTATAAATATTAACCACTTATATATGAGAAATTAAAGGTGAGGCGAAATGGGCAGCAAAAGAAAATTGTTACTGTAAATTAGGCATATGGCGTATAAAGTTTAGAGAGCATTTTCAAGTCTAAAAAAAAATGACAACGCAAATTTCATGGTTCTTTTATTAATAGAATTTGTCTCAACTAAGTCATATGAGGAATATTTTCTACAAACAGGACTGTGCTCCCAAGTTTTAAAATTTGCCTTATTAGTAAATTTTGTAGTTACAGAACTCAACAAATCTCAGATAAGTGAAAATCTGAGTCTGACAAGCCTCTCAGAGAAATGTAAAACGTGATTTAAACTAAAGGGAATTCTAGTTTCTTTTGATGACAATTCTTCATTTCTTTAGGGACCGCTGTACACCTAAGAACCTGATTGCCTGTATACATATTAATCATGCTAGAGAACTGTCTGAATATTTCAGGGTCTGAATTCTGGAAAAGACTTCACATCATTGAAAATGTGGTTCCAGGGTGATTATGACAGATTACCATGCAGGATTTCTTCAGCCTTCTTAAACCCAGGGAATTGGATTGACTATTCCCACCACTATTTTATTCCTGGGTGAGACTATTTAGCTGCTGTTTGTACTGAAAGGAATACAGGTCAGGCAACTCACTATTCCCACCACTATTTTACTCCTGGGTGAGACTATTTAGCTGCTGTTTGTACTGAAAGGAATACAGGTCAGGCAACTCACTTGTTAAGACATCAGTCATTCTGCCCAGAGCCCTAAAGGAGGCAAAGCAGGACGTGATCACCTTGGTTTATTCTTTTCATGGAATATACTCATTTTTATCCCACTTGCAAGCACTGTGCGTGCGTGTGTGCGTGTGCGTGTGTGTGTGTGTGTGTGTGTGTGTGTGTGTGTGAGAAAGAGAGAGAGAGATAGAGAGAGAGAGAGAGAGCGCGCGCGCGCTAACAATTGAGACCACAAACGGGAGTAAACTAGATTTTGACTGATCTACAAGTCCCAGGCCTCCACCTACAGATAGATATTAATGTGGAGTCTGGTTCCGAGGCCTACGTAGAATGCTTTGCCACAGATTTCGTTAGGAGAGGCAGCAGAGCACAGGTTTAAGCATCTATCCAGAGCTGTTGCACTATCATCTCATAGCTGTGTGACTAGGGTCTGTTTACCTAAACCTGTGTCTTGCTTGCTTCCTTGTTGAAAAATAAGGCCTCACAGCAGTATTTACCTCACAGGGGTACTGTGCCCATTGAATGAGGGAATATTTCTAAAGCATCTAGAACAGTGCTGGATAGATAGCAAACTGGTAAATGTTAATGATTTTGATAAAGTCACACGATTGAAGATTTAATAAATTTGGTGAGCTAGTAAGCTTCCACATAGACATACATATATGTCTATATATATAGATGTGGCCTTAAATCTTTTTACAGATAAGAGGAGAAAAAAATCAGCAGAGAAAGCTTTGAAATGAGTGGTAATAGTAAATCTTTACAACCATATATCTGGTTGAGAAAAACTCTCAGGCTTCGATGTGTCAGAAACGAGCATTCTCCAACTTGGTATTACTATGAGGAGTTGGTTCACACAGCTCCCAAACAAGATGCCTCAGTCCTTCCTGCTGCCTATGTAACTGTCACACCGCTTGTGTCAACACCACCTCCCAGACTAGCCCTTCCCCTGCACTCTGCTGTGGTATCCTTTCCCCACAGAAATTATCTTTAGTACAACATGTGGCCAAACATCAGAGGCGAAAGTTTTGTGTAAGAACTGACCTTGGGGTGCACTTATATATAGGTATGAACTAGTGGTCTTTAGCTGCCAAAAAAGTTGCAGTTCCAAGGTTAATAGCTATTTCAAGCTTAGAATACATTACCTTCTTTATAAACAAAACCTTATAGTGTCTCTCACAAAGGCAAATTAATTGACTATCATTTCCCATAAACTCCATCTTTTTCTCCTCTGAGTGTTTTCCCTTCCATTATGTTTCAGTTGTGGGGAGGGTAAATCAAAAATTATTGTCCGTAGATAGAAAATAGTCTGCAGATGAAAGGAATTAAAGGAGCACTGGGGACGTCCCCACTCCCATTGTAAATGGTGATTACTGACTTCCAAACAAGTTAAAGTTCAGAAAGTGGTGAAAAAAATAGAAGAAATTCCAGGGTGAGGGGACAGCAAGTGCAAAGGTAGAGAGATGTGCGCATGCACTGTTATGTTTAGGGAACAGCATATGGCAAGAAAATACTTCTTTGTCTCTGTAGGAAACCACCACTGAGTTACTGTGGGGCACAAGTTAGGGAGTGCCCGTAATTATAAATATCTAGTTAGGCGTTTTCTTTTGGCACAGGTTAATACAACAATCAGTCTTTTAAAATAGTACACTCAAGTTCTATTTTCAAGTTTGTCCTGACATACACTTCTTACTCTTCTGCTGCATTTTAAGAGCTATTAATTTTGCTTTCTTCGATTGTGGAAAAAGCAAGGTGTCTTTTGTCTGAGCTACTTGGTTCCAGGTAGGGACGATTTGCCTTTTCTCAAGGCTTCTCCCAATTCATCAATTCTCATGAATTTTGTTTATATAATTTTACTACTGCAATGTAAACTCCATGAAAAAAAGAATTTTTACATTTTTAAATTCATGGTTATTCTTAGCACTTAGAATCACATAGTAACAGTCCAGATATATATAATTCAATAAATTTAAGCACCTACAATGTGGTACCCTGTGGAGGATCTAATGATAATTAAGGTATGCTTCCTACCTTTGAAGAGCTTGTAAGCAAGTGAGAATGGAACCTGTAATCAAACCCCAAATCAAGGCAAAATGAATCCAATGCAACTACAAGGTAAACATTGTTAATGGGGGGAGGAGGGGTGCTATGAGCTGAATGTCTCCTCAAAGTCATATGTTAAGGCCTAATCCCCAATGAGAGTTTGGAGGTGAAGCCTTTGGGAAGTGATTAGGTCATGAGGGTGGAGTCCTCACGAATGGGATTAGTGCCCTTATAAAAGGGACCCCAGAGAGATCCCTTGCTCCTTTTGCCACATCAGCTTACAGTGCGAAGATGGAAATCAGAGAGGAAGCAGGCTCTGACCAGACACTGAATCTGCTGGTACCATGATCTTGGACTTCCCAGTCTCCATAACTGTGAGAAATGTTCGTAAGCCATCCATTTGTTTTGTTTTTTCTATAGCAGCACGAATGGACTATGACACAGGCTCACAAACAGTTCTAAATTTCAACCAGATGATGGAAGAAAGGATTCACAAGGCATTGTCCTCAAAGTCATAATTTCCGTTAGAGATACAGAAGTTATTTTTGGTGAAATAATTATTAATTTGAGCTCTTTTGGATCTAAGAGATAGAAATGCATCTCAAAATAGCTTAAGCAAATGAAAGGAAAGTGTACTGGGCAATCTGGGGTGTGGAGGCTTCGGCTCTCCAGGAAGCCTTGCCTAGTCCATGCATGTTCACTTCTTTCTCATAGGTTGGCCACAGATGGCTCCATGCACATATCACACCACGTGACTCTGGATTATATTTGAGCCGTAGAAGGCTATCTGCATTTCAGGGCCAACAAATAAAACCTTATGGCAGGCCTCTGCTTGGTCTCATTTGGGTCATGTGCCTATCTCTGGGCCAATCACTGTGGCTCATGGGGCGGGAACTATGGTCTGACCTGAGTCATTTACCCATCAGTTGGCCAGGGTAGAGAGAATACTATGACTGATCTGTGTTAATAGGGACTTATACAAAACAGAAAATAATTTTAACCAGTGGTGGGAAAGGTTGCAAGGAGGCTTTTATTGGATTGGCAGCCCTATCAGCACCATATGGAGTGGGCAGCGCTAGGACAGTACTTCATAAAGAGATAGTGGGGAGAGGATCCAAAAGAAGAAATAAGATGTTGGGCAGACAGAAATAACAAGTAACTGCTATAATAACAAAACTGTACAGGATCAGGAGGCTTATGTTCCCAGGAATACTTAGAACAGCCTATTTTTGAGGTTGTTTACTATAAGGCACAAGAGTGAGATATGAATGGAACAATTTAGCTAGAGAAACATAGTATAATCCAGGAGAAAACTACCTTTACCTCCCACTACCTTGAAATTATTCAATGTGCATGCATTAGTTCCAATTGAGAAAAAAGTCAAAACTGGACAATTCTACAATGAAAGTTATGTTTATCATCCAAATTGATCACTGCAGAGACAAAATAGGAATAACTCTTCAGTAAAATAGAAGATTATGAGAAAATTAACCTGCCTTGACAAAATGAGAGGTAATAAAGGCAAGAAAAAGGCCACTTTCTTGGCTGTTACTAATCATTGACATCATTTAGTACTGTAAGGGAGAGTGAACATAAGAGGTCATAGAAGCTAATAAAAGGAAAACATCTTAAGGGTCTCAGGAGAGTCATTGTACTGGCTGCTTCTGAGAAGTGTATCTCAGAGCAAAAGGCAAAAAACTCCCCAGATTCTTACTGGCAGAGTTTGGTTTTATTATGACAGCTTTAGAACCAGAAAATGGTTATACCTTTATAACGCAAAGCTCACAGATTATTTTCAGAGATCAGGCAGAGATGGTAGTGGGTGTAAGTACAGTCAAGGAAAGGTATGAATGATGCTCATAGATATTTGATGTCTTCCAGGAGAACGCATTAAAGGTGAAGTACTAATATACTTGTTTTTCATCTTACTCCAACAGAAGACCAGATATAATCTTCCTAAAGAACAGCTTCCCAACATATCCTGACACTGCAGGGTGTGGAGGAAGCAAGTTGTGCCCTGTTACGTATAAATGAAAAACCATAAGGTAACAGACAATACTAAGCACACTCCCACCCTTACTCAAACACAAAGGTAGAGGAAAAGTTCATGTTAACGATCTGCCAAGAGACTATTTTTGGAGAAAACACACGCGCACACACACACACACACACACAGAGACACTAGCAGCAAAAATTCTTCTATTCTCCAAAAAGTATAGTACTTAAAAAATTTTAATTTCTATTAGTTAACCTATGTTGGAATGGTTTTAGAAGGGACCTACTTGATAAAAGGCCAATATATCAACACTATGGCAAGAAATGAAAGAAATATTAAACCTTTTATACTGTATGACTTGTTTCCCTACCAAGTTGTCATTTGTCACCAGAATGGAAAACTGACATGTCCTATCCTAGAGGTAACAGAGTTAAGAGTTCAGTGGAGTTTCCTGCCAAATGTGCTCTTTGTAGGTACAGCAAAAGTTTTTTATGTAGGTAAATTTTTATAACTACAAAAATTATTAAAGCATGTTTCAAATTCAGCCAGAATACCATCCCATTCCTGGAAGAGGCTTGAGGCCCTGGGATGACAGCAGAATATGTGGATAAGAGACAACTTGAGGATAACTGCAGAAGTCAACTATCCACAGTTTAGTCAAATTCCAGTTCTTTCTTCAGTGTATGATTGTTACCATCCTCTTTTTATCTCTGTCTGGGCCTTTCTTTAATATCACATTTCCTCTTTAATCCCATTCTCATGCTAACAAAAGATTATTCAAAAATGTTTAAGATGTACACGCAAATTAGTTTTCTTAGCTATCCAAATGCCTTAGTAGCTGAAAAGACAGAAATATTAACCAACCTAATAAATCAGAAAGCAATTATGTTATTTTTCCTCTACCATAGGCCTTACAGTGAAATCTCTAGGTCTGGTTTGATTCCACTTTCAGGGGCTCAAGTACCACCCACTGGAACGAATGGTGGAATTGGCTGTGACCCCCTCACTGACGATTTTCCTTTTCCTCTGTTTACTCTTCAGGGGAATGCAAAGCTGGGATGTGGTGTGTCAGGGAAGTGCCTTGTAGGCCAGGGTGCTTTGGCCCACAGTGAGGAACCGAGAATGTAAATGAACGTTTGTGTGGCTGTCTGAGAGCTCCCGCAGGCAGGATGTGCTCAGTGTGAGAAGTCCCAAAGGCTGACAGATGCTGTTTAATAGAAAGAAGTAAAACATAAGACTCCCAGTCTTACTTCATCTATGAAGGAGTAGCTTCTGGAAAACCGAGTACATTTTGTAATTAGGTTCTAAAATATAGCAATATTGGATTATAACATAAGCATAATTGCTGTTGAAAATAGTTATGAACAAAAGGCTAATTTTAAGGTAAAATAAAGAAAAATACAATCCAAAATATTATCCATATTCTAAGTTTAAATAACTCTTGGGGCCCTAACTGAATTAAAATTGAACAATCTGACCAGTACTCAGAAGAATCATCATAGCATGTACACAAAATAGAGAATAAAATTTTAATGGTATCAAAAACAAAACTTTTTGGCCAATTTAGTACTTGCTGGAATAAAGCTGCAAAATGTTACTCAGTAACTGACTTAGCTTCTAAATCAAGCCAGAATTACACATACTCTGTATTTTACTTGAGTATATACAAGTACATTCTATGATAACATGCAGAGGCATGGAAATAAGAAGAGTACTGTAAAGTCAAAAACACCATCTATATTGAAGTAATGAACTGAAAACAAAACACTTGTCCAGTAATCTGGATTATCTCATTTGCAAATGTGGTCTTGAATGTTGCTCTTTTCAAGAACTCAAACTCCATGTGGCTTAATTTGATTTTGTTTTCTCAATGTGAAAAAAGGGAAGCAGATATATTTCTATAGTTGCAGAAATATAATTTTCTTTTTATTCAATGTCCAATTAAAAGGTTTGATAGACTTTCACTCCTCTCAGGTAAAAAGGGCTCTTCACATTCTAGTGGTTAAGAATGAATTCCTTAAAGCTCTTAGGCATTTGAGTGTCATACCACCCAAGGCAACACATGCTCAAGTACCTTTAATAATACGGCCGCATGAGTTTTAATTTTCCTGAGAACTACATTGGACCTATGAAATAAACAGAGTATGAAAATGACCTGAGTTCACAGGAATCTCTAAATTCAAAAGAGATTGCTTCAGCTTTGCTACGATCTCATCAAAAGCCTTTTATAGCAAGAGTTTCTTACTAAGTCACATATTTGGTCACAGAGCCTTGGGATCTTTTTAAACACTAAAAAGAAGTGCTTTATGTTGTGCAAATCTAATAAAAGGCCAAAACAGACAAGAGGACTGATGGTGCTGAGTAAAACCTACAAGTAAGCCACAGATTCCACTATCTTATAAAGAAAGGAGTAGGTGAGATGTGCGACTAACCAACTTCATACCCAGAGTTTGATGATGATTACTGGGAAGCTAAGAAAAATCCTTGTAAGATAAGCAAAGCCAGCACCTTAAGTGGAACCTAGTGGAAGCCACTCAGAAGTGAGGGTTGGCTGTGGCAGAGATGGCTACTGATTCCCTCTTAGTAACTCCTTTGTGTGTGAGAACCCAAGAATGTATAAGACAAGCAGGGTAAAACACTGGCTTCAGTAATTTCTCTAAATTATGAATTGCAACTTCCGTTATTATGGTTTGCAAACTAAGAGGTAATGTGAATTATTAGTCACTAAATGGCGTATAAAAAAACATGGTCTGGCTTCAATCTGAGCTTTTCTGACTTGCTTTGTAATCTAATTTAAGGCACTTTAACTGTTTCGGTGCCTTAATATATTAACATGTAACATGAGAATAACACTCATTTACTTACCTCAAGGAGCTACTACATAGATTATTGACTCTTAAAGCACTTTGAGCTCCTCAGATGAAAAGCACTGTGGAAATAACTACAGCTGAGGAAAACTCTTCCAATGCCTAGAAATCCTAATCTATTGTGCCTTATGTCTCAATCATGTTTTCTTAAACACTTTAAAATTTGTTAGTGGCACTCTATCGCTTTATATATGATGTTTGGCACATGGATATTTACATATTTAAAAGTTGTCATACTTTCTACTCCAAAGATGTACTAAATTTTCCATAAAGTTAATGAGTTGTTCCCATTATGGAGTGCTTTGTGTTAAGTTTAGAAAATTTTAGCTCTGAGGTACATGTGACATAATAAAAAGTTTCTATTTTTCCAAAATAATTGAACTAGTGTAACTTGTGTGGAACTACAAGTTTTTAATGAAAAAAATACTCAAAGTATGCCACAGTGTCTATATATTCATCTGAAGAGTACAAAGATGAAGTTCTGAGAAAAAGGGATCTTAACACTATAGGAAAAAAATGTGGTTCTTAAATTGTTTAAAGAAAACATTAAAAAAAGTAATGTTTCATACACTGAAATAAAGCAACTGGTCAGAGGTAATAAATTATAAATACAGTAGTTCAAATATTGTTTGTATTTAGCATTAGTTTTTCTAAGGTTAAATTCAAAACACTTTGTGTCTATTATACTCTTCTATTAAAGGAACTGTGGAAATGGAGGCTTTCATAGAAATCTAAAACAATGATGCCATCTTGGGATCTTTACATAGAATACACTAGACCTTGACCATTTTAGATTTGTAACATATTTTGGTTAATACATTAGATTCGACCCATTAATATGCCTTAATATTTGGGAGAAATTAGATTGTGATTTATAACCTTGCAGTTCACTCAAACCTTCCTTACTTCCAGGTCTTGCTTGATTCTCCGCAGGGGGTTCTGTTAGACTCATAATTATAATGATGAAAACTGTAAATAACTTCTTTTGGACTGAAAAAAAAAAGTTTTAAAAAGAAAATAAAGTGCTTTTAAATTCAAATATTTCTTGCCCTAAACAAAACTGAAACATACTTAAACCTGAAATTTCCATATCTTGACACACATATTTTAACAGAAAAAAATCAGTTTGGGGCCATTATTAATGTCCTTCAAGAGTTCAGATTGGATCTAAGTTGGGTTTTGCATTATCATCGTGCTCATGTTTGTACATGAAGGTTAAAAGAAAGAGGGCAACATCCAAGGACGACCAATAGGCAGTATGTGATGTGACAGCTGACCAATAGCGGCTCTCCACAAGACCTTCTCTGAGTTCAAAATCAATTCTGTGATCCAATTCCACTAAAAAGAAATAAAAAAAATGAATAAATATTACAGTAAGATAGGTTAGATATAGACTTACTAGAGTTGAGGATAAAAATTTAGCTAATAGACCTGATTCTCCTAATGACCTTCCACTTTAATTGTACGGGAAAGAACACTCAAAACAGCCTTTGTACTTCAGTGTTCTATTTGGTGAGTCCTTTCGTGTGTCCAGGTCAATATGGAATAACAACAGAACAAAACAAAAAGAATTTCATTTGGTATCACAGAGTTTATCTGGGGTAACGAAACTGGGCTTAAATCCTGGCTTTCTCATTTAATCACTAAGCTTATTAATCTGTAAAAAAAGGAAAGTAGCCCTCTTGCAGAATTATGGGCTAGGCCTATATGCAATAATGCCTGTAGTGGTGCAACAGGTCACTCAAAGACTCCTTCATTGGGGGACCCTGTACATCAACTGGTTCTGTGGGGCTATGTTAGAAGATAGCCATCTTTTTATAGCTCTACAATGCTTTCTTACTCACTTGGCTGAATTCATCAAAGGCGGCCTAGTGTCAGTCTAGTCAGCAGGGCCTGACATGAACATACACATGGCCATTAACTGTCTGCTCAGTAAAAGAATCTACTGTGTGGTGGGGAAAGTTAAACCAGGACGAAGAGGGGTGATCCTTGGGAGGAAGGACTTATTTATAATAGTGCTGTCCTCAAACAATTAAGTGAATTCAATCAAATCTTATAAAACTCACAGAAAGTCTTTGCAATACCTATTAGAGAAAAATCACCTTAACAATTCAAGGCTACTAATTTCAATCGATTCATTTAATAAATCCTTAGAGATAAAACACTTAGAAAAATGATATTTTGATCTTTAGGAACTTCTTTAAAATTGTCATTGAGTCCTATAGTATTTTGAAGAGTCTATCTTAAAAACCAAAAACACCCGAATCACTGCCACTCAGACATTCAAAGTCTGTTCTTTGTCCAGAATGGCAGAGGAAGTAAAAACTAAAAACTGGCAAAAATTGAGAAGGCTGAGGAAAAAATTGGGTTTTGCTTTACATTGGGAATTTGGTGATCGCATATAGGAGACCATAGCACTCTAAAGAAAGATTTCATATAAATGTTTAGCTACTGCTTATTTTAAACAGCTATTTTGCAACAATACCATTTGGTGACTTAAAATACATGTGCAGTAATTTTTCTACTTAATTGTGCTTTTCTGACAAGAAATGTCCATTGATCTATCTACAGATTTTCAGATAAGGTTTACACTTCAGTAGCATAACCAATTAAGTTATTAAAACAATTGTAAGATATATTAACATAGGCTTTCTATGAAGTTTCTTTAACTGCTATTTTTCTAATTTGAATTATAAGCTAATCTATAACAAGTCAGAAATAGTTGAAATCCATTTGTGAAACTGAGGAATAGTAATGTCTTAATCTTTTATCTTTTGTATTCCACGGGACATTTGTGTTAGATCTATAGGTACATTCTGGCACGACAGACAAGATAAAAAAATTCTCAAGCACGATGAACAAGAGTCAAGGTGAAGTTAGTTGTAAAGAGAAAAGGAGAAATTAGAGGAAAAACAGAAGAGATAGGAGACATACACATTAATATTGAAGACTGACAAGTTATAATTTCTAAGAATTCACTTTCAAATGGCACTGTATGTAGTATGTCTTGCTATTCCAACAGTCTTAAGTAAGTTGAACTGTTTTAAAGTCAAAGAAAGTGAGATTTTTCCTGCTATAAGCAGTGTTATTTGGCTCTGCTTTGATTTTATATACCTGAAATTTTATTCTTAATAGGCTAATCAGTGTTGCACAATACTGCCTTTCATACACAAAGACACTCAAATGCTAAATTTAATTATTGTCTTATTATATGTCCTTGTTATTCTTATCACTTATAGGGACTTTAAAAAGGAATAACTAGATTGGCCCTCTTTATCTCTATATATTGGTAGCTTATTCCCATAAAAATGGGAATTAGGTAGCCAGCCTGTACCTGATGAAACTGTTGTTTTAGTCTCTCACCGTCCTTAATAGGTTTACCCCAGGCAGTCTGGCTGCCAATGTAGTTAACCTCACATTTGTGCTGATTTTGCTAGTGAATGGATGGAACTAGATGGGCCTATTTCTCATATTCTCTCTCTCATTCATGCAGGTTCCAGAATTCCCAAGGGAGTGAGGTTCTACATGACAGCACATTCTATATGTGTTGTGAAATGTGGTATTGGCCAAAGTGGGCCCAAATCTACATGGAGTTACCTTGGACCTATTTTCTCATGGTTACCATATAAAGAAAGGATGGTACCACACAGGTTGGTAGTTTTTCCCCAGTTTCTCTTACTGAGTTAGGTCAAAAAGAAAGAAGAACATAAAATCATCACTTTGTCCTTTCTCTCTCTTGAGTGCCTAAGTGCTGGAATTCTATCCACAAAGAAAAGACTGAGATTCCTGAACAGAAGAGAAATGAGAAAAACATTTGTTTACTTTTAAAAATCATCAGTAGTTTGTTTATACTGTTTTAAAACAGGGATTCTTTTCTTTTCTGGGGGGGTCATGCATGTGAGCATGTTTCCCTCCCTATTCCCCAAAGCAAATGTCTACAATCTAGTGTGAAGACAAAGTGTCATCAGTATTGTGCTTTCATCAGAGAATTCGCTCATGCACAAGGCTTGTCAACATGGATATGGTATTAAAAAATAACGTGAATAGAAAGCATATTAGCATAATAATGTGTATTAACTGGACAGGTTACTACTATTTAATGGAAGCATCTTCTCTAGAGAGAAATTTTCAGAAAAGCTTAGTGAAATGAATCTTAAGAGCTATTTTATTTATAAGTAACAATTATGGTCATAATTGAGGCTCCACTCACACATCAAAAAAAAATACCTAAAGTTCTGGTAAAAGAAACTTAGTGTTTCCGAATGACTGGTGAAAGATTCATTAGTAATAAGTAGGATCATACGCTCAGAGTTCTTGTTGGCAAATCATGTCTTATTTTTGTGTTGCCTCAGGGCGACTACACATTTCATATGGCTGGGTGTCTGACATCCAAAGAGTATTCATATTTTGTGAGTTATCATAGTCCCAAATATATTTAAGAGTATTCTCCAACCATCCTTTGAGAAAAGTTAACAAAAACTCTAAAATTAGTTTTATAATCAGTTGTCATTTCTGCCAAAAAAATTTCCCAACACTAATCTACCCTGAAAGACAGTCAAATACCTAAATTTGACAACAGGTTTGGGCTATGTGGGTAAATATAGGCTCTATGGGTAAATTTTGAATACAGAAAACCTCCAGGAGATGGCCAGATTTGTTGAACTCTATAATCTGATTTAAGAAACTTTCCCAACCATATTCAGAACTCTTCTCTCCCACTCATCCTTGGCACTTCTTAAGAAAAGGAACTTGTGGTTCCCTACACACTTTTGCTTCCCACCTCTGTTTTTGCTTATGCTGTTTCTCCTCCCTGCAATGTCTTCACATCTCTGCATGTCCGAATTGTACTTACACGAAGCCTTTTATTTCTCCAGGTGAAAGCATTTTCTCACTCCTTAGAACTAACAGAGTCCTTTATCTGTACCTCCATTATGTATAATTATTTATGTTGTTATCTACATTCCCTACTAGAATATATGTCCTCTAGAAAATACGTAATTTCCACACCAGCATTTAACATTTTTATGGGCAGTAATGAAGTGTGTTTCATCTTGAGTCTTTTCTAGAGACTACATCTTGGTATCTTGGCTCATTTAAAAATTAATTGTTGAATGAATAAAGACAGGAGAAGAAAAAATAGAAGCCATATACATATTACCATCTGAATCAGTTTGGTATCGTGATGATTAGTGGTCTTAAGTAGTAGGGATGGCTTTAGATAGTGGACATAAGGGCTGCTTGAATGCAGAACAAACGAATGAGTGGATTAATTTCCCTTTCTCCAACGAAAGGTGCAAAAATCACAAATAAAATTATTTCTTTATAGAAGTAATTATTACATGAGCAGGGGCCCAGAATGAGTGCTTTCATAAGATCATTTTTTGAGGGGGAATTCACTGAATTAGATCAACACTAACTGCTGCCAAGGAGCCAAAAAACTGCAAATCAGCATGTTATACTAAAATACTGTTTTGGAACTTGCATCAAGTGAGAGTTATCTTGAAAATAGAAAAAAATTATTAAAAAATATGTGAAATTAGCAATTAAATACAGAAATCATAAAATTAGATGGGGTTACAAAATCAAAGAAAAACCTGTAATATTTTTTGTTAAAAAAAATCCAACATTTTTTAAAAAAATGAAAAAGAGAGAGGAGTTGTAGAAATAGGAATGAGAAGTTAATTGATAACTGGATTAATCCTTAGTGATATTTAGAATCTGCTGAAAATTAATAGATTGAAGACATATGAAATAACTGGGAATGATTAAATTCTTTATACTATGAAATACCTTTTATATCTAGTGTGTATTACATGAAAAGAACAGTGAAACTCTTTGAAGCCTTTAGGACAACAGAGAAGAAAAAAAACAGCTTATGCTTTCCTCCCCTCTCTAAAAGGATCCTTCTTTGTAGGAGCATATGTGAGTATCATATATTTTAGTGCAGTTGGCGCTAATCAATAGTCAGCTTTCAGGACCACAACCATTTAAGATCAGAAAATACAGGAAGAAAATACATATAGCCTATAAACTGATCTCATGGAAGAACTGATCCAATTTTTCAATGAGCAGAAGAACTCTAAGTAGATCATTTTCATAGTATTCTGAATGCTATTCCTGACATATACCATACCGAGGGTATTATCTTTATTCTGCATTACATTTTCCGGAAAAAGAAGTTGTGGGAGATTAAAGAACGATTCCTGAAGTCTGAAATCTGTGAAAAAAAAACACAAGATGCTGTAAAGTGTTGGCTGATAGTTACAGATGGCCTTCAATGATGCAGTGGCCAAAAGTTAGAACAATACTCCCAAATACACTGCTCAAACTTAGCATATATAAATAAGTACACATTTTGGTTTTTGTGAAGAATTCTTTCATGGAAAATGTAAGCATAATTAATTTTGAAATATCGTGTCATAATCTGTTAACACTCAGCTATTTCCAAAATTTATAGCTCATTTACGTTCTAACCTAGAGGCAAAACAATAATAAAAGAAACTGATCTTTTCATAATGTTACAAACACAGGGGAGCATAAGAAATGAAACAGGAAATGAGCCTAGACTTTTCAAAAGGCAGAAAGAATAGCTATGTAAGATGTTTCGACTTGATGACAATAAACTGGTTTCAGCTGACAGCACTTACTCTTCAAAGAGAGAAACCCCGATTGATCATGATTCAAAGTCTGTGTCTATCCTATCCTCAGAGTGAGAAAATCAAAGTTGGTAGCTTCAAAATAAAGCTTAGGGAGAAGAACTGAGGCAATCAAGGTGAGCAGAAAGAAGAAAGGAAGAAGCCAGAATTACTTAATCACATTCCAGAAAGAAGATTTATGGAAGAAAAGTTTTATGATTTGCAAGAGGTAGCCAAAATAGCCATTAAGACTTAAGAAATTTGTCTAAATCAGGACTACATAGAAGAGTATATTATTGAAGCTAGTCCAAGAATTAGTAAGGATAGTCTTGAGGATTTCATGTAAAAGGCAGAACTCTATGGTAGTAGTAGTTACCTAATTTTAATAGTTACATCTATTTCTAGCAAGTAATATATGTAACTAAGACCCATGATTAGCTAATATTTAGTTGGATCTACAGTAGAAAAAGAATTTACCATTTGGATCAAGAGAATTTATATGCAAGAATGACAGAAAATATATTTTGTTAAGCTATCAAAACATAATGATGCAATACAGCTAAGCACCTCAGTGCTGTCCTGAAGAAGGTTTCTCTAACATCATTTAGAAAATGTTAAACAGTAAAAAAAAAAAAAAAAGCTAAAAAATAGCTTTCCTCCCCTATAGATTTTCTCTATATGTCTTCATTACCCTCTCTCTGGGGCTCAAATATTGCCCTGCTCTTTTCTTATTCATCCTATTTACTAGCATCTTTGTTATGCATTAACATTACAAAGAATTGTGACTTTTTACCTATCACCTTACAAAATTCTTTGAAATTATTTTTCCTCAGAATTCTAGTTTTCTTTTGACATCTACATGCTACAGCAAAATTTTGTATTTTCACAATCATAATTCTGATATTAAGTAGAAGTGAGAGCTTAAGTTAGCAATAGTATAGAAACTCTTAAAAGAAAACTAAAATATGAAATTTGTACAAACATCAAAGTCTAAAATGCATTTTCTACGCAGTGTTCAAAAAGCTTGCAATTATAAAATTTTCAGTACTCAGAGTCTGACACAGATAGGACTAAGTTTAAAAAAAAAAAAATGCTACTGGCCCAAATAGGAATGTCCAATTTAGGAATGTCCAGGATAATCCATCCTGGAATGGGTGACTGTGGAGAAAGATCCAGCCTCTAAGGCTGCCACATCTGAGCCTCCTTTTTAGGTTTTATGGATGGCAATAAATTCTGGTCATTTTAAAATTTAGAGTAGCAGACATACTAAGAAAACAAGGCTCTATAAGTATCTGAAATGACATATTTAAAAATTTTTAGAGAAAGTAAAGTTTTCCTTTTCCTACAGTTATAGAAAGAAAGTAGCTAGTTTCAGAATCTACATTTCCTTATATACGTCAATGGAAAAACAGGACTTGACTTACTAGTCTTATTTTACTGGACACTTAAAAGTAAGGGTCAAATCTGGCCCCTTGAAAGTTATACTAAGTAAGTGTACTAGTGTTTCAAGATTTTAAAACTTATAAATCCACTGGAAAAAATTAAATAAAGCTCCATTCTAATGCTAAATTCAGCATAACCATCTATTCATTCACTTATTTCTTGAATACCTACTTTACACTAGGTAGCTGGGACAGACCTATAATCTATACAGTGGATCTGATACTAATTGAAGGTTTGGAGGTTTTAGAATTAGGTTCGATGAAGGGAACAGTGAGATCAGTAGCAGGATGGCTTTGGCATAGCAATTTTTAAAAAGTATCAAGAGTAGGTACAACATAGTTTTGATGCAATTATGTGAATTTTAAGGTTTGAGAAGACTATATTTTTAAAAAATCTACTTTATAAAAATCAGGGGGTGCTTACATAAAGAGACTTGTTTTATGCTTGATGTTCAAAGAGCCTTGCACCACAAGGCCATGATTATTAATGTTCTTAACTATTAATTCACCAACAAAGAGAGTAAAACTACATTTACCTGGGATTAGTCTGAAAAATGTAAGCATAGAAAAACATCTTTAAAAGGTAACTTAAGCTTTACATTTTAGAGTTGACTGCTAGTCTCAATATCTTAATCCTCTCAGCCCTCTTCAAATTTAAAAAAGATACAGTATAAACTTAAGGAAAGAACAGTATGAACTAACATGCAGAATCAAGAAAGCCAGAACTGCTATGTGGAAGGGTCTGTGTGGCCACAGTGGTAGCAGGAGGCAAGGCAACTGGCTTCTTCTCATCTTCTACTGAGTCTTTTGATGGCTCGGATGATGTAGATGAACGTCCAAATCTTGAGAACAACATTCCTCCAAGTCCCTTTCCAATGCTAGCAGCTCCTGTATTTTCACAAAAAAAGTTATTCTGCTGAATTACACCACATACCAAGCTAAAGAGCTCCACCCATAATTACAGCCAATTGGCAGAGGGATCAAGCCTTAGTCATGTTTTTCCAGGGTGGGAAGATAAAAGAAATTACAATTCATACTTGTAGGTTTCTAAATAAAAATGATATTGATTAGAATGAGTTATACAAATTCTCAGAATATAGCTTACAAAGGAATAAAGATTCTATTTTATTCAAGTGATCACTGTTTATTAAAGTATTTGGTAAGATTGAAAACTTTAATAAAAGAACCATGTCATTGACATGGGCATATATTTAGTATTGATGTGCTCAATACCGAAGTTAAATGGGTATGTTATAAAAAGCTATCAGTAAACAATCTGTATGATGAAGTAAAATACCAATGAGTCCAGCAGACAAAGCCTATTTATAGTGCCATCTTGTGGCATTTTATATTAAAGCAACTTGCACCAAAAGCAATGGACAAATTCAAGTGGCACATAATTAAGCTCCAGTGCTACACCAAACACTGTGGTTGGTACTAGAGATCAAAGATAAATTAAATATCCTGTTGCCTTCAGGAAAGGCCGTAGTTTGAGAGACGTTTAGGATATGAATCAGAGAACTGGTTTGTAGGGGCACCCTTAGAACTCAAGCACCTCCTCATTTCACAGATCAGGAAGCAGAGCATTAAAAACTACGTGACTTGCCCAAGATCTCACAGTAAGTGGTAGGGTCAAGATTAAAATGAGGGACTTGATTCCCAGACCCTTTCTTGTACATCTAGCTATTTCATATTCTAAAATTATAGGACATGATCTAATTAGAGAACTTCATGGCCTTTGGCTCTCAAATATAAATAGTGAGAGGGTAGTTAACTCTAAACATGGGGATTAACTATTGGATGTTTTGTAAAACAGAGTATTTCCAAGTACCCAAAGTTTACTGCCTGTATAAAAAGTGCCTATATTCACTAATATGGAATACCGAAGAGAAATTACCTAATATGCTTGCTTTGCCTATATTTGTTATAGATTCTCCATAGTGTCGGCGGGACAAGACTGGTGAGGTCACAGGGCTTGGTACTGTTGAAATGCTTTCGTTCTCTGAAACTGAGGTAGCTTCTTTTGTTGGGTGTAGAAAACTTGGCTTCATATGCTCATAAGGTAGAGGGTTGGAAGTATTATACCAGTGGATCTGGACAGGTGAAATGTTGCTGTAGTGTTTCAGTATTAATGGTTCCAATCTATAAGCCTTGATTTAAAAAAATTCAAAGAAACATAACATTAAGGCACAGTGCTCGGATTTTAGTAAACTCTGTTTATTCTTATTCTATTGCATGCTCAGCAGAACATAGGGAATTTTAAAAACCTGATATTTCTAACATGTATTCCTATTTGTCCATTCTTAATAGTTTAGGCTAATAATGCCCACTAATTAGTTTTTTTCAGAGAAATAGATTCATTTTTATTATGTTCTGATATCATCCAACAGATTAAATTAGTCTCATAAACAAAGCTGAAGCAGTAAAAAGTAAACTAAAACACAGCAAATAAGGTCAAATTTTAATACCTTAAGAGCTCTCAGTTAACTCTATTTTCCAATAGATTAGTATAGTAACACACAAGTTAGATTACGATACAAGACTATTTGTCTAACAGGAAGTGGAGATGATACAGCAGAAATGGCAATGGACTTGGCATCAGAATTCCCCGTGTTCATATTCTGGCCTTTGTCACTTATTAACTGTATGTCACAAGGTCTCAGAGCCTCAGTTTCCTGAGCTGTAGAAAGGAGATAACACTTCCTACCTCCCAAAGATGTTGTAAAGGACAGATAAGGTTGTAAAAACAGCCTAGTACGGTTCTGATATAAACTACTAAAAAAGCATTACTTTAAAAAAAATCTAAGAAAAACTATAAAATGAATAATAAAAATAATTTATAAAAATCAAATGAGTTTTAAACCCTCTATAATATAACAAAGTTTAAGATTATACAAGGGACAATGAAAGATTGGAGTTCACCTACAAGGTGAAGTTCACTTTCAAGAGAATGAGTAAAATGAATGTATATTAATGAAACACTTAATGTTTAGCTGGTTGTTTTCACGTATATTTTACTTATCTGAACAACCCAGAGGTAAAATATCATCATCTGCATCATACAGACAAGAAACAGTCTCAGCAGTTACTTGGCCAAGACTGTACTGCCTGTATTTAAATCTAGTATCAGATTCCAGTTCAGCAAAATTTATTTCTTAAATAGAGCAGTCTTGATTCTTTAACATAAGGGAAAATTTCTAAAATCCTAGTGTCTAGTCAATCTTCTATTTATTTGGTTCTAGCTAACAATCTTTTAAAAGATTTTACATAATTATATAAGCTGTTATATAATGCTATTTAAAAGTTTGTTTTAAATTTAGTTATATCTAGCACTGTCCCCAAAAGAGTTTAAGGAAGCATTTTTCTCATATGAAAAATGATATATTAGTTTACCTAGATGCAAGATCCTTGAAAGGTTTACATTAAAAAAAATATTTACAATACAAACATAACAGAAAATGTAAAAATCTAAAATTTTATAATTCCACCTGGCTAAAATAAACTCTTCTACTTTTTCATGTTTAATACATAATATTTAAATATTTTCATTTCTAACAACCTACCAAACACATTTCAATACATGCTTTAGAGAAAAAAGTATTTAAAGTAGGATTTTTAAAATTTATGATTACTGGGTTATTGTTATTAAAATTGGTTAAGGTTTGAAAGTCTAGAAGGCTTCGTCTCTTGTATTAATTAAGAGGGCATATACGTTATGCTCTTATGCTACAAGTACAACATAAACAGGTCATCTCTACAACAATCAAAACACAAATGTTTTAAAAATATGAACCTATGCAAATATCATCAGATAAATGAACTCTTTTTCATTAATTTAGTACTACCTTGCAAGATTTCTTATAGATTCTTTTGGGAACAATTTAATATTGAGAGGAAAAATGTCTATGTTTACAACTCACCACTGGATCTGTAGGGTGAAAAATGTTTAGTAACCGGTTACAAATCTCTCTGGGCAAAATATGGTCTTGACTTCCAGTGTTTCCTGGGCGAATGCCACGCAATGCCAAGAAAACTGCCAATGGAGAGCCCATGCAGAAGAAATTCTCAACCTAAAGCGATAAAGTCGTCCGAAATTTTAAAAATGGCTAAATGTTTTTCAGCAGAATTTGGGCATGATATAACATATGGTAAAATACAAATAATAAAATTATCTTCTTATATCTTTTTCGATGAGCTTTGCCTACATGGTATCTGCATTATTTGTTAACTATATGCCAATCATTAATTATTCTATACAATCTATTTCCAGGAGCACCTTCGTTATCTTTAAATCTAATAGAAAATGAATAATAAGAAGAAAAGTATAGAAGGATCATTTCATTGTGTGTTTCTATACACTAATCAAGGATTAAACTACTATTTTGTGTGAAGTAATATACGAGGTCCTGTGAAGGATATAAAGATGAATAAGGCAGAGCTTCTGTACTTGGAGTTTATAAATCTGTGTGGGAAGCAGAATAAGTGTATGAGATAGGGAAGGTGTGCTCTAAACAGTGGTCCCTAACCTTACTGGCACCAAGGACTGGTCCTCCTATGAGAATCTAATGCCTGATGATCTGAGGTGGAGCTGAGGTACTCATGCTGGTGCTGAGAAATGGCTGAAAATACAGATGAAGCTTCACTCACTCAACAGTGTGGGGGAAATGCAACTTGTAGTGAGAATGTTATAGAACCCTGACTGTTTGACTAAGAAAATTAGACTTAATTTATTTTATAGGTAGTAAAGGAGAATACGATTTGATCCGTGTTTTAGGAAGTCAGTAAACCTGGTAGTAGCTTGTGGATAAATTGGAAAGTTGAGAGGCTGGTGACTTGACAAGGTAGGTAACTACTAAAAGAGTTCAAGCAAAAGATGATCTGAAACTATGCAGGACAAGCTGTTTCATTCAGAAATGGAAATTTGAGAGAATAGGGTGGAATCAACATGACTGAATGGAGATGAGAATGAAGAATGAGACAGAGGCAATTCACAAGATTTGTCTGGCTGGCTTGGAGGCTAGTGGTTCCATTGATTGTAACAAGAAACTAAGTAAGTGCTTTTTTGCTTATAAAGTTTGAGGTATCTATAACATATCTATCAGGTAGCTGAAAATTTAGGGCAAGAGATATAGAACTGGATATGTAATCATCCAAATTCATGTGTTACTGTCATAAAAGTGACGTGTAATACCAAGAGAATTAGGGTAAAATTGTTTAGGAAGTGCACAGAATAAAATGACTTTAGATAGAACTATGAAGAATGGTTAGCAGGTGAAGAAGGTAAAACTGGAAAAAGGATAGTGAAAGGAAAAAGAGGACCAGGGTAATGGTATCATGAAAGCCAAGGGAGGACAGAGGGCTTCAAGAAAAATAGGGTGGTCAACAGCATTGAATTATATACAGAATGTAATACTTTTCCCTAATAAATCCATCCCCCTCTCTCATATGTTCCATATCTTGATGAGTGAAACACCCAAATTCATCCTTCCCTCTCATCCCCAACATCTAAAAAATAATTCCAACAAATTCTAACATTTCACCTCACACCCTCATTTGGACTATATATATTTTAACAGTGTCCCCACCTCCAACTTTTTATACTTTTAATCCCTTCCCCAAATGTCTCTGGAGACATTTTTCTTTTTATCCAATGAAAAAAATATGTGAATGAATACATATTTTGAAATGGTACCTTTATGTTAAAAAAGTTTGAGAAAGTTTCTGTTTGTTTTCAAAGGATTGGGTAACTTCAGTATGTTTGAAGGATGAAGAAAATTAACTTGTGTTAGAAAAATTAAAAATATAAGAAAAAGCATTTGAAATATAATAGTGACAGATAAAAACACCATTTGATAAACACACAAACGAATATTCTCAGGTGAGAATGACTGCTTTAGTGATATCTGTATCTATCAAAGAATTTTAGAGATGAAAAAGAGCTTTAGACATTTAGTTTGACTTTCTTGTCTACAGATAAACAGGTAAATTCAACTATGCTGAATGATTTGGTTAATGTTACATAACTAGTCAGTGGCAAAGTCTCACGCTCAGAACCACAGTTTCCCTTTCTTCAGACCAAAGTTTGTCAATATCATTTTTTTTTAAGTTCAGTGGTCACCTGTAACAGTTGTAACACCTGTATTCTGAAAGGAAATCCATCTGCCAGGTAATAGGCACAGAAAGACATTTTTCCTTTTAGAACACTGGAGTCCTATATGTTAATTTGCCAATTTATCAGATATTCCTTTTTAAAATTTGGATTTCTATATTTTTTCTCTGAATAATTAAATAAGAGTTAAAATCTATATTACTAGACTACATATGACTATGTATTAGAAGGATATACAATTATAGTGCATAATTCTAGTAATGTAATACTGAACTTTGAGATCTTAATATATTTACTGGATCATACGCAACTCTCCAGTAAAAAACCCAGTACATAAAATAGAAAAGTTTACTTTTTCTATCAGATTAATTATACATATTGAACACTGATTATATATAATAATGGTGGTAGAGATAGAACTCAAATTCCAGGTGGGCATGATTCTAAAGACCATGCTCTTATGACTTTTAAATGTATGTTATAAATTTAACATAATGGCTTTTAAATGTGTAAGTTTTTAAAAATTCTTTTTAAGTTGTGGGGATAGATTCTATCAGAAAATCCTTACTGTTTAAAAAAAAATTCTGCATCATTCCATTACTTAACCTGCATATTAAGTTCTTGTGATAAAAAAACCAAAACATTTTAAGAAGAGAAAATATAGTATTACAGGACATGCCCATATATTTACCAGGAAATGAATCTTAGGAAACTTATGCCATACTCCATTTAACAATGAAAACAAATTATCTTCCAGCTATAGGCTTTGTCCTTTTCAACAGTCAGGTCAACATTGAGATCTCTCTTCCACTTTAATTTTTCTAAATCATTGTTTTTGACATCTTTGTTGTGATGCTTACAAACCCTAAAAAGCTTCTCATTGCCTCTATCAAATGTAAATTTTCAATTTCTACCTCTTCCTGCTCTTTCACACC